>CM019829.1:138763109-139208080 GCA_009763385.1 Coix lacryma-jobi var. lacryma-jobi
TGATGACGAAGAGTTGATCTTCATCGATGATGACTAGACTCCTTGTGTCTGTACCATCTGCTTACCTAAAGCCTTAAGTCTAGGTTTGGGGCGTTAGTTGGTCTTCTGTCTAGCCGAGTTGTATCTTGTCTTGTACCTTTCCTTTGTCAGTCTGTGGTTATCTGTCGAACCTCTGTATCAGTTATCTACCCTTGCATCAATGAATCTTATCAGTCAGTTTCGTTCAAATCAATCTTTGTATGCTGAGTTCCAAAGTTGCTTATACAGATGCCTGTGAACACCCGTGCCGGAGCCGGAGGTGCTGATGACCGCATCCCAAACCCTCCACCTGTACCAGCTACCCTGGCAGATGCCATTGCAGCCTTGGCCGCCGCTGCCAATCTGATGGCTCAAAACCAAGGACAGCAGAATGTTGGACACCGTGGTCGCCACAACCAAGAGACCACCTACGTGGACTTCACTGAAACACGACCACCGGTCTTCACAAAGGCCGATGAACCTCTCGAGGCTGACGACTGGTTACGCACCATGGAACAGAAGTTCAGTCTCCTGCACTGCACAGAGATCCAGAAGCCTCGGTTCGCTTCTCAGCAGCTCCGTGGTCCTGCAAGTGCCTGGTACGCCAACCTGTTGGCTGCCCAGCCTGAAGGTCACCAGCTGACCTGGGAAGAGTTCCGCACCGCTTTCAGAGCACATCACATCCCTTCGGGATTGATGAAAATGAAGTTGGATCAGTTCTTGGCCCTGCAACAGAAAGATTCCACTGTCATGCAGTACGTGGGACAATTCAATCACCTCAGCCAGTATGCCTCCGACTATGTCAACACAGAGGAAAAGAAGAGAGATTGTTTTCTCAGGGGTCTGCACCCTAAGATTCGCAGAGGTCTATCCAACAACCTAAACGGATCCTATCATGATGTCGTTGACCGTGCTGTCGCTTTCGAGGAAAGCAACCGCCAGTATCAGGAAGAGAAGAAGAAGAAGAAGGCTGGGTCTAGCAGTTTCTCCAGCAACCATAAGCGCCCAAGAGTCATCTACCACCCCAGTCACCATCAAAACCGTGCCCCATACCCCATCAGCAAGTGGTCGTTCGTACCGCAGCCACCACCCATAATGCCAACCAGCAAAGTGCCACTCAGCCGAACGCCCCAGGTGTTCGTGTCACCACCCCACAAACAGCTTACAACCTCCATGCTACAACTGTGGCCAAGTTGGTCACTGGGCTCGCGAGTGCCCAAAACCCAAGAAGAATACCCAGTATGCACAGAAAGGCCCTGGAGGATCACAGCAGCAGCAGCACCGTGCACCGCAGCAGCACGTCCAGAAGGGCAAGCTTGTCAGGAAGCACGGGCAAGTCTACTTCACCACCGTCAGTAACATCCCAGAAGGAGAGCCCGTCATGCTCGGTAGGTTCCCTGTTGCCAATCATCCTGCAGTCGTCTTGTTTGATTCTGGTGCATCGCATTCCTTCATCAGTCGCACTTTTGTCATCAAGCATGAGTTACCCATGGGGGAGTTAAAAGAAAGTTTTTGCATACTTTCGCCTAGGGACGGATAAATACTAAGGAAGTGGTCCGCAGTATACCAGTAATGTTGGGGGAACATGTTTTCCTACCACCATGATAGTACTGCGCGATCAAGAGATAGATGTCATCTTAGGCATGAATTGGATGTGTCAGTATAAAGCCATGATAGACATCTTGAATAGAGTTGTGAGAGTGGATATTCCTAACAGTACCCCAAACTCCTTCTCCAACTTCCTATGCCTCAAAAACCAGCAACCACCCAGTTGAATACCGCCTATGTCGGAGTCAGGGATATTCCCGTGGTCTGTGAGTTCCCTGATGTCTTCCCAGAAGATCTACCTGGTCTACCTCCCGACCGTGATGTTGAGTTTGCTATAGAGCTAAAGCCCGGGACTGCTCCTATATCCCGTAGAGCTTATCGAATGCCTCCCAGAGAGTTGGCAGAGCTGAAGATCCAATTGCAAGAGCTATTGGATAAGGGTCTCATTCGCCCAAGTTCATCTCCTTGGGGCTGTCCTGCTATCTTTGTGAAGAAGAAGGACAAAAGCCTTCGTCTGTGCGTTGACTATCGCCCGCTCAACGAGGTCACCATCAAAAATAAATATCCTTTGCCTCGCATTGACCTTCTTTTTGACCAGTTATCTGGAGCCAGAGTGTTTCCAAGATCGACCTCAGATCTGGCTATCACCAAATAAAAATTCGTCCCGAAGATATTCCCAAAACAGCTTTCACCACCAGATACGGCCTATATGAGTACTTGGTCATGTCTTTTGGCTTGACCAATGCCCCCGCTCATTTCATGTATCTCATGAACTCCGTGTTCATGCCAGAGCTCGATAAATTTGTAGTCGTGTTCATTGACGACATCCTTGTCTATTCAAGAACTCCTGAAGATCATGCCAAGCATCTTCGTATCGTTCTCTCTCGTCTCAGAGATCACCAGCTGTATGCCAAGTTCAGTAAATGTGAATTCTGGCTAGATCGAATTCAATTCCTTGGTCATGTCCTGTCCGCTGAAGGTGTGTCAGTTGACCCTGGAAAAGTGGCAGATATCTTGGATTGGAAGCCACCTACCACTGTCCGCGAAGTTCGCAGCTTCATGGGAATGGCTGGATACTATCGTCGTTTCATCCCAGATTTCTCCAGAGTTGCCAAGCCTATCACAGAGTTGTTGAAGAATTCCGTGGATTTTGTTTGGTCACCAGCCTGTGAGCAAGCTTTTCAAGCCTTGAAGAAACTGTTAACTACATCACCAGTCCTAGCTCAACCAGATATCGAGAAACCCTTTGATGTATACTGTGATGCATCTGGTATTGGTTTGGGTTGTGTTTTGATGCAAGAAGGTCGAGTGATCGCTTATGCCTCACGGCAGCTTAAGCGACATGAGGAGAATTATCCAACCCATGACCTTGAATTAGCAGCAGTGGTGCATGCTTTGAAGATATGGCGTCATTATCTGTTGGGCAGTGCCTGCAATGTGTACACCGATCATAAGAGCCTGAAGTATATCTTCACTCAAGAAGAGTTGAACATGAGGCAGCGAAGATGGCTTGAGTTAATCAAGGATTATGATATCGAAGTGCATTACCATCCTGGTAAGGCGAATGTAGTCGCCGATGCCCTCAGTCGCAAGTCATACTGCAACTGTCTGACAACGAAGCCCTATGATCTTTCCTTGTGCCATGATCTTGAAAGGATGGGTATTGAAATGGTACCACAAGGAACTCTGAGTAATGTCAGGATAGAGACCTCTATCAAAGAACAGGTCATTGCTGCACAAAAAGATAACCCTGGAATCAAGCACATCATCGAAAAGGTCCAGACCGGTAAGGCTGATTGTTTCAGGATCGATGATGTAGGAGTTGTTTGGTTCAAGAACCGTCTAGTAGTTCCCAAGGTGCCTGAGTTGAGACAGTTGATCCTTGATGAGGCACACCTGTCTAGGTTTTCCATCCACCCGGCAGCAACAAGATGTACCAGGATCTTAAAGCAGAGATTCTGGTGGACAAAATGAAGATTGAAATCGCTCGGTATGTCGCTCGTGTGATACCTGCCAAGAGTCAAGGCCGTGCACATGAAGCCTGGAGGAGAATTGCAACTTTGTCTGTACCCGCTTGGAAATGGGAAGACATTAGCATGGATTTTGTCAATGGACTACCCAAGACCCAGAAAGGTTTTGATTCCATTTGGGTAATCGTGGACCGACTCACCAAACAAGCTCACTTTCTGCCAGTCAAGACCATTTACACCGTCCCCACATATGCCGCCTTGTACAAGAACAACATAGTGAAGCTTCATGGCATACCCAAGACCATTGTCTCTGACCGTGGTACCCAGTTTGTTGCAAGTTCTGGAAAGCGTTCCATACCTCACTTGGAACCAACTCTTATACAGCACAGCGTATCATCCTCAAACTGATGGACAGACGGAGCGAGTCAACCAAGTGCTGGAAGACATGTTGAGAGCCTGTGCCCTCACCTTCGCAGATACTTGGGATGACTGTTTGCCCTTGGCAGAGTTCTCATATAATAACAGTTACCAAGAAAGCATCAAAATGGCACCCTTTGAAGCACTGTACGGTCGTCGTTGTCGTACACCTCTCAGTTGGTCTGAGCCCGGAGAAAGAGAATTCTTTGGAGTTGACCTGGTCAAAGATATGGAAGAGAAAGTCAAGCAGATACAAGAGAACATGAAGATTGCCCAATCTCGACAAAAGAGTTATGCTGACAAGAGACGTCGACCTCTGAAGTTTCAAGTTGGAGATTACGTATATCTCAAGGTCTCACCAACCAAAGGAGTCACTCGTTTTGGAGTCAAGGGAAAGTTAGCACCCCGCTACATTGGTCCGTTTGAGATTTTGGAATGTTGTGGCAAGGTAGCTTACAAGCTGAAGTTGCCCGATCATCTCTCCGCTGTCCACAATGTTTTCCATGTCTCCCAACTCAAGAAGTGTCTCCGAGTACCAGAACATGTCGTGGAAGTTGAAGGTGTCGAGCTAGAGCCTGATCTATCCTACTCAGAATATCCAGTTCGAGTGTTAGATCACAAAGATCGAGTTACTCGAAGAACTACCACAAGGTGGTACAAAATCCAGTGGAACCAGCACTCTGAAGAAGAAGCTACTTGGGAATCTGAAGACTTCTTGGCAAAGAACTACCCGACTTTCTCGAATCCCTGTCAATGTAAAGTTTTGCCTTTATCCCTTCTTTGTCCTTTCTTAAGACGCAGAATCTCGGGGCGAGATTTCTTTAAGGGGGGAAGGCTGTAACACCTCTGGTGTTTAAGCATGTAATTAACTTGACATATCATCATTAGCATCATTAATCATCTTGATCATGATTTCATGTGTATGCATTTGCTTAGTGTATCATTTTATGTGAAGTACCTCTATTGCAAAAACCCTAATTAGCCCACTTCTCTCTACTAGGGCAAAATGGTAATTTCATCTCTGTGACTAGCCTTGTGTAATTCTTGTTCCTTTGGTGTCTTGATTTTTGTTGTGTTGACCAAAGTTCAAAAATCAAATTTGATTTCAAACTCCTTGCAAAACCCTGATTTCCAAACCCTGGATTTTATCCCTCTTTTGTAATTTAAAAATTATTCAAAATTTGGGGTTGGTCCAAAAAGCAAAGTTGTAGATCTGTCAAGAGAAACAACTTTGGTATTTACAGATTTTCAAGTTTCAGTACAAAATTTGAGTTATTTCAAATTCATTCAAACTCCAACTTTTGTCCCCTTTTCAGTTTTCAAATTAATTCAAAAACTAATGAGTTTCAGAAAAAGTGTATAATAGCAAAGTTGTAGGTTTTGATAAAAGGAACAACTTTCATATTTACAGATTTTCAAGTTTCAGTTTGGAATCCAAAGTAATTTTGATTTGAATCAAGTTTGAAAAAGTGTCCCCTTTACTGTTTTCAAATATTGTTCAAAAACTATTTGGAATTTGAAAATGTTCATATTGACAAAGTTGTAGATCTTTTTTTCTGAACAACTTTGGTGTTTGAGTTTTTGTCGCACAGTTCAAATTTTGGAAGTAATTTGCAAATTCTGAAACTGCTCAAAAGTCAAACCCTAGCCTAGCTACTGTTCTTCTTCCTGCGTAGAGGGGGGGGCCCGGCCATGGCCAGCCCGCCGGCACTCGCACGCCGCACGCCTGGCTGCTCCCCACGCGCCACCAACCTGCCGCCCTGTCCCCTTGTTCCCTCCGCGCCCGCACGCGAGCGCTGACCCGCGCTCCCGTCCCCTACAGAGCTCTGCGCGCCGCCGCGCGTGTTCATCGCCGGAACACAACGCCCGACCCCGAACGCCAAACCGCTGACCCTCGGCCTCGCAATCGAGTGCGCACGCGCTGAGCAGCCTTATCCTCGCCCAGAGGCACGCTCCGCCAGCCCTCTCGCCGCGGCTATAAAAGGCGCCGAGTCCGGAGTTCCACCACCACCTCCGCCACCGTCGCCAGCACTAGCCAGAGCCTCCGCTTTCACCAGCTAGCTCGAAAGCTCCGCCAAGTTCTCGTGAAGCTTCCACCCCCTCAATTTTACCTCTACCGTCCCAATCGCCCGGCGTAACCCCGACTTCCCCATCTCCGGCGAAGCCCGGCGAGCTCGGGTTCGTGAAATTCTCTCTCCCCGGCCATGATCATCCTTCCCCGACCTCTGTTTCTTCTTCCTCGCCATCCTTGCGATTCTAAACATGCTGTGATCTCGTATGGTGCTCAGGATCGCCGGAACGCCGTCGCGACGCGGTTCTGCCCGCCGACGACCCCCGCTCCGTCGACCCCCTAGCTCCGGTCATCCCTCGCCTCGCCACCGCGCGTCATCGACTGCGGTGAGCTCCTGAACCTCTCCATGCCCTTGGTTTTTCGCGCGAGCCCTGCCGTGGCCGGAACACCATCTCGCCGCCGTCGGGTGACCGCCGGCGGAGGAAGACGAAGCACAGTGCCGTTTTTCTTTTTCTTCATACATGTGAATAGTGTTCTGATTTCTCTTTTTGTATGATTTTCTGTAGACATCCATAAATTCTGAAATTTTGTGGTAGACTCTTTATGCTCTGTAGTATTTTATAAAAATATGAAACTTGAGTTTTGTGCAAAAATTTGAAAATGAAAATTCCCTTTTAATTAAAAAATGAAGGCTTTGGTATTTTGGAGAGTGTTCTATAGCTCCAAAAATCTTGAGATAATTTTTGTGACCTTTTTATGACATGCTGAACCTCTGGTAAAATTTTGAAGTCATTTGGAGCAAGTTGATTTTTGAGCTTTATTTTAATTCTTGAATAGTGCCTTTGTTAATTAATGTCTAGATTTAATTGAGCACCTTAATGACCTCCAAAAATTATGAAATTTGTTTTGCCATATACTTGTACCATAATGAACTTATGTGATTAATTTGGTAATTTTTGGAGCACCTTCATAAAATGACCTTTTTAAATAATTAAGAAAAATAGGAAAATGATTAGGGTTAGTGTTGAATGTTGTGATGTGACTTTTTGGATTGTTTGATGTTCATAGACCCCTACCCTTGGTCTATGATGTTTGTGATGCCTTGCTATGTCCACACTTAGGCTTAATAAAAGTTGCTTAATTAAAGTTGCTAATATTGTAAAAAGGGATAAGTAATCTATTGACCACTTTAACCACCACTCATACCCTGCAAAGCTATACTCTAGTTTTATCCTATGCACTTTGTTCATACTAGCATACTCATGTGCATGCATCATTGCATACGTATAGTGACCGAGGAAGAAGGACCTGAAGTCGAGGTAGCCACCGAAGGATCTGCCCGAGGCGACCCCGAGCTCCGACACCTACACTCCAACCCCGAGTCCGTCCTTTTTGCCATTCAAGGCAAGCCCCGGTGCATTTAACCCTTCCCTTGAATTTATAAATGATTTCCTAAATGTTTTGAGTTAAATTACTGCATTAGGTTATAGGAGTTGTGTGATATCCTATCTGATGCATTATCCACCTTGACCACTGATACACCCGATACCTGCTTTCAAAAACTAGTTGCAAAATGCTTAGCAATGCTATACAATAGATTTGCAATAAAAATGCCAATTTCAAAAGTGTGATCACTTAAGAATATTTATGGGAATTTCTGGTTTACTCCCACTATTGGCTAAGTATCTGATCCGTACTTAGTCAATGGGAAGGAGAGGTTGTCCTTGCGTACGGTGCCGTCATGTCGTAGTCCGGGACTCGACAGTTGACACCGACCGGGACGGGTTGAAAAACTGACAGGACTGTTGCGCTTGGTGAGATATAACCAAGGCACAGTTGCTGGCTGGAAAATTAGGGACCATCCGTATGGGGGCCTGCTGGGCAGGACTTGCAACTATTCACATACTACGGAAAGCTCTGGCTCCGAGAAATCCATTATTGGACCGACAACCGCGCACTGGGAGTGGAGAGATGGCGGAAGTAGCATGTACCCACGTGGGTTAGAGTCCCGGATTGGAGTGGTGTACTGTACTTCCGGGTGGCGTAGGACCGGGCCCAATAATGGAGGAATCGTGGAAGACGAGTTGGCATATGCAAGCTTGGGTGCTACATATGCAGTGTGGGTAGGGATCCTCAGCTGAGTATTATTTATCCGGATTAACGTTGCTCCTCGGTTATGGAGACTTGTTCCATTGACTCTCAACGGAGAGTGGTTCTCAACTAGGAATGTTTTGAAATATAAAATGAATCATGAATGATGAAGAATTGAGGAATACTGAATCTTTCAAAATAAAATAAGATTTACAAAATGCTTTTCTGCAAAATACTTGATCTTGCTTAAGCCTTACCTTGACTACCCTAAGCCTTCATTCCTGAGTCTTCTCCCTTTTCTTTAGTCGGGTAAGTCTTGTTGAGTACCTTTGTACTCAGGGTTTTATTACCCATGTTGCAGGTATGGCAGATCCTCAGTATGCCTTGGACCCTGCTGTGTGACTGTTGTTCAGGAGGAGGCCGATGAGGCCGATGAGTGATTATTCACCCTCGGGCTGGGTGATGTATCTTTACCTTTAGTTGTTGTCATATGCTACTCTGCCAACTCTATCTATTTGAACTATGGTCTGTAATAACTTCACTTTAAGTTTATGTTGAACCCTGGTTTGTAAAACTATTGTTATCTAAGTCTTCCGCTATTTACTCCGATGTTATTTGTCAAAATGTTAAAGAGATTGTAACTGAATTGTGAGATGATCCTGCGGACATCGGGCACTGATGTAGCCCAGTAGCGGAACCGGTCTTAATCTCTTGGCTGTACGGATCGACTGTCAGTGGTTGACGGTGGTCAGTGGGCCATGGGATTAGGGCCGTTACGTTACAGAGCTCGGGCGTCGAGGTCGAGCCTGCCATCGTGGACCTCGGGGAGGAGTACCGCACCGACGAGGACTGAGGCCTGCGTGCCAAATTTGGGCGTCGAGGCCCTTGTAAGAATTCTATGACATAAATGAGGGTACGTTTCGAGACCGAAATGTATATGTGATTAGTTTATTGAAAAGAGTTGTTTTCTTTTCAAATGCGTTTGACCGCTTCTCTTTGTCGCAAGCTCGAGTTTCTGCTAACTTAGTCTGTGTTCCTTCGATACGTCGCGAGCCCCTCGAGGGGAGGCGTAGGTAGGGCACCGTAGCCGGGGGCGTAGGCGGCCGTCTACGTCGACGCCCCCCGACCTTGGAGGCTCGAGGTACTTTAAGATTTAGACGTCGCTAGTTCATCGAGGCGCGAGTCGAGACGAGGGTCAAATTTTTGAAAAGAAAACACGCGTTTTTTCCGGAGTCTGGGGCGTTACCCCCTTGTCAGGCCCCGAGGGAGGCTCGACCCTGAGCTAGGCAGGGTCGAGGCTACCTTGAGTTGCTAAGGAACATGAAAGATGGAGCACGAGTTGGCCCATTCATATTCAACGTGTTTGTACAAAGCAATAAAATGAACAAGGCCTCGAGGCCCTTAAGGGTAGAAGCGACGTAGCTGAGATATGTTCCACGCGTTCGCCAGGATCCTGCCTTGGTCGTCGTAGAGCTTGTATGTGCCTGGCTTGAGCACTTCGGCCACGGTGTATGGGCCTTCCCACGGAGGGGTGAGCTTATGGCGCCCTCGATTATCTTGCAGCCGTCGAAGCACGAGGTCCCCACCGCCAGGTCCCTTTGCGCACGTGCTTGTCGTGGTAGCATCGAAGTGTTTGCTGGTAGCGTGCAGAGTTGATGAGCGCCACGTCTCGGGCCTCCTCGAGCTGGTCCTTGGCATTGGCGAGCTTTCATCATTGGTTTGCTCGTTGTAGGCTCGAAGTCGAGGTGAGCCGTACTCGAGGTCCGTAGGTAAGACTGACGGCCTCGGCGTCGTAGGTTAGGAAAAACGGAGTGAACCCGGTGGCTCGACTCGGCGTAGTCCTGAGGCCCCACAGCACCGAGGGGAGTTCTGTAGCCCACCCCTTTCCGAAATTCTTGAGGGTTTTGAACAGTCTCGGCTTTAGCCCATGGAGTATCATGCCGTTGGCGCGCTCGACCTGCCCGTTGCATTGGGGGTATGCGACCGAGGCCCAGGTTACGCGAATGTTGTTGTCATCGCAGAAGTTGGTGAACTTTTTGCCCGTGAATTGGGTGCCATTGTCGGTGATGATGACATTAGGCACCCCGAACCGGTACATGATGTTGGCGATGAACTCGACAGCCCTCTCGGAGGTGGGGTCTCCTATCGGCTTTGCCTCGATCCACTTGGTGAACTTGTCGACGGCCACGAGCATGTGTGTGTACCTCCGCTTGTCCTTTTGAGGGGACCCACGAGGTCGAGCCCCCAAACGGGCAAATGGCCAAGTGATTGGATCATCTGCAGGGCGTGTGCGGGTGGTGCGTTTGCTTGGCGTAGAATTGACACCCATGGCATGCTTGGACCAAACGCTTGGCATCCCCAATGGCGGTCGGCCAATAGAAGCCTTGTCGGAAGGCGTTGCCAACCAGGGCCCTCGGTGCTGCAGGGTGGCCGCAAGCCCCCGAGTGCATATCGTCGAGGAGCTTGTGCCCTTCCTCGAGTGGGATGCAGCGTTGAAGGATCCCAGTCGGACTTCGTCGGTATAGCTCCCGTTCGTCGCCGTAGATGACGTAGGTCTTGGCCCTTCGAGCGATGCGTCGTGCCTCCGTCTTGTCTTCTGGTAGCTCGCCTCGAGTCAGGTAGTCGAGGTAGGGCGTCCGCCAGTCGAGGGGCCGTGATGACGAAGAGGCGTGTGCGTCGACCTGCATCGCCTCCGCGGACGTCGAGGGGTCTTTCTCAAGGTGTGGCGTTGAGAGTCGAGCCCCCGTGTCTTGCTCGAGGGGTGGCGTCGAGGGGCCAGCCCCCGGTTCGACCTCAACGGATGGCTCGAAGACGTCCCTCGAGAAGACATCTGGCGGTACCGTGCCGCGCGTGGACGCCAACTTTGCCAGCTCGTCTGCGGCCTCGTTGTACTTCCGAGCTATGTGGTTGAGCTCGAGGCCGTAAAACTTGTCTTCCAGCTTGCGCACCTCCCCGCAGTATGCCTCCATCTTGGGATCGATGCAGCTTGAAGTCTTCATAACCTGGTTGACGACGAGCTGCGAGTCTCCTCGGGCGTCGAGGCGTCGGACCCCGAGCTCGAGGGCGATGCGCAGCCCATTGACGAGGGCCTCGTACTCGGCGACGTTGTTGGAGGCGGGGAAGTGCAAGCGAAGCAGGTAGCGTATGTGTACTCCGAGGGGTGAGATGAAGAGCAGGCCTGCTCCCGCCCCCGTCTTCGTGAGGGATCCATCGAAGTACATGGTCCAGAGCTCGGCTTGAATCTGCGCCGGCGGGAGCTGAGTGTCGGTCCATTCAGCAACGAAGTCCGCCAACGCTTGCGACTTGATGGCCTTTCGCGGGGCATAGGTGATGGTCTCCCCCATTAGTTCGGCGGACCACTTGGCGATGCGCCCAGTGGCCTCCCGATTGTTGACGATCTCTCCGAGGGGGAAGGACGACACCACCGTCACGGGATGAGCGAGGAAGTAGTGTTGGAGCTTGCGCCTTGTGACGATGATGCCGTAGAGCAGCTTTTGGATGTGCGGGTACCGGACCTTGGCCTCGGAGAGTACCTCACTGGTGAAGTATACCGGTCGCTGGACCGGCAATGTATGACCCTCCTCGTGCCTCTCGACGGCTATGACCGCGCTAACCACCTGAGTGGTTGCGGCCACATAGAGGAGGAGGGGCTCGGGGGAATCGTCACCTTCGGCTGGTCGCGGGGGCACGAGAATTGGTGCAGAAGTCAGCAACCCCTTCAGCTTGGTTAAGGCCTCCTCGGCTTCGGCGGTCCACGCAAAGTGTTCTGTCTTTTTTAGCAGGCGGTAGAGGGGTAGTGCTTTTTCCCCCAGCCTCGAGATGAATCTGCTGAGAGCGGCTAGGCAGCCTGTTACTTTCTGCACACCCTTGAGGTCACGAATCGGGCCCATCCTCAGTGACTGCTGAGATTTTTTCAGGGTTTGCCTCGATCCCCCGTTGTGAGACGATGTAGCCAAGTAGCATGCCTCGAGGCACACCAAAGACACACTTCTCGGGGTTGAGCTTCACATTCTTGGCCCGGAGGCACTCGAACGTGGTCTCGAGGTTGCTGATGAGGTTCCCTACTTTTTTAGTTTTAACCACGATGTCATCGACGTAGGCCTCGACGGTCTTGCCTATGTGCTCGCCAAAGATGTGCTGCATACATCGCTGGTACGTTGCCCCAGCGTTTCGAAGGCCGAAGGGCATCGTAACATAGCAGTACATACCAAATGGCGTGAATAAAAGAGGTCGCGAGCTCATCGGATTTTCTCATTCTAATTTGGTGGTAGCCGGAATACGCATCAAGGAACGAAAGCACTTCGCACCCAGCAGTGGAATCGACGATCTGGTCAATTCTAGGTAAAGGAAATGGAACTTTTGGACATGCTTTATTCAGACCAGTGTAATCTACACACATCCGCATTTTTCCATTCTTTTTCCTAACTAGTACAGGGTTAGCTAGCCACTCTGGGTAAAATACCTCCTTGATGAATCCGGCCGCCAAAAGCTTGTGCACCTCCTCGCCGATGATCCTGCGCTTTTCCTCGTCGAAGCGGCGCAGGCGTTGCTTCACCGGTCTGGACCCGGCCTGGATCTCCAAGGCGTGCTCGGCGACTTCCCTCGGTATGCCCGGCATGTCCGAGGGGTTCCACGCAAACATGTCGATGTTCGCGCGGAGAAAGTCGACGAGCACTGCTTCCTATTTGGGCTCGAGGCTGGTACTGATGGTCAGCGTCTTGCCATTGGCCGAGGTCGGGTCGACGGGTATTTGCTTGGTGTGCTCGGCCGGCTCGAAGGTGCCGGCGTGACGCTTTGCTTCTGGGGCCCCCTCGGTAGCCAGAGCTGCCAAGGCCTCGAGCGAGTCGAGGTGGACGTTGGCCTCCCCCCGCTCGACGCACTCCACGTCGCAGTGGTATGCGTGCTCGTAGGAGGTGTCAACGGTGATGACCCCTTTTGGCCCCGGCATCTTGAGCTTCAAGTACGTGTAGTTAGGAATCGCCATGAACTTGGCGTAGCCTGGCCGGCCGATGATGGCGTGGTAGGTCCCTTGGAAGCCGACCACCTCGAAGGTGAGCTTTCCTGTCGGAAGTTTGCCGACGTGCCGAAGCAGACCGGCAGGTCGATGCGCCCGAGGGGGTGGGCCTTCTTTCCTGGTACTACTCCGTGGAACCCCCCGACACTGGGTCGGAGTTGTCCTTCTGAAATCCCCAAGAGGTCGAGGGTCTCGAGGTATATGATGTTGAGGCTCGAGCCCCCATCCATCAACACCTTGGAGAACCGAACGTCGACTATGACGGGGTCGACGACGAGGGGGTAAGCCCCCGGGTTTATGACCCGGTCCGGATGGTCGTCACGGTCGAACGTGATTGGCGCATCGGACCAGTCAAGGTACCGGGGGGCGTCGTGGCCAAGCGAAAAGATTTCCTGGCGCTCCTTCTTTCTTTCTCGAGCTGAGAGCCCGACGGTCGGCCCCCCGTAGATCATGTAGCAGTCGCGCACCGGGGGGAAGTCGCCATCTGCGTTTCTGCCGCCGCGTCGATTGGTATCCTTTCCCTTAGGCGCGTCTTCCTTCTTATCGCGGAGCTTGGAGTAGTAGCCCTTCAACAGTCGGCAGTCTTTCAACTTATGGTTTACGGGGCCCCTGTGGTAGGTACAGGGATCCTCGAGCATCTGGTCGAAAACAGCCCCATCGGGGGGGCCTCGGGGTTTCTTAGGCTCGAGGGCGCCCGCGAGCACCTCTTTGTCGTCGTCGTCATCGGCGCCACGCTTCGCCTTCTGGCCTTTGCGTTTGTTTTTCTTCCTTTTGTTGCCGTCATTGTTGTCGTCCTTGGCGTCGTTGCCCTTGTTGGAGCCCTCCGGCGTGATCACCGCCTTGCCTTTGTCCGTGGAACGGCCAAAGAAAGCCCCCACTGCTTCGTCGCCCGAAGCAAAGCTGGTGACGCGATCCATCAGGTCCTCGACCGTCCCAGGACGGTAGCGTCCTAGCTCATGAACAAGCTCTTAGCATGTCGTGCCCGCGAGGAACGCAGAGATGACGTCCTCGTCAGGCACGTGGGGGAGCTCGAGACGCTGCTTCGAGAACCGTCGAGCGAAGTCGCGGAGGGGCTCGTCCGCCGCCTGCCTGCAACGCCGTAGGTCCCAGGGGTTGCCTGGGCGCACGCAGGTCCCCTTGAAATTCCCGTCGAAGACCCTGACTAGGTCGGCCCAGTCATGGATCCGATCCGGCGGGAGCCCCTCGAGCCACCGTCGGGCGGTGTCCGAGAGGTAAAGTGGGAGCTGACGGATGATCACGCGGTCGTCGTTCTTCGCTCCGCCCAGTTGGCAGCCAAGGCGGAAGTCCGAGAGCCAGAGCTTGGGCTCGACCTCCCCGTCATACTTTACGATGCTGGTCGGCGGTCGGAAGCGGTCGGGGAGGGTCGAGCTGCGGATGGCCCGGCTGAAGACTCGGGGGCCCGGGGGCTCGAGGACCTGCCGGTCCTCGTCGCTGTCGTAGCGCCCCCCTCGATGGGCGCTGTAGCCACGCTCTTGGGCCCCCTTGTCCTTGCGCCGTCGGTTGATGTCGTTGCGGGCGTCGTTGGGGTCTCGAGGTGGCCGGTTGTTGATGATCCGTTCGCGGACTGGCCTAGCTCGAGAGGCATCCGGCTGGTGGACGGATGCCTCGCGAGCGTCGTGGGGCGTGTCCGCCGGTCTCCCCGAGGCTGCTCCGCGTCGGCGCGACGCCGAGCTCTCGGCCTGCTGCACCGCGGCTGTCTCGAGGAGGTTTTTCATTTCTCCGAGCATGCGCCTGGCGTCGGGGTTGGAGACGGCGGGCAGGTCACGGAGCATCATAGCCGCGGCCACCACGTTCTGCCCAGCTCGCGGGAAACATACCTCGGGGCGTGCTGGTGCCCCGTCCTCGAGGATCCGCCGGTGGACCTCTCGAGCCCGGCCTCGAGCCCCGGCACCTCGGGGCTGGGGTGGTTCCTGCATCAGGGTTTGCCGGAGCTGCAGCAGGTGTCACCGTTCCTCCTCGGCTTTGGTGATTGCCTCCTGCACTTGCGCAAGTTGCGCCGCCCGGCCATCGTCGTGCTTAGGCGGCACAGCCGGTGGTAGAGGTTCGTCCCTTCCCTGAACGCGTGATCCGCCTGCCGCGGCCACGTCGCTAGGTCCCTCTAGGTCGAGTGCCGGCCTGCCGTCGTCGCCTTCGTCCTCGGTGTCGCATACGACTCCTTCGAGGTGGAAGCACTCCCTGGTGGGATCCCAGAGGTCGGGGTCGTGGTAGTCGTATTCGTCGGAGTCGGAGCTGTTGACGGCACGCCGCCTTGACCGATGCTGGGACCGCAGCTCGCGGTACCATTCTCCGACGGTGGCTCGCCGCGGTGGCTCGAAGGCTGGCAAAGAGTCGCGGTCGACGCACGCGGGGTGGACGATCTCCAGGCTGGCCATGGCCTGCAGCAGCGCGCCCGGACGCTGCTCCCGGTCTGCCATCGTCTGGTCCTGATGGCGCCCGTCGCGGCGGTGGGCGTATACAGCCGCAGAGTGGTCGAGGCCGACCGGGAACCGCTGGCGCCGAGCGCGGTGCGACCCGTGCGGGAGGAGGCTGAATGGCGTCGACGGCGCGCGGCTCGGAGGCCTCTGGCCTGGTTCCTGGTCCGTACGCATGATGAATGCGAAGTCGCTCGGCGAGCGCGGGTGCGCCCTGGAGGTTTCTGGCCGTACGCCGGGCTGGTTTCCCCTTGGGGACCCTGCACCGGCTACGGGGGCGTAGGTGTTTGCCGCGGGCACCGCCTGCGCCCGGTGACGACGATGACGACGGCGCCGCTCGCGATGTGGCGATGTGCGGTGGTGCGGGCGACGCGCCACGCCCCCGGCGCGGGGTGGCGTGGCACGCCCTCCGCTCGGGCCCTCCGTGGAGAGCAGAGTCAGCTCGTTGCCGTTGCCTGTGGCCAGGAACTCGAGGCTCCCGAACCAGACGACGGCACCAGCCGAGAACGGAAGAGGGGATGACGCCATCCAAGAATCAACGAGAAATCGGCTCGGACACGCGAAGTCCCCTACCTGGCGCGCCAACTGTCGGTGTTTCGTACCCGGGGGTATCACACCAACGAGTAATATGATCGCGTGCTTCTCTTCCTGGATGGTGATGCAAGGGGACACAAGGATTTATCCTGGTTCGGGCAAAGAAGGCCCTACGTCCAGCGGGGGAGATGTTCTTGTATTACTTGCACCTAAGTGCTTGTACAGGGGAGAATACAAGCTCAGTGAGCGTGGACCGGGGTCCGGACTCGTGTTTGTGCGTGGACTCGTGTGTTGTGTTCGTCGTCCCGAATGAGGGCCCTAGCGTCCCCTTTTATAGAGCAAGGGGAGGCCAGGGTTACACGAAAGTATTACAGGTGTCGGGGCGCATGGTGCCCCATACGGAGAAGGGTAGGAACTCTGTCTTGTCGGGGCCACTGGAGCCGATGTGATTGTCGCTGTTGAGGCGTCCTTGGGTCGTGGCTTCCATCCTGGGCGCGGACGTGGTGGTGCGACAGGGCGGGAGCCGTACAGCACCCATCCCAGAATGTACAGTACGCGGTGAGGTCCCTCCGGGTCTTGGGGTACCTGTCCTCCAATAGCATGAAAGTAGTTAGGGCTCGAAGGGCGCGGAGCCAACTTCGAGGTGGCGCCACGGGGGCTCGAGGGGCGTGGAGCAGGCCTCGAGGTGTGGCAGTGCAGAGCTCGAGGGGCGCGTAGCCGGCCTCGAGGGGTTATAGTGCCTGGCTTGGCCGAACAGTGCTGTACTGGTGCCCTTTTGCCCATGCCAAAAGGGCACCAGTACAGCACTGTTCGTCCAAGCCAGGCACTGCAACTCCTCGAGGCCGGCTACGCGCCCCTCGAGCCTTGCACTGTAACACCTCGAGGCCGGCTCCGCGCCCTTCGAGCCCTAACTACTTTCGTGCTATTGGAGGACAGGTACCCCAAGACCCGGAGGAACCCCGCCGCGTACTGTACATTCCGGGATGGGTGCTGTATGGCTCCCGCCTTGTCGCGCCACCACGTCCGCGCCCAGGATGGAAGCCACGACCCAAGGACGCCTCAACAGTGACGATCACATCGGCTCCAGTGGCCCCGACAAGACAGGGTTCCTACCCTTCTCCGTATGGGGCACCATGCACCCCGACACCTGTAATACTTTTATGCAACCCTAGCCTCCCCTTGCTCTATAAAAGGGGACGCTAGGGCCCTCATTCAGGAGGACGGACACAAACACACGAGTCCACGCACAGACACGAGTCCGGACTCCGGTCCACGCTCACTGAGCTTGTATTCTCCCCTGTACAAGCACTTAGGTGCAAGTAATATTAAGAACATCTCCCCCCGCTGGACGTAGGGCCTTCTTTGCCCGAACCAGGATAAAATCCTTGTGTCCCCTTGCATCACCATCCGGAAGAGAAGCACGCGATCATATTACTCGTTGGTGTGATACCCCCGGGTACGAAACACCGACAGATTCCCAAGACTTCTTAGCAAAGAACTATCCCGACTTTCTCGATACTCTGTAGATGTAAGGTTTTGCCTTGTCCTTCTTAAGACGCAGAATCTCGGGGCGAGATTCCTTTTAGGGGAGAAGGCTGTAACACCTCTGGAGTTTAAAATGTAATTAACCTGACATGTCATCATGTTTAGTCATTAATCATTCTTGCCATGCATTTATGTTTGTCTAATGCTTGTTTTGCATTTACCTTTTTCGAGTGACTTGTAGTGATCTCTTTTTCAAAAACTCTAAAGGTCCAATCTTCCTATAAGGGCAAAATGGTAATTTCATCTCTATGTCTAGCTTTGTGTGAATCTTGTTCAGTTGAGTGCCCTGATGTTTTGTTGTGTTGATCAAAGTTCAAAATCAGAAATAGAATTTAAATCCCTTTTAAAAAACCCTAAATTCCAACTCTAGTTTTACCCTTTTTTTCTAATTCAAAAACTATTCAAAATTTGAGGTTGGTCTTTTTAGCAAGTAGTTGTAGATCTTGTCAAGAGAAAAACCTTGGTGTTTGCAGATTTTCAAGTTTCAATATAAAATCAGAAGTAATTTCAAATTCTTTCAAACTTCAATTTTGTCCCCTTTTTCAGTATTCAAAATTATCTCAAAAACTTTTGAGTTTCAGAAAAAGTTTATGTTGACAAAGTTGTAGGTCTCAAAGTTTTGAGCAACTTTGGTGTTTTGAGTTTTCTTTGTGTAGTTCAAGTTTTGGGAGTAATTTCAAAATTTCAGAAAGGGGGTATAGATTTGGGAATGGGTAACGTCTCTGTGCGAGCTTTAAAGCAAGGGGGCCCCGGCCGACGGCGGCGCAGCCTCAGCCTCGCCGAGCCAGGCTGACCCGCGTCCGTGTCGCCCGAGGCCAGCGCTAAACGCTCGACCTCTCTGGTCCCCTACCTACCGCCGCCTCGCCATCCCCTACCCTACCCTCCTCCTTCCCCTACGGCCGCGGACAGCGCGCAGATGCCGGCCGCCGGCAAGCCGCCGCGCCGCGCGCGAGCTCCCGCCCACACCGAGCCGCCCTACCTTGCTCCCTACCTCCGTTGATGCCGCGCGGACGCTCCTCATCCCTCGCCCGGACCCCAGCGCCGCCCCGCGGCTATATAAAAGCCGCCGAGCTCCGCCATTGCCGCCACCACGGCACCCAGAGCCACCAGACCACCCCAGCACCCGCCGAGCCCTCCACCGCCTTCGCCTGAGCTGCTCCACCTTCCCGAGCAACCAATTTCACCCCTCCGCCCTCCTCTCGCCGGCGCAGGAGCTTCGTCCCCGACTCCAGCAAACGGTCGCGTTTCGGCTAAGCGAGAAATTCGCCGCCGTGAGTGCTTCTCTCTTCCCTCCGACCCCTGCCCTCTCTTCCTCGCCTCAGCGCGCTCCTAACCGCACCCTCGGCGACCTCTTTTGGTGGACAGAGCCGCCGGACGCCGGTCGCCGCCGAAGAGATCCGCCACCACCGTCGGACTCCCTCCTCCGACCCTTGCACCGCCTCGCCGAGCCTCGCTCCCGACTCACGGTGAGCCCGCGAAGCTTCCCCCACCCTCTGCTTTCCCAGCGCAAGGCCCGAGCGGCCGGTCCGCCGTGCGCCTCGCCTGCGATCGCCCGAGCCCTCGGGGAAGATGCACAGTGCATTTTTCTTTTTCAGTTTTAAATGAATAGTGTTCAGTTTTCATCTTTTTGTGTGATTTTCTATGTGGTTCCAAAAATTCTGAAAAATTCGTGGTAGACTCTTTATACCTTGAAGTATTTATAAAAAATATAAAACTTGACTTTTCTGCAAGAATTTGAAAATATAAAATCCCTCTTTTAATTAATAAATGGATGTTTTGGATTTTTAGAAAAATCATTTATAACTCCAAAAATCATGAGATAAATTTTTTGTGAGTTTCCTATACCATGTTTAGTCTCTGGTGAAATTTTGAAATCTTTTGAACAAGTTGATTTTGTTTTGAGCATTTATTTTAATTGTAAATAGTGTCTTTTGTTAATTAATGACTGATTTTAATTGAGCACCTTAATGACCTCCAAAAATTATGAAATTTGTTTTGCCATCTTTTTATACCATTATGAACTTATGAGATTAATTTGGTAATTTTTGGAGCAACTTCATAAAATGACCTTTTTAAATAATTAGGAAAAATAGAAAAACCAAGTAGGGTTCATGTTGTATGCCCTGTGATGTGACTTTGGGATGTTTGCTGTTCATAGACCCCCACCCATTTTGGTCTATGATGTTTGTGATGCCATGCATGATTTGTGTTAGGTCGGATAAATAATGCTTAATAGGTTGATTAATTTTGCTTAGGGATAAAGATAAGTAACTTTATGTCCACACTAAGAAGTTACTTACGCGATGGAAAGTGTACTCTAGAATCAGTAGGTTTTGTCCTGCGTTTTAGCAAGCCTTTTGTTCATGTCAGCATCCTCATAAGCATACATCATTGCATCCGTATAGTGACCGAAAGAGAAAACGTCAAAGTCAAAGCAGCCGCTGACGGACCTACCCCTGAGGCGACCCCGAGCTCCGACACCTGCACTGTCGACCCCGAGCCTGTCCTCTTTGCTCTTCAAGACAAGCCCCGGTGTATTCTAACCCTTCCTTGTTTTTATAAAAGGTTTACTTAAAATGTCTCTGAGTTAAACTACTGCATCAGGTTATATGAGTTGTGTGATGACTTATTACCTGCACGGTTTACCTCCACCAAAAGATCCACCTGCCCTGTTTTCAAAACTATTTGCAAAATGCTTAGTGATGCTATACAATAGATTTGCAATAAAATGCCATTTTCAAAAGTGTGAGCACTTGAAGAATCTTTATGGGATTTTGGTTTTACTCCCCGGCCATTGGCTAGGTATCTGATCCGTACCTAGTCAATTGCGAGGAGAGGTTGTCTGAGCGTACGGTGCCGTCACGTTGAAGTCCGGGACTCAACGGTTGACACCGACCGGGACAGGGTTGAAAAACTGACAGGGATATTACGCTTGGGTGAGATATAACCAAGGTATGGTTCTGGCAGAAAAATTTAGGGACCATCCGTGTGGGGGCCTGCTGGCCAAGACTTACAACTATTCACATACTTCGGAAAGCTCTGGCTCCGAGGAATCCTTTATTGGACCGACAACCGCGCACTCGGAGTGGAGAGATGGCGGAAGTAGCATGTACCCACGTGGTCGTCGTACCTGGATAGGAGTGATGTACTGTACTTCCGGGTGGCGTAGGACCGGGCCCAATCTTGGAGGAATCGTGGTAGACGAGTTGGCATATGCAAGCTTGGGTGCTACATATGCAGTGTGGATAGGGATCCTCAGCTGAGTATTATTTATCCGGATTAACGTTGCTCCTCGGTTATGGAGACTTGGTCACTGACTGTCAACGGAGAGTGGTTCTCAACTAGGTATGTTTTTGAAACGTAAAAAGAATCATGAGCAATGAAGAATTGAGAAATACTTGAACCTTTCCAAAAATAGAACAAGGTTTACAAAATGCTTTTTCTGCAAAATACTTGATCTTGCTAAGCCTTACCTTGACTTCCTAAGCCTCTCATTCCTGAGTCTTCTTCCTTTTCTTTAGTCGGGTAAGTCTTGTGGAGTACCCCAGTACTCAGGGTTTGTTAACCTCTGTTGCAGGTATGACTGAGTCCCCGATGTGTCTTGCGCCCTGCTGCATGACCATCGTCCAGGAAGAGGCCGATGAGGCCGAAGACTAAAGTGTACACCCTCGGGCTGGGTGATTACAAGTATCTTATTTTGTTGTACTCCGCTACATTGCCTATTTCTATTACCCGAACATGGTTTGTAATAACTGCACCTTTAATTTGGAACCTCAGTTTGTAAAACTAATGTTATTTAAGTCTTCCGCTCTGTATTCCGATGTTAATTGTAAAAGTATCCAGTACTGTGACCGAA
Source organism: Coix lacryma-jobi var. lacryma-jobi (assembly GCA_009763385.1). Classification (NCBI taxonomy): domain Eukaryota; kingdom Viridiplantae; phylum Streptophyta; class Magnoliopsida; order Poales; family Poaceae; genus Coix; species Coix lacryma-jobi. The sequence goes on from CM019829.1 coordinate 138,784,546, forward strand.
TTGTGAGATGATCCTGCGGACGATGGGCGCTGATGCAGCCCAGTGACGAACAGTCTTAATCACGCGGAACATCGGTTCGGCTGTCAGAGGCTGACGGGGACCGGTGGGCCATGGGATTAGGACCGTTCCGCCACACCTTGGCCACCACCACCTCATGTTCAAAGGCTTACTGATCAAGGTATGGATAGAATATTGGTTGGGAAATTGCTTGCACCTGAACCTGGTGGCCTCTGGCCAAAGCTTCCTTGGCCACCTCCCCAAAGCAAAGGGATATGGTTTCAGTTATCAGTGAGTTATGTGTTTCGCTGTGCAGTGCACCAGTGTAGGGTCATATTCTTCCATTGTATGAAGTATCAAGAGGGTTGGAAATATTGTCTTGAGTTACTTCAAGGTGCAGTGCAAGATGAGCTCAATTGCAGGGAGATAGTTTGCTGGCTTCAATCATTTCGTGCTGTTATAATTCGCCTGCATCTCATCAATGATAAAGAGAGCTGTGCTGCTATTTAGTGTTAGTCAACGGGGCCTGATTATACTAAATGCATCCATGCTCAAACGAGTATTTCTGGTGGGAGGAGAACGTCTCATGGTTACAGTAACATCTAATATGCAACCACTATTTCAGTCTTGTCCAATTGCAGTAGCAAGGATGTGTGTTGTTGATGTGCCAGCAACTCTGATGGAAAGAGGAATTCATGAAATTACAATTGTGAGATGTTCTTGCCGTTTGCTTGCTCTGGTAGCACTTATGAATGAGAACACTGATTTTACAGTCACATATAATTATGCACACTTGCCGGGACTACAACTTACTCTCAATCCTTGTATATGGCAAGTACTTGGTAATTGCTTTGTTACTCAGGACCAATTCATATGCCAGCAAGCGGAGGACATTTGTAGCATGCTCTTCTCAATGGTGTGATGAGATTCTGGATATTGCAAGCAGTACTAAAGCTGGAAACATTGCTTCATATAGCATCTTCACACCTATATGCCATGCATATTTTGCCTCCTTGAAGAACAAAGTGATGAAAAGGCTATGTTCTGCTGGTAAAATGGGAGAGCAGTATGATCCATGCACTGTGAAGTATTCATTGTGTACTTCATTCTAGCTGAGGTTCAAAAGACACTTCATGTTAATTCAGTTATTGGAAAATCAAAATGGGTGACCTGCAGTGAAGCTGTTAATACTCATTGGGGGAACAACGAAAGATCTATGCTGCATATCTATCCTGAACTTATACAATATGGCCTTCGTATATGGGGTGTTCAGTGGAGATACAGTTGCAGTGATCCCGGTGACTTCAACTAGATGCACCATTGATGCTCCCAAGCGTCCGACAATAACCTCATGGCATGTACCACTTCATCAAGAATTTCTACAGTTCCCTTGGGATCCCGGCGGTTCCACACTTTTCCATCGGTTTGGGGGCAAGCCGAATCTCAAGAAGAGGGGAATGTCAGGAGTGTCTGCCATGTGGGCCAAGCCACACCATCACGGGCTCCAACTACAAAGGGAACGGAGGAGGCCAAGGAAGGGACCATCGAATATTCAGAATACAGAGTCATCCACTTTCCCCAATTTGCTGTTCCTCTTCCTCCTTGGTGTCTCTGGTTCTTCCAATCCTATCCTCCATCCTCCTACCTATATTGCTCTGCTGAACTCCGAACCTCCCTTCCCCTGAGGTTGTGTACTCTGATTTCCCCTGAGTCAAGGTATCTGGTGAGGTTGCTAACAAAAAAAACATTTTGGTCCTCCAATTAGTGATTGGTATTGTTCTGCATCATCCCCGTTTTCATGAGTTGATAACTCTATCTGTAGGGACATCCCAATTAATTACACAGGCATAAAAAAGTGACAGGCAACAAGGAGGAGCAGTTTGTGAACCGACCCCATTGGGCGCCTTGGCCTTGTCCTGCTTGGAGATCACCCCGACGCACCTGCCGTCCTCGTCGACCACGGGCAGGCCGGAGTAGTGCTGCGCGGCGAAGAAGGCGTCGACCTCCGCGAGCCGCTGCCCCGGCGTGGCCACCTGCACGGGGCGCGACATCACGTCCCCGAGCTTTTGCCGCCGGGCTCATCTGCCAGCCAAGAACAACCGATTCATATCGAATCCGAGAGGAGTCCGAGTCAGGCGAGTGTGGATTGGACGTACCACGTACGTACCTGGTCGGAGGTGACGATCTGGGACTCGAGGTAGGCGCGGAGGTCGGCGTAGCGCCGTAGCTGAGGAGGGAGAAGTTGTCGGGCCACTCCCCGGACAGGATGCCCTCGGGGTACTCGTCGATGGCCGGGCGCAGGTCATCGAGCGCGGCGGACGCCACCGCGCCACTACTGCCACTGCGGACGGCGGCTGGACCGGAGTGGGGAGGACCGCGGTCTTGACGGCGGCGGACGCCATGGGTGGGACTGGGGACGAGCGCTGAGCGCGGAAGGTACGGTGACCGGACCTGATGCCGTTTGGCGCTGGAGCGTCGTCTGTTGCGTGCACGCTTGCTGCGGGCTGCGGTACGCCGGAGCCGAACTTGCCGGAATGCCGGTGTGGTCTGAACTCTGAAGTACGGCGGGGCCAACTTGCAGGCTGCCACGCGGATCTCTCTCGGCTCAGGGGGCTCAGGTGTGGGCCAGTTGGCAGGTATTTGTCGTCTTGTGCGGTTTTTTTTGTTAAAAAAAAAAACTGGAGAGGGTTTCAATTTTGCACAGTTGCAGACTGCCGCCTCCGGATGGGCATCAGCCATTTGTTGGGCTTGGGCCTCAGTTGGGCTGCTAGACGAAGTCGGCACTCGCAGCCAGCGGGCCAGGCTTGGACAATGTTGCGCATGAGGCCTGCGCCCTGCCTGATTACTTTTCCAGCCCAGTCCCAACCACCAAGAGGGATGACGCGCCCATCCAAAAAAAATTCATCTCCATATTGTATGCATATATAATATGTATCACTATTTTTTCCTTATTTTTATATACTACTATATTATATAAACATACCCGTGCGCGTTGAAATGGTATGTACTATTTGTAGCTTTGTGTGTATTCTTATGAAAGAGACCATACAATTCTATAGATTTCCAATTCCAATATACTATGTGTGTAGTTGTCTTGGCTACAAAAGCTTAATTGGACCAATTTTTCCATAAGGTAGTTTGTGTGTCTCTTAAGCTTTTGTTGGTTTATTAGGGATTGGTGAGAGGTTAATGGGTGAAAAAAAACAAGAATAAGGCCTTTACTATGCTGACCTTGAATATCTGTTGCTTGCGCTTCTCTCAAACTTTAACAAAATATATTAAAAAATACTAATATCTAAGTAAATAATTAGTATCATTAGAATTAGAAAGATCTTGAATATCTTGTTATATTATGCACATCTATATATACTTACCTTTTATTTTATTTATATATATATATATATAAAGAGGCAAAATTTCCGTCTTTTTTGGTACCATTTTTTGGTATGGCCTCCTATAACTAACTCTGTGAATGTGTAAAGATAACTAGAAGTCCATCTGTTTACAACATTGTTGTTGTTATAATCTAAATACATCGTAGAGGCAAAATTTATGTACAGTAATTTTTTGGTCTAACCGATAATCATGATCCTCACTCAGCCTCGGCCTTAACTCTAAAAAAATATGGTATGTTTGCTTAACGGAAATGTTTCCTCTTTTTTTCCGTTTGCCTCGGTTGGAAACAGAGACGAGGTACAACACATTCATCCTACACAATATCAGTGTCCAAAACCTGATCGGACACTGAATAAATTGTAATTGAAACTGAATCGAATCCAAAACAAAATCGAGATCGAGAATCCGGCAAATCAGGACTCGAAATTGAAAAAAAACACGATTTTCCTCAGATTTACCATATGATCAGCCACGAATTGAATAGAAATCAAATCAAACACCGCATAAATGCAACTAAATAGTAGAAAAAAAATCAACACATAGCCAATGTACACAACGTAAAAGGATCTCGACCTTAGATCTAGACCTGACGCGCTCTAACCTCCGCACGTCGGCGTCACTGATGCTACTCCCGCGCTTCGCCGCCCTGTCGAGGTCGCGCATCGCCTGCTCGCCCGTCTACACAGGCACGTCTACGCCACCAGGAATCCATGCCACGACGCCCTGTCAGAGCGCCGACCTACCGACACCCGCCTGCCCCGGACGCCGCTCCCACTGCCACCACTGAGGAGCCGCTTGGCCCCAAAACTCTTTTGGCGTAGCCAAGCCCCTGCCCCATGGCCTGAGGACCGAGAGGCCGGAGAGCACAAAGGAAAGAAGAGGGCGACAGAGGAGGAAAGTTTGTGGGCCTGTGAAGTGGAGGAGATAAGGTTGGGTCTTTTTTAAAAAATCTCGATCAGGTTTCGTTCGCGTTCTTTTTTGGTTTTAGTCTTCCTTTCGTTGATAGATGCTCAATCGTCTGGACTGTGGCGCCCACACCCATTTTTTTGTGTTTTTTAGCCATTAACTCCTTAAAAAAATATGGTATGTTTGCTTAACGGAAATGTTTCCTCTTTTTTCTGTTTGCCTCGGTTGGAAACAGAGACGAGGTACAACACATTCATCCTACACAATATCAGTGTCCAAAACCTGATCGGGCACTGAATAAATTGTAATTGAAACTGAATCGAATCCAAAACAAAATCGAGATCGAGAATCCGGCAAATCAGGAATCAAAATTGAAAAACACGATTTTCCTCAGATTTACCATATGATCAGCCACGAATTGAATAGAAATCAAATCAAACACCGCATAAATGCAACTAAATAGTAGAAAAAAAATCAACACGCAGCCAATGTACACAACGTAAAAGGATCTCGGCCTTAGATCTAGACCTGACGCGCTCTAACCTCCGCACGTCGGCGTCACTGATGCTACTCCTGCGCTTCGCCGCCCTGTCGAGGTCGCGCATCGCCTGCTCGCCCATCTACACAGGCACGTCTACGCCACCAGGAATCCATGCCACGACGCCCTGTCAGAGCGCCGACCTACCGGCACCCGCCTGCCCCGGACGCCGCTCCCACCTGCCACCACTGAGGAGCCGCTTGGCGCCCCAAAACTCTTTTGGCGTAGCCAAGCCCCTGCCCCATGGCCTGAGGACCGAGAGGCCAGAGAGCACAAAGGAAAGAAGAGGGCGACAGAGGAGGAAAGTTTGTGGGCCTGTGAAGTGGAGATAAGGTTGGGTCTTTTTTAAAAAATCTCGATCAGGTTTCGTTCGCGTTCTTTTTTGGTTTTAGTCTTCCTTTCGTTGATAGATGCTCAATCGTCTGGACTGTGGCGCCCACACCCATTTTTTTGTGTTTTTTAGCCATTAACTCCTTAAAAAATATGGTATGTTTGCTTAACGGAAATGTTTCCTCTTTTTTTTCCGTTTGCCTCGGTTGGAAACAGAGACGAGGTACAACACATTCATCCTACACAATATCAGTGTCCAAAACCTGATCGGGCACTGAATAAATTGTAATTGAAACCGAATCGAATCCAAAACAAAATCGAGATAGAGAATCCGGCAAATCAGGACTCGAAATTGAAAAAAAACACGATTTTCCTCAGATTTACCATATGATCAGCCACGAATTGAATAGAAATCAAATCAAACACCGCATAAATGCAACTAAATAGTAGAAAAAAAATCAACACGCAGCCAATGTACACAACATAAAAGGATCTCGGCCTTAGATCTAGACGTGACGCGCTCTAACCTCCGCACGTCGGCGTCACTGATGCTACTCCTGCGCTTCGCCGCCCTGTCGAGGTCGCGCATCGCCTGCTCGCCCGTCTACACAGGCACGTCTACGCCACCAGGAATCCATGCCACGACGCCCTGTCAGAGCGCCGACCTACCGACACCCGCCTGCCTCGGACGCCGCTCCCACCTGCCACCACTGAGGAGCCGCTTGACGCCCCAAAACTCTTTTGGCGTAGCCAAGCCCCTGCCCCATGGCCTGAGGACCGAGAGGCCGGAGAGCACAATGGAAAGAAGAGGGCGACAGAGGAGGAAAGTTTGTGGGCCTGTGAAGTGGAGGAGATAAGGTTGGGTCTTTTTTAAAAAATCTCGATCAGGTTTCGTTCGCGTTCTTTTTTGGTTTTAGTCTTCCTTTCGTTGATAGATGCTCCATCGTCTGGACTGTGGCGTCCCACACCCATTTTTTTGTGTTTTTTAACTCTATATATATCTACTTTTTCACAAAAAATAACACAAATAAAAACACATAATTTGGGTCTTCAGTAACTTCAACCATTATCTAATAAATATTTCTATCATTAAACTCTTAAATAATCTTCACTAGAAATAAATTATTATTATAACATAAATCAGTCGATCTAACTAATCAAATTGTAAACTAATAACCTATTTGTCATCCAAACTAATCAAATTAAATATTTTTCCAAGTTATCTGCATACACCAGTGTAATCTCTAAATTATTCATATACAGAGGGACTAATTATTAACACGATGACACCTAACCCATTGCTAACTTTAACAAGATATTAAAATTAGATTTTTCTTATGGATCGTTAGAAGAAGTCATGGAACTTGATTCTAACTCTATCAAAATGTGAATTGTTTGAAAACTAAAGTCATGATATATTTACAAATAAAATATTTGTTCCTTACAACAAATAAAGAACACATTAAAGTTATATTTTAATTTAATACAAATTAATAAGATATTATCATACATTATGGCTAATATATTTACTTAATTATGGATGGTCATTGTAAAAAGTATAACTTTTAAATCTATATCTATATCTATATCTATATCTATATCTATATATCTATCTATATATACCTAATAATAAAGAGGCAAAATTTCAGCCAATTTTTTTGATCTGGAATTTTTTTCGTCTGGCCTCCCAACCTAATTGTACGCGTTTTAATAGTAGCGAGGTGGAACAGCCATGCAAAACAAAAAGAAAAGAAAACAAAATTGTATCTGGACTAAAACTCAAACAGGAGTCCTGGTCGTATCTGTTCATACCCATAAACTTTCCCCAACTACTTCTAACTGATCGATTCGCCACAACAGATCCGATTGATCCAGAAACCAAGTCAGATTCCATATCCATCCAGAATAAACTCCTGTCTCTGTTACGTTAATATCTCCTTCTAAAGTCAAATACAATACCTCCACCGGACACCAATCGAACTACTCATCAAATCAGATCATTAAAGATAAAAGAAAATCGAGGAGCAAGAGGACCACATCAAGAAAAAGTCAAAAGCGCACGATGAATCAAATTGATGCCCATCTTAGGGTGCATGCTCCATCCGTAGACCGCGTGCACGCCGCCGTGGATCGGAGCGACCCAACGCAGAGCAGCTCCACACCTACGCCAGTCCTCTCGCTCCTCGATGTAGGCCGACGGTAGCGCAGGGAACTCGCCGCGTCACCAGCCGAGGAGGCCCACACGACATCGAGCCTGGTTGCGGACGTGCTACTGCTATGCCTCGCTCCATGTTTTGGGGTGAGAGAAATCAGAGAAAGAGAGCATGCGGTTGGTGGAGCTGTGGCGGAGAACTGGAGAAGTGGAGATGCGGTTGGGAGCAGTTGGTGCGGATGTCAATAGATAGATCGAGAGGTGTGCCATGTGCGGTGGAATAGATGGGAGCTCGACTGCTGAAGGGATAAGGTCGTGGTATTGTGGAGCCGATGTTGCGGGTTTACGGTTGGCGGATATGGGTGGAATATTTTTTTCACCCGTCAGCGGTCTCGCCGAAATCCCTACCATCAGCGAGACACTTTACTCCTCCCCCCCCCACAACGCTATGGTGAGCTCCGTCAAATCCACCTGACATCCCCGCCCCTCCTTGGATCGGACACCGTTGCTGCCATCAGGGCCCTAAGCTCCATCCAACGAGGCTCTTTATTATTAGGTATAGATAGATTAACTGGACATTATGATATTATTATCAATGTTAATCTACACTACAAATCCATCGTAAAGATAATTATAGCTCAAAAAATTAATAGAAAGGAACAAATAAAAATATTTAGGTATTTAACATTCATGTCTTATTTTGTATTAATGATCTTGTTTGTTAAAGCTTATGATGAGTCAAAGTTGGTCAATATTTTTCTATCACAACAAAACAACAACAACCACCATAAATCATGCCGAACGATCCTAATATATTTTTTTCCGTTACAGCGTACGGGCATATCTACTATGAAATTAAATTTTGAAATGGATCTACTTACATCACTTCATATTTTAAACTAAACACAAAAGAGTTTATTTATAGTTAGAGTTTAAAGAGTTTAAAAAATTAAACTTCGGATTAAACTTAACCTAAAAGATTTTTAGAGTCTCTTTCTTCTCCCGTTGCAACGCACGGACATTTGTCCTAGTATATAATATGTATCACTATTTTTTCCTTATTTCTATACTACTACTATTATATATAAACATACCCGTGCTGTTGAAATGGGATGTACTATTTTGTAGCTTTGTGTGTTATTCTTATGAAACACACCATACAATTCTATAGGTTTCCAATTCCAATATACTATGTGTGTAGTTGTCTTGGCTACAAAAGCTTAATTGGACCAATTTTTCATAAGGTAGTTTGTGTCTCTAAGCTTTTCTTGGTTTAGGGATTGGTGAGAGGTTAATAGGTGAAAAAAATAAGAATAAGGCCTTTACTATGCTGATCTTGAATATCTGTCGCTTAGGCTTCTCGCAAACTTTAACAAAATATATATTAAAAATATTAATATTTAGGTACATAATTAGTATCATTAGCTGTGTTTTAAATAAATTTATCTAGAGACACAAATATTGCATGTATTTTCTACAAATCAAGTCAAATTTGAGGTATATATGTGTGTGCGCGTGAGGGGTGTTCGTTTTCTAGGGAAAAAAATTAGCCCTGTCACATCGGATGTTATGGTCCTAATTTAGTCTATTAAAAGTAAACTAATTACAAAACTAATTTGTCAGCTGGAGGCTAATTCGTGAGATAAATCTATTAAATTTAATTAGTTCATGATTTGACAATATAGTAAAATAGTAAACATTCACTAATAATGGATTAATTTACCTTAACAGATTTGTCTTATTAATTAGCATATGGCGGTGTAATTATTTTTATAATTAGTTTACTTTTAATAGACTAAATTGGTGTCGTAACATTCGATGTGACAAGCTATTATTTTTTTCTAGAAAACGAACACGCTAGCTAGCAAGGGGAACAATACAAATGATTGTGACTAGATTGAAGAAAGTCTTGCACTACCGTCATCTTCTATACCTCGCCATCACCAAATGCATCTTTGCAGGGCCGTCCCAACAATTTATAGGGTCCTTGGGCAAGCATGACACTAAGGGCCCGCAATCTAATGTTTTAGTATGATAATTGAAGGATATATCATTAATAATAAGAGTTAACTTGCAACATACATTTAGTTTATGAAAAAAACAACAGTACATAAAAAGCTAAAAGAACGTAAAATAAATATTATGGTACCTTAAATATAGCTATTATGGTTACCTCAAATAGAACTATAGTGCTTCATTGCTTTTTACAATTTTAGAAAATTACAATTTTACAAAGTTAGAAACCTATCACAGTAATATGAAAATGACTCTAATTTAAAACAAATTACCTAGAGCCTGTGTGGCTCAACGAATTAAATAAATAACTAATGGATCAACTATTGGCTTCGATCCCTTAATGCCTAATAGATTAGATTGTAAGCGAATTGGAAGTTGTCACTTATCAGATCAAATAGACAATAAAACTGCAGTAAGTGCTGGCCGTCATGCCCCCTATACGACTATACCTGGTAACTGAAGTTTTAGGGAGACAAAGACGGAAGGAAACAGAGCAAAGCAATTGCTGGTGCTATCACCATCAGTCGATCAAGGCCGAGTGGCAGAATGACCGCAACAGCCGTGCAGCACGCTCTCACATGAGTCGAAGGGACGAGGGAATACCACTCATCGGACGTCGCGGCCGAGCAGGCTAAACTTAGAACATGACTCGGTATAGCTGGTATGAGCCAAATAAACAAATACGTACTCCATATACTAAAGATATCTATACTTATGGGTCCTCAAGCGTCGTGGGCCCCTGGCCGTCGCACCAGCTGCCCTCCCCTCTGGGACGAGCCTGCATCTTTGATAGATGGTCCGGCATGTAGAGCCACGCCTCTCTTCATTGGCAAACTTTCAAATAGATTCGAGCGGATTTCCCTTGAATGGTTGGTTGGTCATCGTTTTCTTCCATCCACACACACACACCATATAGCAGATGCCAACAAAAAACGCCTCATTTTAATTTCCTCGATAGAGACTATAGTTCATATTACGCTACATGCAGCATGTCAGGACCGGCCATTTTGCTACCTTTGAAATCGGTCAAGAGTCATCGCATCCCTCCGGTTCACCAGTAATTCTGATCAAAAAAAAAAAAAATTCAGACGTGTTTCATGTGTATATATTTTCTGTGCCTTTTATTTTCTTCAGAGTTCAGTTCAACTACACAATTAATCAATCAGATGTGTTTTTTTTGTTGGAACTAACTTTTACAAAGTTTTTGCACCGTGGGAAATTGGGAATCAATGTGGAGCAACGTGTGATGAATCGAGACCGACAAAAAAAAACTAACGACAAACCTCATTTGTTGAGCTTGGGCCTTGGGCAGGGCCAGTTCCGAAGGACATAAACCCATTTGTTAGGCTAGGGCCTCGCTAGGCTGTAATGGGCCTCATTTATGTATGATGCACAATACGCATAAGGGCCTGGTTGATGACCTTTTCAGCCCAGCGATGTATCTCTCGCTGTCCCAAACTCCCAATATAACAGAACCCTCACAAAAAAAAAAAAAAAAATCATCCAGGGCTTTTCGGCTCCGGCGACGGCGGCCGTGGCTTCCTTCTTCAGCGATCACCGTGCGGGGTGGGGAGCTGTGGCAGCAGCAGCTCCACCAAACGCCCCAGGTCAGGTCACCCCTCTCTGTCTCCTCCTTTGGTGTGCGGGACGGGGGCTCTGAGGTGTCCTCCAAATTACTCATCGTTTTCTCCGTACTGATTGCCTGATTGGTCATCGTTTTCTCCGTTCCACACACCAATCTGCTGGCCATAGCAGAGGCGAACAAAAATGCCGCATTCCACCGGCGTATATAGCAGCAATAGCATATTGCTCCAGTGTGGTGTGAAGTGTGAACCTTTCGTCACCTTTCAGTGAGACCAATGGCCGCCAACCTACCACTGTTATCTACACCTAGGGCCGCCTCTAGTTCGTAGGCTACTTCTGGCCACAGAGCAGAACCACCCGATTTTAAGTAGCTTCCAAATCGGCCAGGATGTTTATGTTTCCTCCGTTCCGGTCCACCAATTATATTCAGTCAGATGTTTACTTATTTCTGTGGTTTATTTTTTTAAGTTCATTCAGTTCAGCTACAGACACATATACTGAATCAAGTCAACAAGGGTATGGAGAAATATACAGCTGTGTTGCTTTTTTTTGGTTATATATGGAGGATGTAGCAAAGCCTGACAGGTGTCATATCAATATGTGAAATTGTGACCAACTGTCGAGTTTTTTCTGACTGCCATGCCATTTGTCATACTAATTGCTACTATTTCCCATGTTTCTAATGCTCCCATCAAACGTCAACAAATATATATATAAGCTATCACAGTACACTTTACCTGTTATGAAGACTTTGCAGGATTTGTTTTACAGAGGCTGGGAATGGGATGGTTACAGTTACAACTCAAAAGGAAAGTCTAGATATTAGTACATCAACATTCTAGCATGTGGGACAGCATTTTCAACTTTTAAGACATAATTTCTCTTCACTATTTACTTTCGGCACATCCATTTTCTTTGCTTATTATCACATGTATTTCACTCTACAGGTAACATATCTTTTTTGTCGCAACTCATGAAGCAGTAATGGCTGTCTGCATGTGAGCTGATTGACATACACCTTCACAGGAATTCCTTCTTACCACTCTTTATTACGCCCATAATCTTCAGGGATCATCATATAGAGGTAAGTTCAAGTGCCTCTGTCGTTTCAATATCTGTGAAATCTGTCAAATATTCTGGCATTCCTGGCACCATGAATAAGTTTTCAAAGCTTTCATTCTGAATTATTCCATAGACATCATTATGAACAAACGTTGAGCTGCTACTGCTTTGGTTATGGTTGACAATTGGCACACTATAATGTGTTGTCTCAACAACATATGGATCGATAACGCCATCCTTCTTGCAAATGTGCTGGCCGTAATAGTCAACATTGAACAACCTCACTGTTCCTGCGCTTCCATCTGATTCCTTCTGTGGCACCGTCTTGGTTGCAAGACACCCTTGGTCTTTTCTATTGGCACATCTATAGTAGCTCCTGATTAAGCATAACATCATTATATATATATTTTGTTATACACAAAAGGCAAAATATGTGCATAAATGAGTATATGTATGGCTGATCATCCACACACATGAGAATCGAAATTCATGGACACGCAGGAGAGCTGTAGTATATCTGTATATTAAAAAGGAAAAAAAGGTACGAGAAACCCCAAAAACAATAAGAAACCACCTCAACACAACCCGACACACAAGGCCACAACAAGCCCACACAAACTAACAAACAAACACTCACAAGCACACAGAGACAACAACCCCCAAAAACCCCCCCCCCCCCCCCCCCCCCCCCCCACCACACACACACTCTCATAACATCAGCACATATGCTTTATTACATACCTAGAATGCTTTGCTTTGGAGATCCACTTCTGCCCATACTTCCTCCATTGATATCCATCAAAGTGTGTGTGTGTGTGTCACACTGAACCTGTGTGTTGTGCATTCTTCCTAAGAGAAGGGGGAACTATTTTAAGCCCCAGTAAATGATATGCAAGCAAACATAAATATGCTCCTTTTACTACATACCTTCTCTTATTTCCAATTTCTTTAGCTCCTCCACCCACATGTGACTCTCCACGTTATTCTTACCACCTTTTCTTCTATATTTGATAAGATTGGCCTGTTTCTTACTGTTATCACCAAGTTCGAGAAAGGAGATAACCTTACTTGAGGAAATGAATATATCTTGAAAGAGTTGCTGCGCAAGCTTCTCCTGCCTACTACAGGGATCAAGTATTGGTAGGATAAGGTCATGTAGGTCCATCATGAGAGCCCTTTGGTGTTCAATCTCGTTGATCACCACTTGGCAGCCACTATGAATGGAAGATTCAAGGATGTTCATTTGATGCTTTCAAATATATGTGGTTATAATAGATGGCCTTTGGAGCTGAATGTGCTATGCAGCTTTGGGCATCTATTTATATACAATCAAGTAACATCACACACGTACAGTATGAGCATGGGGGAGGGAATGGATCATTTTTCAAATTTTCTCACTGGAAAAGACTAGGGAGAGTACTGTCCCTATCCAACAGTAGTATGGTATATGTAGAACTAAAGGTTCATTCGAGATCCTGTTTTCTCAGACTGATGCATAAATATACATAGATCATGGCTGTACACATAATGTCACTGAAAGTATATAGTAATGTTATTATATGGTCAGCGATGATAATTAAATGCCACACACTAGTGGCACTCACTACGGGAAAATCAATCTTTGCCGAGTGCCTGTGGCTTTGCCGAGTGCCAAATTTCGGGCACTAGGCAAAGAGCCTCTTTGCCGAGTGCCGGCACGTGGCACTCGGCCAAAGCATGTGGCCCCGAATTGTGCCACGTGGGCGGTTCTTTGCCGAGTGCCACGTGTCTGGCTGCCTTTGCCGAGTGCGGCCACGTGGCACTCGGCAAAGAAGGTGACCCCGAACTGTGCCACGTGGCGGTTCTTTGCCGAGTGCCACGTGGCTGGCACTCGGCCAAAGATGTGCCTTTGCCGAGTGCCAGCCACGTGGCACTCGGCAAAGAGCTCTTTGCCTAGTGTTTTTTTTGACACTCGGCAAAGCCAGTTTTTAAATTACATTTTGAAGCAGTAAATTAATCCAAATGAAAAAGTTTTTAACTAAAAGTGGGTTAACTTATCAAGATGAACAATTTTTGTTTTGGTGATTTTTCATTTGAAAACTTAAAATAATTCGTTCACAAATCTTATATATCTCTCCGGGAGTTTATAAAACTACAAGAGTGATATGTAATGTTATGAATAATATAGAAACCACAATGTCGGATGCATAAAATAGTCAAACAACCAAAATAAACTTTGTAGATCTTGACAAGTTATGAAAGTTTTGTAGTTGATAACTTTTTAATTTGAAGTCATCTAGTTATGCAAAACTACGTCGAATTTGAAATTTTAAAATTCAAATTTTTCAAAATACCTCAGATGGAGAAATGACCAAAATGAAAGTTGTAGATCTCGAAAAGTTATAAAACTTTGGTTGTTGACAATTTTTTGATTTGAAATCATCTTGTCAACGAAAACTACGTTTCAAATTGTAAAAATTTAAAATTCAATTTTTATAAACGACCTCAGATGGAAAAACTACCAAAATAAAAGTTGTAGATGTTTGAAAAGTTAGAAAACTTTGTAGTTTACAATTTTTGATTTGAATTCATTTAGGGCCTCAAATAAGCAAGTTACACATGGTTTAGTATAAATATGGGTAATCGAAATGAAGATGGAATGTATATGAGTGTGTAGTGCAGCGTGTGTAGAGGAGGCTCCGCGCGAATGAGAGGTCGTGAGTTCGAATCCTGCTGACTGCGGAGAGAAAAATTGCGTGAAAAATAGTAGAACTTGCGATTTCGAGGTCGACAAGTGGGCGCTGCCCAGTGGGCCCCTCCTCCAATTAAATAAAAAATTTTCCCTATTTTTTCGGGGTTTTTTTTATTTTTTTCTTTGCCGAGTGCCAAATATGTCAGCATCGGCGAAGCCTTCGCCGAGTGCCCGATATTTGGCACTCGGCAAAGAACCCTTTGCCGTTATTTTCTTCGCCGAGTGCCCTTCGCCTTCGCCGAGTGCAAAAGGCTCTTTGCCGAGTGCTGCCAGCACTCGGCAAAGAACGATTCTGCTGTAGTGACTAGTGTTTTTTTGTTAATTATTGCTGGAGGAAGACAATTTAGTATAAACTTAGGTGTTGTTGATCAGACGACGACTGACGACTGACCGAGGATTGACATATCTACATTAAAGTGGATTTGATGCATAAGCGCAACTAAAATATTCATGTATATAGAATATAATAGAGGCCATGCATGAATACATCTGTAAGAAAATAGGTGTCTCCGTGAGTTATTATTTGATGCGTGAATAAGCATTTATGTTAGGTCACTTGTTTAGGTCTTGTTTAGTTGTTGCAAAATTTTGCAATTTTTTTGGGAAAGTGTCACATCGGAGTTTGCGGCACTAATTTAGTCTATTTAAAATAAATTAATTATAAAATTAATTATACCGCCACATAGTACTTAACGAGACGAAGCTATTAAACCTAATTAATCCATCATTATTAGCACATGTTTACTGTAGCACCGCATTATCAAATCATGGACTAATTATTAGGCTCAATAGATTCGTCTCGTGAAGTATAGATTAGTTTTATAATTAGTCTATATTTAATACTACGTGCATGTGTCCCAATGTTTGATGTGATGGGTGAAAAAAATTTGAGAACCAACTAAACAAGGCTTAGCTTGAATATCGTCCACTAGATTGTAGTTAGTTTTCATTCCTGTGGTCAGCAGTTATGACAACCAAAGAAGACTAATCATGCAGGATCGACGACAGTGTCTACATCGCTCACATGCATGGCGTAGACATTCATGAAAGGAAACATGCATACATATATAGGCAATAATTCTAGAGGCTGATATATGGGGAGCAACGTTGCTGTACCTACACAGACCTAGGATAGGGACATGTTTGGTTAGTAAATAATACCTACTAGTTATTTGGAAATTCATTCAAAATAAACTAGTTAATTTCATCTTTTACATAACAGATGTTCTATGATGAAGTAGGTTATTCTGTCACCATTTATGTATCGTCTGTTCAGACTTTAAACTTTGTGTAAATAAATCATCACATGAAATTCCATTTATGTTAATCCTCATACACGCATGCGAAAATTATTGCTGATACACATGAAGTCTGTTGAACAATTAAATTAAACATGTAAGTGATACTCAAAAGCATGTTGAGAATCATGGAATTGCATGTTACGGGTTCAAAGATCCTAGATACTTCATAATATGAACATGTACTTACACGTACTGATAGTTCCACTCAGACTAACCATAGCCTTGAACTAGTTTTGTTGACCACCATGCATCATTATCAACGAAAAGAAGAGAACAAAATTAAGCAGTGGCGGATCTAGGATTTTTATTTAGGGTATGCCGTCTAAATTTTTTATATATCATTTAGTAATTTTTTTAGCATTTTAGTAAAAATTATAATTTTGCAATGGATTCGATACACATGTTTTTGGGATTTTTCGTGGACTATTGAGTGTCCGCCGTAACATGATGATAAGATTTTAAATTTAAAGATTAAGTTAAAACCATTCACTAAAAATAATATAAATAGAAGGCATAAAAGAATACAATAAATTTACAAATCCTCAACCTCGCTATGTGATGGATGATTCAAGATTTTATGACGTTAGCTCTTAGGAAATACGAAATAGTAATTAAACTAGACATGATTTTTTTTACGAAAAGCTAAAGAGCAAAAGATTGAATGTCACCTCAATTCCAATCACAAATCGTAAGTCTCCACCACCGCCGCCGGTGCTGCGTAGTGGGCGATGAACGGAAGAAGGCTCGACTGCACAAGGGCTTCAGGGCGTCGCCGGCGTCGGGACTGCAAGTATGTGCAACGAATCTCGCGAATTCGTGATCGCCCGCGAGTCCGTGACTCTTACTCGCGCGATGGAAGCCGTGGCATCAAAAACTCAAAGTCCGAGTAAAAATCTACTAATATCTCCCGTTGCTTGGCCGCATGGGCCGCGTGGGCCTTGGCCTCGCTCGCGGCTTGCTCGCCGTAGCAACTGCCTCCCCGGATAGTGCTGCACGTTCTCATGTAGTATTCAGGTAAGTGTTTTTTTCTTTTCTTTTTCTGAAAATACGTATATGTACATTAAAACTTCCCAGAAATACAGGGTATGTCAGGGCATACCTGGCATACCCCGTAGCTCCGCCCCTGAAATTAAGTGATATGTGGTGAGTCCTTTAGGATTCCTGAGCACCACACATGAATGCCATACGTGTAAGCCTAGCATAACAACTGATTGCGACAAAAGATAAGGAAATTACTAGTTAGGGGGTGTTTAGTTCCTTCAGGATTCCTGAGCACCACATGAATGCCATATGTGTAAGCCTAGCATAACAACTGATTGCGACAAAAGATAAGGAAATTGCTAGTTAGGGAGTGTTTAGTTGAGAGGTGAAAAGTTTATGTGGTGAATCCTTCAGGATTCCTGAGCACCACATGAATGTCATACGTGTAAGCCTAGCATAACAACTTATTGCGGCAAAAGATAAGGAAATTGCTAGTTAGGGGGGTGTTTAGTTGAGAGGTGAAAAGTTTATTTGGTGAATCCTTCAGGATTCCTGAGCACCACATGAATGCCATACGTGTAAGCCTAACATAACAACTGATTGGGACAAAAGATAAGGAAATTGCTAGTTATATAGGGGGTGTTTAGTTGAGAGGTGAAAAGTTTTTGGGTGTCACGTCGAATGTTGTGGTACTAATTTAGTCTATTAAAAATTAACTAATTAAAAGCAAATTTCATATTCCGTCAGAAAACCGTGAGACGAATTTATTAAGACTAATTAATCCATCATTAGTACATGTTTACTGTAGCACAACATCGTCAAATTAATCATGGACTATAATTAGGCTTAAAAATTATCTCGCAATGTAATTAGTTATTTTTTAGTCTATATTTAATACTCTATATATGTGTTCAAATATTCAATGTGATAGGTGAAAAGTTTTTGGGCGGGGAACTAAACACCCTCTTACAAAGATATTTTCCTACAGGCAAAATAGTGTGTCCAACGGTTTTCTCTCACATGTGTGCCACGGTGCAAACAACAACAACAACAAAATAAAAATCTGACTGCCGAGAGGCCTCCAACTTTGAGACCCAAATCTCAAAATTAAACGTTGAAACAGTTCCAACTCTTCACTTATTAAGGTACCATATACCTTTTGATAGCATCAACTTAATTAGCTAGTACAACAATGGTAGATGAGCTTGACTACATAGAAAACAGTTGGCGCCAAAAAATTAACCTACTGCCACTCCGTGTCCACTATCAGCATGAGACACTATCAGCATGTGTGTCAGGAATGAAGATTAATTACTCAAAAAAACGAAGTCTTCACAGTGGGTCTTTCGGTAGCAGAGAGTCAGAGGGTGGCTGATGTTTTTAACTGCAAGCTGGGGTGTTTTCCTATGAAATATCTGGGATTACCGATCAGTGACAAAAAGTTGAGTAAAGCAGAGTTGAGTGATTCAGCAGATAAGATTGGGAAGAGGCTCCAAACCTAGAAGTGTGGTCACCTTTCATCAGGAGGCAAATCCATTCTCATTAACTTCAGCTTAACAAGCATCCCTATGTATACAATGGGTTTTTACAGTTTGTACGAGGGCATACACCAGAGATTTGATTCAAGCAGAAGCAAATTTTTCTGGGAAGTCATTGTCAACAAAAAGAAGTTCCACATGATAAGGTGGGAGGCTTTGGCAAAACCTGAGGAATTTGGGGGGCTAGGTTTTATAGAGCAATGAACACTGTCTTGTTATGTAAATGGATCTTTAGATTGGAGAGTGGTGAAGACAATATGTGCATGAATTTGTTAAGGAAGAAGTATCTTAGAGGGAGAGGTTTCTGCCAAAGCAAAAGTGCAGGAGGGTCTCAGTTCTGGCATGGTTTACACTCTGTTAGAGAGTGGTATGAGAGAGGGAAGGCTCATATAGTGGGCAGTGGACAACAAACCAGATTCTGGAAGGATATGTAGCTAGGAAAAGTTCCATTGGAGGTGTGTTACCCAAATCTTGTCATGATCATGATATTTCAGTGCAAGCAGCAAAGGCTATAGAATGGGATCTAAGCTACAGAAGATGTCTTGGGGTTGTAGAAAGAGAGGAATGGTGGGATTTGAAGACAAAGCCGGAGGGTGTGACCCTATCTGTTGAGAACGATAGTGTGTGTTGGAAATTGGAACACTCTGGCAAATTCTCCACAAGAAGTCTCTACCGGTTCATTATATATGCCGGGGTTACAGATGTGAGGATGATGGAAATCTGGAAAACCAAAACCCTCTGAAAGTTCAGATCTTCCTATGGATGGCGTGGCATGACAGGATTCAGACAGTCCAACAATTGAGGAAAAGAAATTGGGGTGGCTCCCCGCAGTGCAAATTCTGTGGCCAAGAGGAGACAGTAGATCATCTTTTATTCCAGTGCCCTATTGCAGTTGTGACCTGGTGCTGGGTCAGAGATAGCCTAAGTTGGCCAGTGATCCCAACTTCAGTCATTTCTTTCCAAGATAGGATGTTTGTGGGTATTGGGGGGATGTTAATGAGTGTTTGTGGTGGGTGATGGCGGTGGTGGGGTGGTCTTTGTGGAAAACCAGGAACGATTTTAGTTTTCTCTAATATTGTGATTCATTCTCCAAAACAGGTGGCGTACAAAGCTACCGGCTTTCTGAAGCAGTGGACCCAGCTGGCGGGGAAGGATGGCTGCAAGGAGGAGGCGTGGGTGGTCAAGCTGAAGGAGGGAATGTCGAACTGGTGATCAAGACCTGAGGGCGTTCAAGTGGGTGTCTAGTGCTATGTTCAGTATGGGTGTAGGTGTCTGGTCTCAAATCTGTCATTTTCTCTCGCTTTTGGTGTGGCCATTGGCGCCCAGGCGTTGGAGGTTTGGAGTAGGCTGGCGGGATGAAGGGTGTGTGTTTTTGTGCTCCTCTGTATAACTGGTTCCCCCAGTATTACCTGTTACTCGTTTAAGCTTTCAATAGAAGCTGGGCTCTCAAGCCTTTGATTAAAAAAAATAACTCTCCTAGATTCCAATCACACATGCTCCCAGTTGTCATTAGTATTTATCAATGTTTTAAATAGCGGGCCAAGGTGTTTAGCGGTATATACCTAAAACAGCTAATAGCGGAGCTATAGTGGGCTAAATTGTACATGAACACAAATAGAGACACTCTGTCTCAAAAGACTATGGCTGTAGCTACAACGAGTGATTTAAAACAATGGTATTTATTGTCAACCCAACGATTGAACCATTAGGCTCCAATATGGTAAGCATAATATCTTCCTACTTTTAAGGGAGAGTCGCATGTGTGTCTTCTGCTTACCCGTATATATTTTAGAATTCTTTGGACACCTTATATTTGATGAGGACGGAGTGATTATTAACTAGTAATAAAATATAATATTCCTCAAAAGAAACCAAAACATTCCAATTTATGGATCATTGGATTTTGTTATTATATCTCATATTTGTGTCCTAACAGTGTGACATATGCATGCATGTTTTTTTTGCTTGCAGACTTGCAGTTAGTTTAACTTTATTTTCCAGAACACCCGGCCCCTTTCTTTAAATGGTCAGAGCTCAAGATTCAGAATGACTTTGTCCATGAGCCTTTGCGTCGTTTATGTGTAGAAAGTGATGTGTGCCATTACAAATGAATACTCCTCAATGACATGTTAGAGCTAGCTTAGTTAAAACACACGAAGCATATGTGTTCCCATTTGCTATTTGCAGGATAGCTAGACATATGTGTATGCTAGTTGATGTAGTTTACAGAGTCATTGTCTTGCTTGGATCCCGTCAGGTGTTTGGTGAAACGACGCAAGGCATATTACTAATTCATGCCATTGG
This sequence comes from Coix lacryma-jobi var. lacryma-jobi, assembly GCA_009763385.1. Taxonomy (NCBI): domain Eukaryota; kingdom Viridiplantae; phylum Streptophyta; class Magnoliopsida; order Poales; family Poaceae; genus Coix; species Coix lacryma-jobi. The sequence goes on from CM019829.1 coordinate 138,805,382, forward strand.
TTATCTAACGTTATAGTATTAGCAAGTCGATCGTGATGCAAGTAACAGCTATGCTTGTGCACTGAACTCTCTACTCCCAAGAGATAAGCCAACTTGTGCACTGAACTATTTACACTGATCTGGTATGCACGTGCATTGAGATCATACACGACAAACTTGTGGCGGCTGGGGTCAACACAACAGACCCAGTTTATAAATACTTCAATGATCATCACCGGCTGCGTACGTATGTACTTGTGGTTAGTTTACATAATTATGTGTAGTTAGTTGCTTGCTGTTGCAGTGCATAACTCTGAACATATGATTTCCAAGGCTGTGCTGATATTCCAGCAATCACAAGAATTAATACTGTATTAATTGTGAGAATCCAGAATACCTTCAGACTGATATCTGATTCTAACAAGATCAGACAAATTGAGTCTGTTTAATCTACTCCCTAGCTAGCTCTATTTATTCACAAAAACCCGTCACCCTGTATATGTTCTACCAGTATATTTTTCAGTGTTTTGGCCTCCCTCCCCAATCCTTGCCGCCATGGCGCCAGCCGCCACCCCTTGCACCCTATCCTTCCTTGCCGCTCCCTACCCCAACCACGTACGTCATTCTCTAGTCAAGATGATCCAGGTACCCATACTTCACTTTTCAGCCCTATTTCTCTTTTTCTTATTATTATCTCTCAGCTATTCCATTTACGTTTATAGTTGGGAAAGGCCAATTAATTTCAACTTGCAATTCATGAACTACTACTCTTTACATCCCAACTCTCAACACTAGTGCAAAGCATGGCTGTGGTTTTTGCGGTGATTCCAAAGAGACCAAGCTCCAAGAACAATTATATACGGAGTTGACGTCCCACTCAGCTATACTCCCTCCATCCCAAATTACAAGGCATTCCAAGAATCTTGGAGAGTCAAAGTTTTTCAACTTTGACCAAATTTATATAATAAGATAATAATATTTATAATACCAACTAAGTATAATTAGATTTTTTATTAGTTATATTTTCATAATATACATATTTGATTTCATAAATCTTTATGTTTTTCTTTAGAATTTTGGTCAAAGTTGGAAAATTTTGACTCTCCGAGATTCTTGGAATGTCTTATAATTTGGGATGGAGGGAGTAGTTAGTAAAAATTGCAAATTAGAAACATAAAAATAGAAGGACAACACATATCAACTGTGCAACATTGTTTTCCTGCTGACGTATATGGAACATTATATTGTCGAGAGAAAGAGTCATACATGTGGCCCAAGTTAGTGGGGGCCATAGAGTTCCTCTCAGTTTTTCTATCCACATGATGCCATATCTTGCACATGAAAATCGTGCATTTGTGTTGGAATGGATTGTGGGCTTCATGCATGGGACCTGCTTTTGTTATAGTGAAGGGCTCTGCTTTTTTCCCCCATAATGGGCGAATCTAAATTACATAACTTTTGCAACCAAATTACAACCATCCCACTGAAGTTTAAAACGACGACCGGCAGCATAGGGGGCTCTGTAACTGTTTCTACCACCAGATAACACTCAATACTACAAGTTGAAATCCAAAGGTTCTGTTTTTGAGTCCTCAGGGAAAAAAGGCTCTGTATTTTTTTTTCTTTTATTTACAAGTCGAAAATTGCACCCATACTATACGTACAGTTGAAGGCTGTAAATACTATCTCTCTCTCATCTATATATATTACAGTTGAAGGCTCTGTATATATTATTATACTCTATTTATTATCTCTCTTCATTCATATACCATGATCACTAGCTTTTCATCGATATATATGTGAATTATCAGGCTCCAAACCTTAAGAATACATCAAACTCCCAACTGTCCAAATCCAAAGGTTCAAAGACAGTCATGTCGAATGGCTCATACATGCTGTTCCTTGTGATCAAGTCTGCAGATTTATCGAGCGGTTTATTGCCATCTAGGGATGTCTCAGGGCCATAGGGATCTGTACAAATTGTCGATATGATGGATGATTGGCTGTTTGTTTCAGAGTCATCGGTGCCTGAGCTGATGCCATTGTTGTCCTTGCAAGCATGCTGGCCGTGGTAGACGACTGTGAACATCACGGGATGATCTGTACCTGTGCTGCCATCATCTTGCTGTTGCACCGTCTTTGTTGCCTTACAGTCCTGTTCCTGCCTGTAGGTGCATCTGTAGTAGCTTCTGCATATGTATAATCGATTTAGATAGACTTGCATCATTTTTTAAACGCAATAGATTTGCATCATTGTTAGGCTTCGTCTGCACATGTGTGAGCTGCTGCCTGCTGCTGCTGTGTGTGTGTGTGTGTTTAATAAGAAGAGAAAGAGAAGAAAGAAAAGAGCAACGAGAGCTAGATATATCCTTTCAATTAGGATGGACAAATTTACCTTGGGTGTTCTGATTTGTTGATGCGCTTCTGCCCGTATTTCCTCCACTGCCGGCCGTCATAGTGTGGAACGGGCGTTTCAAGTGACATGGACTCATCAAATCTCCTGCTCGAACCTCGAAGTCAAATTTGTTTGCAAATAAAAGAATCAACAGAGAGCCTACCTAATTAATCACAATATGCTCATCACATGCATGATAACATTGAAGCAATACATATAAACAAACAAATTAAAAGCTGTAGCTTTGCTCAATTGATTCTGGAAAATGCATGCATGCGTACCCTCTCTTGAGCTGATGATGTTGATGATGCGGATCTACAGCACCCTCCTTGCTGATGCAGTCATCAGAAACACTCCTCCTCACTCTCTTCTTGTCATCAACCGCCAGCTGCACTCCATCTCCATCTGCTCGAGCGTCATCAGCAGCCTGATGATGATGATGATGACGCTGCAGCTCGGCCATGGCCTTGCTGGAGCAATCCAGTATGCTCTGGAACATCTGGGCGACAAGCTCGCAGCGTTCATCGTCCGCCGGCCTGCAGCGCAGGGAGGACGACGGCTCGCAGCTGCGTCACCAGAGACTGCTCCCTGGCGATCTCCTCCATCGCCGACCGGTTGTTGTCATGGCGGTAGTGGTGGTGCTTCATCTCTGCTAATTCCATTCTAGCTCGATCTGGTATATCTGAAGAAGGCTGGAGTGTGAAGAAATTATGGATCGAAGCTTGTGTGTTCTCTAAGCTGCAGGTTCCTTCAATATAATATAATCCCTTCTTGTGGTATAGTATATGCAGGTTTCAGAGAAGGAATAAAAGGAGGATTAAGCGATAAGGTTGTTACTCCTAATCGGATGTACTTATATATGGAGATGACAGACATACGGAGTAATTAAGTAATTAACAGCCAACTTGGGCAGTAAATAATAAAATCGGCTGTGCTTGCCTCACTGCCTGCATGCGTAGGCAGCACATGGAGATGGACAGGAAGGACCTTGACTTGGCAGCTACCGCGCGCGCCCTGAAACGATTATGAGTACAAGATGAGTATGGAATTAGATGCGAGACAGTCCTTGTCAATGGCATTCCTGACACGTCGTTTGGCTAATTTCATCGTATGTAGTCAAGTCGTTCGTGTTCACCAGATACTGCCGAATTCTTCCAAACCAAACAAGTCTGGTCGTTGAGCAGTCGCCTGCTCAGTTCTCACTTGACCTTTATTTTCCACCTTTACTGTTCTGTCCTGTCCTGAAATGTCATTCTCAATTCCTTGGAAGTAGTGCTCACTGGCGCATTATTATTGAGGAGTTTCTCCTTAAGAGCTAGTTTGAATAAACAGGAATCAGGAATTAATTCAGAATTAATTAGTTCGTTTTAACTTCTGGCCTGCATAGGCTTGGTCTAATCCCCATGTACCAAAAAAAAACGGTGTTCTTTTTGCGTCCAAAGTTCAAATATGAAGTGAACTACAGATACTTGCATCCATATCAGCACAAAGGAGAAACTGGAATGGGAATACTACATGTTGTTTCTGTTCCATAGCTTGGCCAAATCTATTTGGGCTATCTTTGCTGTCTGTTTTGGTGCTGATAATATCCCCATCTCATTGAACCAAAGCTGGATATGGTGTAAAAAGTGGATTCCCTTGTACACTAAGTTCCATGCGCTTGGTATTGCGGTCATTTGCTGGGCAATCTGGAAAGCTAGGAATAAATCGTGCTTTGAAGGAAAAACTATCCACAGTCCGCTATCTATCATATGCCATGTTTGTGCACTAATGAGCTATTGGGCAGGGTTGTATGAGGCTGAGGACAAAGAGAGTCTGGAAGAGGGCGTCAATGCTATGCTGCGGATTGCTGTGAATTTACTGAATAAGAAGAGGAAAGTTGATTCACCCAAGCTGCTGGACGATGCCAAGAAAGACTGAGACGACGATCAGATTACGTCGATGCAAGGAGGACCCTGTTGTTCTTTTGATTGAATATCTTGTATTGATGGGTAAACCTCGTGGAGTTAGTTTTTTACTGCTCCTGGTACTCTTGGGCCAGCTCCTTCAGCTTGGCTTCCCCTCCTTTTTTGCTTGTCTGCTGCTGTGATCTTCGGTGGTCTCTAAAGAAGGGCTCAAGCCGGAAGCAAGTGCCGTTAGTAGTTTCTTTTTTCTTCGGTTCTTGTTGCTTTCTGTCATCTAGTCTATCTTAATCAGGTTGTAATGCTGTTGGATGATGTATTTTCGTTATCTTGGTAATGAAAATGGGAGAATCCCTCGGTTAAAAAAAAATATCAACACCTTCTGCTCGTCATATTAGATGTAGGAAGACTAGAATTGGTTTAATGTAGATGGATATATTGCTTGAGCATATCTTGGCTAGCTGGTTATATAGAGTATATTGCTTTCATGGCAAGGAGCTTATCCTAGATAAGGAAGGTGTCCTCAGACTAGAAACAATCCTATCTACCATCACTACAGGAGGTCGAGACTTTGCCGAGTGCTGGCAGCACTCGGCGAAGAGCCTCTCACACTCGACGAAGGCTTTGTCGAGTGCCGCACTCGGCAAAGACCTCTCGGTAAAAAAATATCGGCAAAGAATTCTTTGTCGAGTGCCAAATATCGGGCACTCGGCAAAGGCTTTGCCGAGTGCCAGGTCAACACTCGACAAGGGAAACGACAACCGTCAACTGACGACTTCTTTGCCGAGTGCTGACGTGGACCGACACTTGGCAAAGGTGCCCTCTTTGCTGAGTGCCACGTGGGCCTGACACTCGGCAAAGGAGCCCTCTTTGCCGAGTGCCACGTGGGCCGACACTCGGCAAAGATGCCCTCTTTGCCGAGTGCCACGTGGACTGACACTCGGCAAAGAGGGCTCCTTTGCCAAGTGTCAGGGTCCCGACACTTGACAAATAAGCCGAGCTGGGGGTAATTTCCCCACCTTTGCCGAGTGTGGCACTCGGCAAAGCTGGAAAAAATTCAATTTTTTTATATTTTTAATTTCCTGCACAGAAAACACAATATATATCACACATCCATATTCCAATCACACAGAACACTGTATATATCACATTCATATCCATATCACATAAATATCCAGAATCCACACAGAATACAACATAAATCCATCACGGGTTCAGTCGTCTATCCATCACAAGTTCATCTGTCCGTCCATCACAAATCTAAGTCGAACACAGGTCCATCATTGCTCACCTTGGTCCTCAGAGTGTGAAGAACTCCCACCTTGCCACGGTTGCCAACCGTGCGACCCGGACGAAGGACCACCTTGCCAACCTTGCCACGCGGGCGGCGGAGAGCCAGTTGGCCACCCGGAGTACCCGGACTACGTAGGAAGGTGACCTGGCCACCTGTAGTGCGGAGGAGGGTCACCAGGGAACCACCCGGACTACGAAGGAAAGCCAGCTTGAGGAGTCAGCGTCGAACCCTCTGACTGTGAGTGCACAAAGGAGAAGCAAATTCATTAGCACCTGGAGGACGGCCGCAAAAGTTAAAGCAATAAACAACCATATATACTCACCGGAGTCCCTGTCGGAGTACCAGGAGGCACAAAAGGAGTGAGCAGCGAGGGAGGCACGACAACACTCGAGAGGTTTAGGCTCCCAAAGAAGTGAGCTATGTCCTGCGTCCTATGCGCCTCCCGCTCCTGGACGGCCAGTAACTCGCTGCGATGGGCCGCCGCCTGGGCCTCCTGCTGGGCCCGCAACCTCTACACCTGGTCCGCCTGGGCCTGCAATATTCGTCCCGCAAGGTTTAAACAATGCAAAGGCAAGGTATATGTGTAAAAGCAATGAACGACGAATAGAATACTACTTACCTGAAGTTGTGCCATCATCTGCTGTGATCTCGGCTGCCGAGGTCGTATGGGGATGGAGGAGCTCGTGCTGGCAGCTCGAATCTCACTGAGGTTGGGAACAGAGACCGAGTCAACTGCGTTGTTGGCCATCCAGTGCCGGTCGTGCTGCTTCCCTCCTCCCAGCCTCATCACCATGAAAAAAATCAATTCCTAGAATCCGTGGCGGTCAAACTTTTTAAACTTTGACTAACTTTATAGAAAAAATAATAATATCTATGATATAAAATAGACACACTATGAAAATATATTCAATAATATATCAAATGATATGAATTTTGGTATCATCAATCTTGATAGTTTTATCTAGAAATTCAGTCAAAGTTTAAAAAGTTTGATATAAGCTCTAGAAATTGATTCTTTCGTGGACAGAGGGAGTATACTCTTAACACTAGATATTCACATGCAACATAGTATTAAAAGCAAATCATTCTGCCCATCATGTTGACAGAAGCAGGCTCATGTCAGCATATAGTCGTCACACACTCAGATCTTGTTCAGTTGAGAAAAAATATTGCATAGTGACACGGTAGCACTTTCGTTGTTATTTGACAAACTTTGTCCAAACATAGACTAACTAGGCTCACAAGATTCGTCTCGACATGAACCGACTAAAAGTATAACTAGTTCTTTTTTTACCTATATTTAATACTTCATACATGCATCTAAAGATTCGATGTGACGGATCCTGCGCAATATTTTTGGGGAAATTTGGGGAAGTGAACATGGCCTTACCCTCCTAAGCATCATTTCATAAGCTCAAAAGTTCCTCTCAATTTTAGAGGTGCTATATGCGGGTCTATAAGGTTTTCAGTCCTAATTTTTCTTATAAACTATCTCAATTCTACTCTTCTTAATTGAAAGACAGAGCTCGTACCATTACATTAAAAAACCTACCGCTTCTATTTGTAGAAATGCTCATTGGTTCACATTATTGTTGTTGGCGACGTAGTAACAATATAATAATGGTTCGTTCCGTAGTGGATTGCTTGTTGCAAAGAGCACTGAATTCTTAATTGTAGTCAACAACGAGCTTTAGAAGCTCTGGGCAACGCAGATGTAGAGACAGATTTTAATTTCCAAAATCACAGTGTACTAGCACATGCATTTTTGTTCCTTTCTGCCGACAGCCGAGACCACACACACATGGGGGGGGCTGTCTTTTGACATTATCTATTTTCCATAAAACAGATCAGCGAAGACCGAGATGACAAGCTGAAGTTGTTATTATGATGATGAGTAATTACTCCTATCAAGCAAGCAAGGTAAAATCCTTTCAATTTGAATTGAGTTTGGTTATTCACGAACAAGAGGCCAAGCAGTGGTGGCGCTGCACCGTGCCTTTAGTGTGCGTGTGTGTGTGGCTAGGCTACCTGCTCCGACTCCGACACCGGCGGCGCCACCTCCCCTGCTGCTGTAGGCTCGGCGGTGTGGTCGTCGTCGGAGGGACGGAGGCGGCAGCGGCAGATGGGGCAGGAGTTGTGCACCTCCAGCCACGGCACGATGCAGGAGGAGTGGTAGTGGTAGAGGTGGCCGCAGGGGAGCCTCCGCGCGGCGGCCAGGTCGTCCTTGCAGATGGCGCAGACCGCGCCGTGCTCCGACACCTCCACCGTCGGCAGAGCCTCGATGGACGCTGCCGGCGCCGGCGCCTCGCCGCCGCCGAGGACGACCCAAAGGGCGCGATCAGCGCGGGGGCCGGTGGTATGCCCGTGATGGGACGACGGCGGCGGCGGCGGCGCTGCGCTTCGTCCTCCTCCTCCTCGCCGTAGGTTTGGTTCTGGCGGTGGGTTGCGATCGTGATGACGAGGTCAGCAGCAACTCCTGCTCCGGCGGAGGCGACGACGAGCCGGACATGGACGGCCGGCCCTCTCTCGGTTTCGCTCTCACTTTCTGGGGGGCTCCGGCCGCCTTGTGTGGCATCATTTAATTTATCTTTGTCGTGCGCTTGTGCAAGGGCGCGCCTGCGTGCTCTTGCTCTCGTCGTCTCCCTCGTGTCGTCTGGCCACGTACTACGCGTGCAACCAGCGCCAAAACAAAACTAGTTTCCAAATTTCCTTTCCAGCTTAATTAATCACTTAGTTATTAGTAGCCTGATTGTTCATTGACGTAGTCCTCTATCAATCGCCTGTTTTTTTTTCAGAGAAGGAAGAAACCCTTTCCCTGTAAATCATAGTACTTTTCAGCCTCTCTGCAATGAGTCGATATACACATACGTAGTCAGCTCAGGCTCGATGGGAATTTCATAGATTTTTACGAGAGATGATCAAAGTTTCGTGGGAGTAGACATAGTTTGATGAGAATGAAACTTTTTCTACACCGTTTTTAAAATCTGGGTATATTGAAAACTGCGAGATGAAACCTCCACTAAAACTGATCCACACCAACGGGTGATCACCCTAGACCCGGTATAATGAGTTGTGGGCATAAGTGCGGCTTATCCCTAACAAGCTACATAAATACCTAAAGGGAAAGCGTAAATGTGTTGCTTCGCTTCTAGTTTCAGCTTTTGTTTTAGCCATAATCAACTTCCACTCACTCTGTCTTCGAATAAATAGATTTCCACAGTTGTCTAACAAAAAATGACCAATTTTTAGAAAATATTAAAATTTATAGTAGTATATTAGTATCATTACATATATCACAAAATATGTTTGCATAATATGCTCTTTTTACGTCATATATGTCAAATAAACATGCGATAAAACACAATGAAAACACAAAACAAGAGTATTAGACTGTCTCCAACAGGAGACCTATTTGGAGACCCAAACCCAAAATGGGTCTCCAACACAATACTTATAGCCTCCAACACAATACCTATATGGAAGACCCATTTTAGGTATCAGGAGAGACAAAACCTAAATTTGAATATCCTCTCTCCTCGAGACCCATTTGCAGAAACGGTTCTCTTTTGAGTCTGATTGTTAGAGAAGGCTAAAAATAGGTATTGAACCCATTGACTGTATCGCTACCCAAACATCAAATGGGTCTTGTATTTTGGGTAGTGGCTGTTGGAGACAGTCTTAGACTAACTTCAACGGGAAGACCCAAACCCAAAAATGCCTAGCTCACAGTGCTTTGCCTCTCCAACACCACTCTCCAACAAGTGACTCAAACACGCTACGCATTTTGTCCATCGGCCCAATCAATACCAAAAAATGCATCGTTGTATGAACGCTACGCAAACATCGGCTCCCCTCCCTCCTCTTCTCCCATCTGTGTTGTGCCGCCTGGCTCCTCTCCCTCCTCTTCTCCCATTCGTGCTACGCCGCCGCACCCACCTGCGGTCAGATCTGGAGTGGATCCTCTCCCTTGTCCTCTAGTCGCCCGCCGGTCGGGTAAGGACCAGGGCAGCGCCGCTGTGACTGCGGGTGAGGACCGGGGCAGCGCCACTGTGCCTGCCGTGTCACCCGCTGGTCAGGTAATAACCGCCACGGTAAAGGGCACGATTAACCGTGACCTTTGATCCGTGATGGTTGGATTATCCGTCACGGTTAATGGAAAAAAAACCGTCACGGTTAAAGGATCCTGTAGTAGTGCAAGAGTTCTGGGAAGATGCAGGGGTGTGCCGCCGTGGGTCGAGGAAGGAGCAGAGCCATGCGCCGTCGGTCGGGGAGGAGCGAGGGTCAGGCCGCGCGGTGCCAGGCCGTCGGTGGTGGTGGGAGCCTGCTGCCGCCACCATTGAAGGGAGGCAGGCACGGACGCGAGGAGGATGGGACTCGTCAGCGCATGTAGAAGAAATCGGGGCTCGGTGAAAGAGTATAATTGGGGAATACTTGATGTATTAGTCAGGCACAATCAATGTACATATATAGGCTAGGTGGGGAGTCACGATAGACAGGCCCACGAGCCCAATTACATTCCAACACTCCCCCACAGTCTAAACTAGGAGCACCGCGAACATTGAGACTAGACCTAAACTCTGTGAAGACGGACGTCGGCAAACCTTTGGTGAAGACATCGGCATACTGGGACGTAGTGGGAACGTGTAGAATGCGAACTTCACCGAGGGCGACTCGTTCTCTGACGAAGTGCAGATCAATCTCAACATGCTTGGTTCGCTGATGCTGGACTGGGTTGGTGGAGAGGTAAACGGCACTAATATTATCACAATACACCACAGTGGCGCGGCGAAGAGGATGGTGAAGCTCTTGCAGAAGCTGTCGCAACCAGCAGGCTTCAGCAACGCCATTGGCCACAGCCCGATACTCCGCCTCAGCACTGGACCTGGACACCGTTGGCTGACGCTTGGATGACCAGGAGATGAGATTATCCCCGAGGAACACCGCATACCCAGATGTGGATTTGCGTGTGTCAGGACATCCCGCCCAATCAGCATCCGTGTAGACAGTAAGATCAGTCGGTGAGGTTCGGTGGAGGTGTAGACCAAGATCCAAAGTGCCCCGAAGATAGCGGAGAATGCGCTTCATAACACCAAGTTGAGGCTTCTGAGGGTTGTGCATAGAGAGGCAGACCTGCTGAACAGCATATGCATTATCTGGACGGGTGAAGGTGAGATACTGTAGTGCTCCAGCAATACTGCGGTAGTGAGTGGGGTCGGCAACAGTGACACCATCGGCAGAAAGCTTGACATGAGTATCAACAGGGGTACTGCAAGGCTTGCAGTTGAGCATACCAGCACGCTCCAGAATATCCAGCATATACTGACGCTGTGAGAGGAAGAGACTGTCCTGGTGGCGCTGAACACTGACTCCAAGGAAGTGATGTAGGGACCCCATATCTGCCATAGAGAATCCTTGGCAGAGAGTTGTAATGATCCGCTGAAGAAAGCTCATGGAGGAAGCGGTCAGAACAATATCATCAACATATAGGAGCAAGAACGCCATCTCGGAGCCTCGACAATAAATGAACAATGAAGTATCAGACTTAGCCTCAGTGAACCCAAGAGAGGTGATGTGAGAGGAAAAGTGATGGTGCCAGGCACGTGGAGCTTGCTTTAACCCATACAAAGACTTGTTCAGACGGCACACATAATCTGGACAGGAGGAGTCAACAAAACCAGCAAGCTGAACACAGTATACTGTCTCGGTCAAGGTGCCATGGAGAAAAGCATTCTTCACATCAAGCTGATGAATCGGCCATGAACGAGATAGTGCCAGAGTCAGAACAGCCCGAATAGTTGCCGGCTTGACCACAGGACTGATGGTCTCATCATAATCAATACCCGGACGCTGTGTAAAACCGTGAAGCACCCACCGAGCTTTGTAGCGGTCCAGAGAGCCATCAGACTTGAATTTGTGATGAAACACCCATTTGCCGGTAACAAGGTTGACACCGGGCGGCCGGGGAACCAAAGTCTAGGTGTCATTTGTCTGCAGAGCATCAAATTCAACCTGCATAGCAAGACGCCAATCGGGGTCAGACAAGGCGGCGCGGACGGAGGTGGGCACCGGGGAGAGCGCCGTCGTGTGGAGGTTCAAACGATCGACTGGATGGTGAACCCCGTCCTTGCCACGAGTGCGCATGTTGTGCGCATTAGTGACAGGTGGAATAGCCCGGGGCGTCGTAGCGGTAGTGCGGCCGGTTAGGCGACCGGTGCCACTGGCAACAGCCTGGGACAAAGTGTCCCTAGGGGCAGCAGCACCGGATGGCCCAGAGGAGGAGGCGCCAGGACCAGCACCCGTGGCGCTGGGTGCACCCGCGGCAGTGCCACGCGTGGCAGCGGTGGTGGCGTCCGGGGCCAGGCCACTGGGAGGGGGGTTGCCTGAATCAGCAGCAGGGCCGCCCGTGCGACTCGTGGAAGCGACAGGGCCGGGCGTGACTGTGGGCGTCGAAGCTATAGGCGAAGCGGGGCAGGGGGTTGTGCTGCCCGGGGCGGCATCCATGCCGCCGGGAAGTCGTGTACCTGCAAGCACAGTTCTTGACCCAATGGGCGAAGAGGAATCATCAGCAGCATCGAAAAAATCGAGGGTGGCGGGATCCTGGGGTGAGGTGGACATATCGGTGAAAGGAAAAACTGTCTCATCGAATATGACATGACGAGAGACGATAATCCGGTTGGAATGAAGATCAAGGCACCGATATCCCTTGTGTTCAGAAGAATACCCCAGGAAAACGCACAAGGAAGAACGAGGAGATAATTTATGTGGAGCTGTGGATGATAGGTTGGGATAGCAGGCGCAGCCGAAGACACGAAGATGATCGTAGGAGGGCTGTGTGTTATATAAAACAAGGTGGGGGGGGGGGGGGTCCGACCGTCTAAGGTTTTAGTGGGGTGACGATTGAGGAGATATGTGGCAGTGTGGAGGTAGTCAGCCCAATAAACGGGAGGAAGACTTGCCTGGAATAGGAGAGAACGCATAATATTATTGATAGTGCGAAGAGTGCGTTCGGCTCGCCCATTTTGTTGAGAGGTTTATGGGCACGACATGCGAAGGACGACACCGTGAGTGAGGAAGAACGTGCGGGCCGAGGAATGATCAAATTCACGGCCATTGTCGCACTGAACTGCCTTGACGGGAGAGTCGAATTGTGTGCGCACATATGAGAAAAAATTAGAGATGACACTGAAAGTATCAGATTTGAGGCGTAAAGGAAATGTCCGGGTATAATGAGTGTGATCATCCAAAATGACAAGATAATATTTGTAACCAGACACACTAACAATAGGAGATGTAAAAAGATCACAGTGTATTAAATCAAATGGGCGCTCGGCACGAGAGTTCGACAAGCTAAAAGTGAGGCGCACATGGTGACCTAGCTGACAAGCATGACAAACATGAGTATCATGGCGCTTATTACATGAAATAGCATTAGAACTAATGAGCCTGGATAGAGCCTCATGACCAACATGACCAAGACGACGATGCCAAAGTGTGGTAGAGCACGCAGAAGCGGTGAGGGCAGTGGTGCTGGGTGGTGCTGGCGGAAAGAACGGGTAGAGATCACCTGTGCTATTGCACCTGGCGATCACGCTCCGTGTCTGAAGGTCCTTCACAGAAAGGCCGAAAGGATCAAACTCGATGGAACAATTATTATTAGTAGTAAAGCGACGAATGGAAATTAAATTCTTAATAATGTTGGGTGAGACTAAAACATTAGAAAGAATTAATGAGCGTCGCGGAGTGGAAAATGAGTGAGATCCGACGGAAGTAACGGGAAGCGAAGCCCCATTACCGACAATGATAGATGAAGGACTCGATGACAAAGGAGTATGAGAGGATGAAATTATACCAGCGTTGTTGACCATGTGAGCACCGGCGCCGGAGTCAATGTACCATTCGCCCGATCCAGGTGGAGTCAGCGACATGGTGCTGAAGTTGCTGGCGAGGGACGACGTGTCAAATGACCCACCGTCCATCAGAGTCCACGCCTGCTGCTGCGGTGGTGGCGGGGCAATGTAGGGGCCGGGCTGTCCAGAGCCGAACCCCGGTGGAGCGCCGAAGCCCGGAGGAGCGCCGATCCCGTGCGGCGGCAGGTACTATTGCTGCTGTGGTACGGCTGCAAAGGCCGTCATCGACGGACGGAAGGGCACACCGGGAGTGCTGCCGGGGGGAGACGGGTGCGGCCAAAATTGGACCGTGCCCGCCCATGTATTGTAGAGCAGCGGGGGTGGACGAGGGCCACCGACTGCTGGGGCGCCGGGCTGGGACTGCTGCTGCTTGCCAGCACGCCCACGACGACGTTGGCGCTGGCCACCAGCGTGGCCACCTTGGCCACCAGTGCGCCCGCCCTGGCCGCCACCATAGCCACTGCCTTGGCCAGGAGCGCCGCCTGGGCCACGACCAGAGGACTGGTTGGTGTTGGCAATGAGGGCGGTGGGCGACGGAGTAGATGTAGCGTCGGTGTCGGTGGCGGCAGCGTCGAGGTCGATCTCCTCGAGGAGAAGCAGCGTGCCTGCTTCGGCGAAGGTCGGGAACGGCTGCCGTAGCTTGATGTTGGTCACCATAGGGCGGAACTTGTCGCTGAGGCCACGGAGCAACGTGAGGACGAGGGTGCGGTCGCCGACAGGATCACCGAAGTCGCGGAGGGTTGCGGCCATCGTCTCGAGGCGACGGCAGAAGTCCGTGATGGAGGACGATCCTTGCTTCGCCGTGCGAAACTCGGCGGACAGCAGCAACACGCGCGATTCGCGCTGGCCGAGGAATTCGTCCTCGAGGTGAAGCCAGGCGACGCGGGCGTTGGGGTTCTTCGGCATGGTGGACTGCTGCAGGTCGGCGTTGATCGTGCCGTAGATCCACGTGAGGACGGTGCAGTCCATCTGTACCCACGCCGGCCGATCGGCGTTGACCACGTCGGTGAGAACGTGATCGGTAAGGGCATACTTGCCCAAGACGATGAGGAAGAGGGCACGCAAACGGGTGTAGTTGTTGGCGACGTGATCCAGGACCACCGGCACAAGGACCTTGATGTTGAGGACGGGATGGCGGCGGCGTGGACGTCGGCGTGCTTGGCCTCATAGTCGTCGAGGGCGGCGGTACGGGCCACTGCGGCTTGGCGGCGGTGAGCGTCCTCGGCCTCGCGTTCGCGTTGTTCACGCGCTTCGCGGGCCTGGCGTTCAGCATTAGTCTCGGCCATGGGATGGATCGGGAGCCGGCGGCTGCGGTCGACGGACGATGTACGTAGACGAACGAGGCGGCGTAGATCACACGGAAGTCGAGCGGATCACGTAGACCAGCAGATCACGTAGAGCACATACGTGAGGTAGCTTGCTGCCCTCCAGGTGCTGTACGTGGACGCGATGGGATCCGGACTCCCGATGGGATCTTGGACTCCTGATGGACGCGAGCGGCGGCGGCCTGGGCGCGCAGAGAGGATAGCCGGCGAGTGTAGGTGGCCCTGCGACGGCTAGAGCGTGGTCGGCGAGCACGGGAGGCCCAGCGACGGCGGGAGATCGGCCGGTGATCTGATGGGATCGGCGGCGGCGCGACCTATGGGTTGCGGAAGCGAGCGGTCGAAGGAACGAACCGTCTCATGATACCATGAAAGAGTATAACTGAGGAATACTTGATGTATTACTCAGGCACAATCAGTGTACATATATAGGCTAGGTGGGGAGTCACGATAGACAGGCCCACGAGCCCAATTACATTCCAACACTCGGAATGGAGGAATTTGGGGTCCGTTTTTGTGTTCGTTGTTGGAGGAGAGTAGTTTTGCATCATGTAGTCTTTTACTGCGTGCTACCCAAACTATGAAATGTCTCTTGTTTTTGCCTTCCGTCTGTTGGAGTCAGTTTTAGATCAACTCAAATAGTACGTCCGTCCTAAAATTGGCCTCATGCTTGTTTGAGAAGGAGCTCTCTGTTTTCTAAATAAGTGCTGATTTCAACTCTGAACTTTAACAGTAGGTCCTATATCTAATAAATTATCAAATTCATCATATGTACACAATGACACATGGGAACCATATGTTTTTTGTTTATATTTATTTATTTATTTTTCTCTAATCCACCTTCTCTCTCCGATGATCCGACGGTCTCCTGCTGCTCCGTGGTGTCGGGTCGGCCAAGGTGCGCTAGCTAGCTAGTAGGCCAGCCTGGCCGAGACGAGGATGGACCTAGGCAGAACAGAAGGGAGCACCACTCGGCCAGATGAGAGGATCCTCTAGCGGGCCAAGCAAGGGAAGGAGGGTGATTAGCTAGGGGAGGAAACCCGGACTCTCGAGAGCCCCACATGCCATGACTCGATCTAGCAAAATATCACACTTAAATCAGTCTTATTTTTAGTTAGGGTAATAATAAAGCTAAACCTGTTCTTAGATGTGGTCACACTAAAAAAAATGTCCTAAATTGCAAAATTGAATCCTATATGACTAAGAACCGAAAAATCTAAAACTAATTATAATTTGGGCCACTACTTACGTTTTTTGTGTTTGGCCTAGGACAAATCTAAAACTACTTATAATTTGGGCCACTACTTATGATTTTGTGTTTTCTCCATGCTAGAGTGTTCTTATTTAGTCATATAGTTTTGTGTTTGGATCGGAGCATATAAGTGTTCTTAGAGTGTTTGAAGATGACTCCATTCTAAATAGCTAATGGATGGGGGATGGTGCTCCAATGGGTATCCGCGGTTCTCCTCTAGTTCAATTTAAAGAACTAACTAGACAATTTCTTTCCTTATTTTTGCATATCTAGTTCATTTAGTTGAACTAAAGAAGAACCGCGGTTCGCTCCTCCCCTGTCCTTTCCAAATTATAATTAGTTTTAGATTTGTCCTAGGCTAAACTTCTCTAGTTTTAGTTTTGAGTAAGTTTTTGGAAAACATAGGGATTTGCTATATTTCAGGCGCCTGAAATATAACATCTTTTCAGGCGACGACTACAACCCTGAGATCTCCATCCAATGGTCCAAATCTATTGGCATAAATCACAAGAAACAAATGAAATTTTTTTTTTATGGAAGGACAAAGACAAAACTGTTCAGGCACCTGAAATATAGGAAATGTGGAAAACATATTATAGCATCTATATAAAATATAAAAAAATGCACTATTACACGCCGTCGATTTGCCATGGGGCGTGTGGCCTTATTTACCGTGTGTTTGGGCTGGGCCAGAACTAGAAGGCAAAACAACTAGTACTGTACACTGGGCTGGATCTGGGCTAACCGACAGAATCGTTGGTGGGTCGGCTTCGACGGAGAACACGGCCCAACGGCCGAGATCTGCGTACCTGCCAGCCGCCAGGGCCCACGGGGAGGTCGCAGGTCGCTGTTCCAGAGCGTGACGTCAGATGCATGTGCTGCTGCTGTACAATGTCTCTTCATCAACCACGCAGCAGCAGGGTGGCGTCACGGAGGTGACGTCATGGGAAAGGGCAAACCGTGCAACTCGTGCGTGTGGTCCCCCTGTTCGCTGTTCCTGTTCCTGTTCATCATCAGATCGGTCGACAGGGAATTCAAAGTTGACGAGTACTACAGCTGGGAGCCACGGGCCTGCTGGGCTCTGAGCTCGTACGTACTGCTGTGGCTCCTCGAGTCAAGGAGCCCGTTGGCCGTTGCGATCTCCTCCCTTTGTATCCTAGCATCATCACTTCTCAAGTAGTCATTATATAATATATATATATATATACACACACATATACATATACATATTATCTGAACATATGCAAAAAAAAAATTACTCAATCCATTTTAAATTATAAGATGTTTGATTTTTTGACACCAAATTGGATCACTCGTCTTATTCAAAATTTTGTGTAAAATATCACTTTTTTATCCTGAATTTGTTTATTAATAAATATTCTTTAAGAATAACTTAAATTTGAGTTTGTTTGCATAAATTTTTTAAATAAGACGAATGGTTCAAGCTTGAGGACAAAAAAAATCAAACGTCTTATAATTTAGGATGGAGGGAATAGTAATCTTCATGATACATATAACAAGTATTACTAAATTAATTATGAAATATATTTTTATAAGAGTAAAATACACAATGAATTTAGACTCTAAGGGCTACAATTTACCATATTGAATTAAAATAAATAATTTCTTACATCCTTAAGGGCTACAATTTACCATATATATATATATATGATATTCTATAAATACATTCAAATTCTAATGCTCTAGTTTCATCTCTTTAGTACTAATGGATACAATGGTGGTTTGTCTTAGGCATATGTTTGGTTCATGTCACAACTATGGCGCACCGAACTTTTCTAGTCATATGCATGTCCCACATGTCATGCATAGTCTCACAATTTTGATGCCAAACTTTGCTATAAGTGTGGCACCACCAGATTTGTTGGCCACACTTTCATGGTTGTCACAATTTGCTAAGCCTAGTTATGGTAAATAAGTTTGACATCAACCAAATAACCACTAAAGCACGTGACATATAATTTGGATAGGAACAAATGGAGTAATGTCCTCGTGTCATATCATTACAATCTCTAATAATATATGTTTTCAGTTTTCCACCACACCACCTTGAAGATATTTGCATAATACCTTGAAATATGATGTCTGGCCAGACAGATGATCCTGATCGAGGATCTGCCTGGCCAGACAACTTCACCATAGGTTCAGTCAAACAGAGTCTACAACTAGAACTAGAACAGTATAGTCGTTGCATCAATCTCAAGACCAACCTAAGCTACAGAAACAAATTAAAGCAGCATAGCTCAGAAATGGCAGACAGCAGGCTCATTAACGAGCTGCAGCAGGAACTGGTCAATAGTACGTCCAACCAGGCGCTGGAACGTGCACCGGTGACCGGATCGGTCCGGTCAAGTCCTCCATCTCCTGCAACGACGACGCCGAGTCCGCCGGTCCGGTGGCCCAGCCACCACCACCATGTGCGGCGGCGGCACCGAACAAGCCGCCGCAGTAGTAGTCATCGGCGGCGTAATTATTATAATAATCGCTGCTAGCGCCGCCGCCGCTGCTCCAGGTGATGTCGTCGTCGCCGGAGATCGCTGGAGATTCAGTCCCGGTGGTGGTGATGCTGGTGGAGGCGGCGGCGGTGGTGGTAGAGCACGAGCCACCAGCTGACGTAGTCGGAACGACGATCGTAGCAGCAGCAGAAGAAGGGACGACGACGACGGTGGTGGTCTCGAGGATGACCGGCGCCTCCAGCGAGTCGATGGCCGTGCAGGTGTGCTCCGCCACGTACACCACCGTGTACTCTCGGGCGGCGCCGTCGCCGCCGTCGTCGTTGCGCTGCACCGTCCGTTTGGCCGCGCAGCCTTGCTCGGCGCTCCGTGTGCACCTGTAGTAACTCCTGCATGTATATGGGCGACAAAGTAACTCGATCAGTGCACTGAAACTTTTGATTCTTTTACAGAAAAACAAAACTGTGAAGACAGCAGTAATAATGTACTCCCTCCATATGAAAATAGAAGTCGTTTAGAACAGAACACAGTCTCCAAAACATAATAACTTTGACCACTTGTATCTTTGAAAATATTTGTTATAAAGTGTGGTATATGTATATTTTTATGAAAGTACTTTTCAAGACAAATTTATTTATATGATTTTTACATCTCTAAACTCAATAATTTAAAAGTTATTGATGATTTTTATTCTTAATGTTTGACTCAAACCTTGTCCAAAACAACTTCTATTTTAATATGGAGGGAGTAATAGTCAGCGCTTATAAATTCTGTAAAAAAAAAAATATGCAGCAGTTCTATTTTGCATGCATATAAAACTGTCTCGATCAATCGGTCAATTGTGTGCTTAATTGCATGCGACAAGGCCACAACGTGTGTCACGCCGGCCGGGGCAGAGAGTCAGATTTGGTTAGCTAGCACGTACTAGCAGCAGCAGGGGGGACCCAAAGCAAATTGATGCAAGGGACAGCAGCATCAGGCATCCACTAGCTAGCAGCTTGCAGATAGTAGTAGTGTCACTGTCCAAAAATCGATTTGGTGGACCCTTGAAGCCGCAGAAAGTATTTATTCGAATTATTTTGTCTAGATCGACGTACGATATATAGGAAAAGTGAAATGACATCTTAATTATATATATATATATATATATATATATATATATATATATATATATATATATATATATATATATATATATATATATATATAGCAAAGGAGAAGCTATATATAGCAGAGTGGCTGTGTCTTTTTCCGTTCCATGCATCATCTCTCCTTTTCTCATTGGACAACGCATTCTCGATCGAGATTATTCTCAAAACCTTTTCTTTTTCCCCTTTGATTTCACGAACAAGCTACTACTGTACAAATTAAAGGGATGATGAACAAGTAGTAATGTTTATTGTTCATTATTGCTTATACTACTGTATATAAGAAGAAGCAGGTGCTTAATCATAGAAATCTGTGGCAACTATGTACTCCGTGAACTAGTGATGATAAATCGGTTTAGCTAGAGGAGAGATGATGGCCGGATAGATAGAGTATTATATTATTATTATAAAAAATACCTTGGGTACATGGCGCCTTCGATCTGCTTCTGCCCGTACTTCCTCCATTGGTACCCATCGAAATCGGGCACTGACGTCACAAGAGACTTGCTCTGCTGCTGCTTCTTCTTCCTGCAGCCAAGCCAACAACAACAGCACCACCACCATCATATCAGTCATGCATCGTCGATCGAGATCGAGGTCGGAGAATTATGGGTTGCATGCATGCATGGACATGGACCACCCCACGCCATTAGCAGCTACCGCACCTTCTTGTGCAGGGAGGAGGAGGAGAATAATGAGGCTGTGCAGCTGCAGGCTGCTCATCGTGCTGTTCGTCGTCCTTGCCGTTGCAGTCATATCGCAGTCGCCGCCGCCGCCGCTGCCGTCGTCGTCCGCCGCACGACGACGCGTCGGTGGTGACGGCGGCGGTGGCCGTTGCCGATGGCGCAGCAGCAGCAGGTCCGCGTCCGCCGCCACTGCCTATATTGATGATGGCAGCTAGCGGTCCGGCGGCGGACTCCACCTTAGCCGGCGGAGGCGCTGCTGGTATCGCCGCCGCCGTCGCCGGGGAAGAAGAAGAAGAAGAAGGCAAGAACAGTAGCGCGCGGAGCTGCGCCAGGAGCTCCTCCTCCCGCCCTACTACCGCGGCCATCGCCAGGACCTCTAGTTGCTAATTGCTAGTGTGTGTGTGTGTGTGTGTGAGGTCGATCGATGCACAGGTAGATTAGAGGAGCTAGCTTTTGACTGCTGCGCGCTGATATTTCTTCTTCTCAGCTCTCGCAGCTCACTTGCTTGTTTATAAAGGGGGCAGCCGGGGCAGCTTGTTCCAGAAAGCTAGGGCAAGCGTGGACATCACAGTCACATCACATGCATGATGCCTCGTGGTCCCCACACGAACGCCCACGTGGCGTTCCTTGGCGGTATGGGGTGTGGTGTGGTGGATCCAAAACCAGATTTGAGATTTCCGTACGTGTGTAGGCCCACGCGCGCGCGATCGATCATAACGACATATATAACCACGGGATTATGTATGTATGTGTGGTGGTGATATACCGACGACATACCGTACACAACACATTACACATAAATATGCAGCGAAGCATATGTGGCCAGTGGCGGCCTCTATTCAATTCTGTACGTGTTGCACGAGGTTCGTGTACACAAGGTACGTACTATACGTATGTATATATACTTCCATTTTGAAACTATACACATTTCTCAGCTAGCCCTCGATCTCCTTTGTGACGACGACGTGCACTGTTTTGGTTTGTTCTCAACTTCAAAGAAAATGTATTAGTATGTACTAGTATGTTACTATGCAATTAAAGAGAAAAAAAAACCAACACTATGCTACAATGAATACCACAAACAAAAGTACACCACATTAGAGACCAAACAACAGAAGTGCGCCCGTGGAATGGTATTAGACACTGGAAATGAGGAGGAGCTAAATTGGGATGGAAATGAGGAGGACATGGAAGTAGAGAGATCACTTGACTTCGGTTCGAAATTAGAAACAATAATGAATGAGGCGGTTCTTCTCACTTCTCAAATTGGCTATGAGGATGAGTGGGAGGACTATGTGTCATGGGTTATGAGCAATGAGGTCAAGCGCCTTTAAACTTGTTTGTGCTAAAATGTCCATTGATCGCACCAACCCTTACGGGTATTCATAGCGCCCCCTCTAGAGATTCCTTTTGCCTAGAACCATCCCAATCAATAAGTGTAGTAACACTTTAGCTTCTGCATGTCATTCCATTCCTTTGTCTCAATCCTATTATATTATTTGTGCTTATGATGCAGGAGGTATTCCGAATAATGTCGATGCTCCTCTTGTTACTCCATCTGTCAACGTTGAAGAAGTCTGTATGGCATCCAATAGTGTGGATTGCAAATTGTGGATGATGTGGAGCCTTATAGGGTTGCAAGAGTCGTTGATTCTAATGATGACTGCCCTATTGGATAGCTAACCAAAAGTGATACTGAGCTGGTAAGATGTTTTCCCCAACTGGGATCGAAGTGTCTAAATTCATTGATCTTGGTCATCCTCATAAGGCTTATGTAGAAGGAAGGGATGACGAGCTGCTAGAGGCTCCAGAGGCTGGGCCAAGCATGATAATTCATAAGGGCATGGTGTTTTGGAGAGTTTTCCTGCATTGAGAAGGTGGATGCAAGAGTATGTAGCGTGAGACATAAAAGACCATTCTAGGTGAGGCATTCCTATGTAGAGAGGCAGTACATAGTGGTGTGCGAAGAAGAAGGATGCAACTGTAGGGTCTATGCTCAGAAACATAATGACAACCACACAGGGAAGTTCAAGATTGCAAGAATCATTGGGTCACACACTTGTGCCAAAGGACAGTTAACCGAAAAGCATCGGCAGTTGACCTCAACACTCATTGCCATGTCACTGTACTCCATGTTGAATGAACAACCCAATTTGTAGGTGAAGGCGATTATAGGGATGGTTGACAAACAATTTGGCTACCAAATAAAGTATGGCAAAGCCTAGATGGCAAATCAACACGCTTGGAACTGTATCTGTATGTTGCAAGTCAAATATTTTGGAACATATACAAATGTCAACCTTGTGTAACTTTTGTACTTGTCTTGCAGTATAGAACTTTAAAACTCCACTCTAAACATAGCCAAGTCTATGTCTACGATCTTTCGAGCTTGTACAAGTGAGCTTAAACTTCTCTATCAACAAATTGTTTAAATAATTCAACTCATGTTTCTCTAGGGTGTATTTTCATTATATGGCACATATATATTTGCTTGCAGCTAACCTATCATATTTCATTCATGTTGTCCATAAATCAAATTACAAATACTAAAAACTAAATAGCTACCAAGTAGAACAATCTTTGAAAGTCTAAAACAAATTAGCACTTAAGCATTATATATGCAGGCAATATTAATTTGTCGCGCACACCTCAAATTTTTGGAGACTTAAGGTTGTTAGGAATCTCATCCATTTGATGGTTTACACAATTTTTCTTGCCAAGCTGACCCAGAGTTGAAAGCTACACAAGTGCTAGCTCCCTCATGGAGTGGACCTCACTACTAGAATACCACTTTTAAGACTCGGGCAGATATATAGTAGTAACAGAGGCGTGATTGCCATCGTTTAGAGCTCATTGTGGTTTATGTCATAGCCTATCATGGTTTCACCTCAGAGGGACCAGATTCATTAAGCCACAATCCAGAGCTCTGCTTGCTTGGGGAGCGAGGTGTTGGCACATGCATGTGCACCCCATGAATCTGTGTTGCCACACCAGAGGCCTGCACGAGAGAGAGAGAGAGAGAGAGAGAGAGAGAGAGGAAATGGGGGGGGGAGCGGATCTCACCAACATCCGCCTGTCCATGGCGGACCAAACATATTGTGCAAGGAGAGGGAGATGGTCTACAATGGGCTAAAACTTTTGTAAATATCTGATAATTGAATGCCAAAATTTGATAATTTGAAACAAATATCTAAGCCTCTAAAGATCTCAAATAAAGAAGTTCTCAACGGTAAAGCTGTGTAGAGCTCTAAAATTTTGATAAAGTTCGAATCTATCCAACTTCACATGAAAAGTATGTTTTTTTGTATACAAGAAAGAGAGACCACTCGACATTCGAGCCCCCCCCTCCACAACATGGAAACGTAACTACACAAAAAAATATTTTGAAATGATCAAGGGGGATATTTGTTTGAATTAAAGGTGTTCTTTAAGTTCAGCGACTAATTCAATCAGGAGTAAATCAAACTCAACTCTTGTGTTGGTAAATAAATCAGATTCTTGACTCTAGCAAAGGTCGTAGAGAGGTAACATGACCGACCAAATGAGTTGAATCAAGGTAAGTTGGGGTGATGGCCGTTACCGACATGCACAAACTACATACCTAGCTAGTAGATGACCCCATGCAGTGCAATGCATATAGAACACTCGTAGTACTAGCTTTGGAAGAATTTGGCGCCTAGCAATTTTTTCATGCCAATTTGGCGTCCTTTGGAAGAATTGTTTTCTAGAGAGAATGTCCCTGGCCTGCTTTTATTTATATTATATTGACACAAAATAAAGTCAACGTCTACACATTACGTATTCGAGGCACAGCCCACACGCCACACTAGCACAAGCGAACTACCACCACCAGAAACGACAAGCGACTAGTATCACCAGTTTTCCTAGATTTTGAAATTAAAGATGGCAAATATATATGTTTATCCGACGAGTGCGTTTGAATCGGAATTCTGGTGTTGCTGGACGGAAACTGTAGTATAAAGGTCCGTCCACCTCAATAATCCACATGTAATACACTACTACAGAACAGGGTCTTTGGCCGATTCTCAAAATCGCCATTTGTCTCGGCGTTTTTGCCACCCGGGACTAATAGACCCTTTAGTCCCGGTCGGTAACACGGACCGGGACTAAAGGGTCCGCCCCAACGGCCACTGCGCAGAGCTGTCGGGGCAGGGACCCTTTAGTCCCGGTCCGTGTTACCAACCGGGACTAAATGACACTCTTTAGTCCCGGTTGGTGCCACAGACCGGGACTAAAGATTTAGCTATGGTTTGTGGCTTGCCCCGGGATAAATGATCACCTTTTAGCCCCAGCTTTTAATACAAACCGGGACTAAAGCTCCCCGGTTTATAACCTGCCAACTTCTTCCTCCCCGAGCCAGAGACATTCAAATTTCAGTGAGCTTCTTGCTTGTTCTTGTTGTTGCTATAGCTTGCTATTGCTTGTTCTTCATTTGTTCTTCATTGTTCTTCGTCTCCGGCGTCAATTGGTGATCTTCTTCGACTATGTCATCGTCTCTTTGCGTTGAGAGGTAACTATTTTCATCTCCTATATCATGTCTTTTGAATATGAGAGGAATTTAATTAAAATATATAGTTTGCAACAACAAGCATAGAGAGTTGAGTAGTTTAAATTGGTTCATCACAATCACTTGATAGTTTTCTACTGCTAGGTAGTATCCATTATATATTTCATACTTATGCAAGACGAGTAATATTGAATTTTAGTCTCTTTTTAGTTTATTTTCTTTAGAAAAATATGGAATTTATAATAGTTTGCAACAATGAATATAGAGAGTAGACAATGTGGAAATTGGTATTGTTATATCATATTTTTCGATTATCTAAATAAATAGATAAATTTAGAGTTTTTTATTTATAATTATTTAGAAAATTAGGAATTTGCATGTAATAGTTTAAAAAATGAGCATGGATATAGTAGATGGCAACCGTGACCGGGTCCTCAGCCTCTCATCATCGGGATCCGAAGCGTTTGCGGCCGGATCTTCCTCTCATTGCTTGTGGCGAGTGTAAGCAGAAAATTGTGAAGGAATACCGAGTGAAAAAAGAGGGAATCAACAAGGGTCATATATTCTACAAGTGTCCGGATCATGAGGTGGGTTATTATTTACCCGCATTTGATTAATATGGTTCATTTGTATCGGTTTTGCTTGATGATGTTGTTTAAATTTCTTATTCTTTGTTCTAATTGCAGTGGGAGGGCACCGGCGGATGTAAAGGTTGGTACTGGGAGGAAGATTATGTTCAGCACGTACGAAATTCTGTTGCACAGGAGGTTGCCGCTGAAGGTGATGAGGCAGTGAGTCAGCGGCAGCAGCCCATCCATGCTGATGAAGCGAATGATCTGTCTATTTTAGTTGGGATCGGACGCGAACTAATTATGTTGCTTAAGTGCATTTTAGTTTTAGTTTTTTTAGTGCTAGCTACGATTGTCTTCGTTGTAGTCAAGCTTGCTTGAATTAATCAATCATGTGATGTCATGAGTGTTGTGCAATAACATGAGAAACTACTAAGTGCATGGTTGTAATATTTAATGCAGATGTTGTCACGCAATTGGATGTATAATGTCGATCGCCGCTCCAAAGAGTTTATTGCTGGCGTGCACTATTTCTTAGGTGTGGCTGAGACAAACAAGCAGGATGGTTTCATGTGCTGCCCATGCGCCGTCTGTAAGAATTTGAAGGAATATTCATGCTCAAGGACTCTTCATACGCATTTGTTGAAGTCGGGTTTCGTAATAAACTATATTTGTTGGACGAAGCATGGAAAAAGGGGGTTGTAATGGATGATGGTGAAGAAGGTGAAGAAGAATTGGCCCACGCTGATATTATTGCTCAGTACGATGCCTTCTATGATGATGCAGTGGGGGGAGATGGCGAAGAAGATGCGGCAGCGGCAGAAGATGTGGCAACTGATGTTGATGCTCTTGGTGATGCACAAAGAGAATGTGAAAGTGACAAGGAGAAGGACAAGTTCGAGCGCATGCTAGAGGACCATAGGAAATTGCTATATCCCACTGCTGAAGATGGCCAAAAAAAGTTGGTACTACACTAGAACTGCTGCAATGGAAGGCAAAGAATGGTACATCCGACAAGGCATTTGGGCAGTTATTGAAGATAATAAAAAAGATGCTTCCAAAAGCGAATGAATTGCCCACCACTACGTACGAAGCAAAACAGGTCGTTTGCCCTTTGGGATTAGAAATCCAGCAGATACACGCATGTCCTAATGACTGCATCCTGTACCGTGGGGAGGAATACGAGAATTTGGATGCATGCCCGGTATGTGAAGCATCACGGTATAAGATAAGACGAGATGATCCTGGCGACGTAGAGGGTGAAGAACGTCCAAGTAGGAAGAAAATCCCTGCCAAGGTTATGTGGTATGCTCCTATAATACCACGCTTGAAACGTTTGTTTAGAAATAAGGAAAATGCAAAGTTGTTGCGGTGGCATAAAGAAGACCGTAAGGTAGACAATATGCTGAGGCACCCAGCTGATGGATCCCAGTGGAGAGCGATAGACAGAAAATTCCCAGAGTTTGCAGATGAGGCTAGAAACTTGAGGTTCATTTTAAGTACGGATGATTTTAATCCTTTTGGGGAGCAAAGCAGTAGTCATAGCACTTGGCCAGTTACTCTATGTATCTACAACCTTCCTCCGTGGTTATGCATGAAGCAAAAGTTCATTATGATGTCGTTGCTCATCCAAGGGCCGAAGCAACCTGGCAACGACATTGATGTCTACCTGAGGCCATTAGTTGAGGAACTTCTACTTCTATGGAGCAAACCAGACGTACGCGTGTGGGATGAGTACAAACAGGAACACTTTGACCTGCGAGCATTATTGTTCGTAACAATCAATGATTGGCCGGCTCTAAGTAATCTTTCAGGTCAGACAAACAAAGGATATAATGCATGCACACACTGTTTCGAAGACCTTGATAGTTTATTTTTGAAAAAGTGTCGGAAGGTCGTGTACGTTGGGCACCGTCGGTTTCTTCCCTTGGGCCACCCAGTAAGAAAGAAAGGCAAACATTTTAAAGGTAAGGCAGACCACCAAACCAAGCCTCGTAACCGAACCGGAGATGATGTACTCGAAATGGTGAAGGATACGAAAGTAGTATTTGGAAAGGGGCGGGGCAGCGAACCTGTTTCCAAAGACGCTTTGGGACACGCACCCATGTGGAAGAAGAAGTCCATATTCTGGGAGCTACCCTACTGGCATGTCCTAGAGGTCCGCCATGCGATCGACGTGATGCACCTGACAAAAAACCTTTGTGTGAACCTGCTTGGATTCATGGGTGTCTACGGAAAGCCTAAGGATTCACTTGAAGCACGACAAGACTTGCAGCGCATGAAAGAACGAGACAACCTGCATCCGGAGAAGACAGATGACGGGCGCCAGTACTTAAGCCCTGCTAGCTACACTCTTAGCAGAGAAGAAAAGGAAAGCATGTTTGAATGCCTTAACAGCATCAAGGTCCCATCTGGATTCTCCTCTAATATAAAGAGAATAATTAATGTGCCAGAGAAGAAGTTCCAAAACTTGAAGTCCCATGACTGCCATGTGCTTATGACCCAATTGCTTCCTGTTGCTCTAAGAGGAATTCTACCTCCACATGTACGTCTAGCCACCGTGAAGCTATGTGCATTCCTCAATTCAATTTCACAGAAGGCAATCAATCCAGAGGAACTTTCTACTTTGCAGAATGATGTCGTTCAATGTCTCGTCAGCTTTGAGTTGGTGTTCCCTCCATCCTTCTTTGATATCATGACACACCTCCTAGTTCACCTGGTCAAGGAGATCATTATTCTCAGTCCTTTGTTCCTACACACCATGTTCCCATTCGAGAGGTTCATGAGTGTCCTGAAAAAATATGTTCATAACCGTTCTCTGCCTGAAGGAAGCATCGCCCAGGGCTACGGAACAGAGGAGGTCATAGAGTTTTGTGTGGACTTTATTCCAGACCTTGACCCGATTGGCGTTCCTGAATCGTGACACGAGGACAGACTCAGTGGCAAGGGAACACTAGGGAAGAAAACATATATCGGTACATGAGACGATTACTTCGATAAAGCACACTACACAGTTCTACAGAACTCCTCATTGGTCGATCCATATATCGAGGTACATAAGGATTTCCTTCGATCCGAGTGGCCCGGGAAGAGTGAATCTTGGATTAAACGTCAGCACATGCAAACCTTCGGCGATTGGTTGCGAAAACAATGTCAGGGTGATGACAACGTAGACGAGCAGCTTTATTTGTTGGCCAAACAACCATCGTGGCATATCAGCACATACAAAGGGTACGAGATCAATGGGAATACATTTTACACAGTAGCCCAAGATGGAAGGAGCACCAACCAAAACAGTGGTGTACGCGTGGATGCCACAGATCCAAATGGGAACAAACAAACATATTATGGCCGCATACATGACATATGAGAATTAGACTACGCACCTAATTTTAAAGTCCCTTTGTTCCGGTGTAAATGGGTCAAGATGACCGGTACCGGAGGTGGGGTAACAGTCGACAAGGAGTATGGGATGACATCAGTGGACCTCAACAATATTGGGTACAAAGATGAACCATTTGTCCTTGCCGCGGATGTGAGTCAGGTGTTCTATGTGAAAGACATGTCTACAAAACCAAAAAGAGGAAAAAATGATAACAACTCGATCGTCAACGAGCCAAAGCGCCACATAGTTCTTTCAGGGAAAAGAAACATTGTTGGAATTGAGGACAAGTCAGACATGTCAGGTGATTATGAAAGGGATGACCGAATTCCGCCATTCAAAGTGAACAAAGACCCAAGCATTTTGTTAAACAATGAGGAAACTCCATGGTTAAGGAATGATCATAACCAAGGAACATATGTCAAGAGGAGGTTCACAGTTGTGCCCGCTAAATAGTGGGTTGTAAAAATATTATGTAATAATTAATTAATTAAGACTTTATTTGATGATAGATTTATATATATATATTTAGTAGTGATGATTGATTTATGTGCTCCTCTAGATATGAATCATCAAAATACATATAAGAAGATACTAAAATTTAACATTTTCTTCTATAAACTAAAGCAAAAAGAATCTCATACTAATTTTTAAAAGAAAGTATATCAAATATTTAATTTTCTTTTCAATTAGAAAGATTTAAGATATATTTAAAAAGAAAACTAAATTTAAAAATCTAAAACTACTGCATCTGTACGAAATTGGGCAATGATTTTTTAGTTTATAAACAAAAGATTAACATCCAAATGATGTGAAAATAAATTTTCTATTGAAAGCCAACAATTTTTTAAATTTAAATTGAACATTATATTTTTGCATTAACAAAATATGAACGGTTATTTACATTTATATTCGTTATTATAAAAAAAGAAAAGAATTTATGCTACAAAATTTTTTACTATACAATAAGGTTAAAGGATATACAACTGTTATTTTTAAGTAATTTTATGCCTACTGTTCAATTTACTATGCAATTAACAAGAATTACAACATATTTATATAGTGAAAACTTAATACAAAACCCAAAATACTGAAAACCCAAAACTGTGGCGGGAAAGGACCTTTTAGTCCCGGGCGGTGGCACCAACCGGGACTAAAGACCCCTTTAGTCCCGGTGCGTAAGCCCGCCCGGGACTAAAGGTCCAAACCTTTAGTCCCGGACCGTCTTACGCACCGGGACTAAAGACCCTTTAGTCCCGGTGCGTAAGACGGCCCGGGACTAAAGGTCCTCCGGGTATATAGGGCACAGCGCCCTCCAATCTTCCCCAGATCGACGTCAGTTGCGCCGCCGCATCCGTCCGCACCGCCCTCGGCCTCCATCGCCGTCGTCCTCGCCGCTCCCTCGCGCCCGCCGTGTCCTCGCCGTCGAGCTCCGCGCCGCCCTCGGCCTCCCTCGCCGCCGTCCTCGCCGTCGTGTCTGCGCCGGCCGTACGTCGTCCTCGCCGCCGTCGTCGAGCCTCCGTCCTCGCCGCCGTTGAGCGCCTCCGCGCCGTCGTCGAGAGCTCCATCCTCGCCGCCATCGAGCTCCGCCGCCGCAGTGTGCGTGTTGTGCAGTGTGGTGTGCGTGTGCGTATGCGTGTGGGCAGATTTGTGCGTGTGCAGTGCGTGTGTGTGTGGTGTCCGTGTGTGTGTAAAAAAAAGAAATAAAAAAGTTAAATAAAAAATAATATATATAGAAAATGGAAAATTGATATATATATATATATAGAAAATAAATATATATATTTAGAAAAAGAAAGTGATATATAAAATGAATATAAATAGATATATATTTATAGAAAAAGGAAAATAAATATGAATATATGAATAGATATATATTTATAAAAAAGGAAAATGAATATGAATAGATATATATTTCTAGATAATGAATATGAATAGATATATATTTATAGAAAAAGGAAAAGGAATATGAATATGAATAGATATATATTTATAGAAAAAGAAAGATCATATATATGTTTAACCTAACAAATATATGTTTAAACATGTAGATAAAAAGTGACAGGTCGCGTCGACCTATAGTCCTGGTGTCCGCTCCACCGACCTCGCCGCCGTCATCGACATCCGCACCGTCGTCATCCTCGCCGCCGTTCGCCGTCGTTCTCTTCCACGGTGTGTAAATCATGTGACAAGGATATGTTTAAACATGTATTTATTCTTAGAAATATGTGTTCATAGAAAATCATGTGTCATGTTGGAATGCCATAGAAAATCACTTGGATATGTTTAAACATGTATTTACTCTTAGAAATATGTGTTCATAGAAAATCATGTGTCATGTTGGAATGCCATAGAAAATCACTTGGATATGTTTAAACATGTATTTACACTGAGAAATATTTTGATAGATATGCTTCTTCGTGTTATTTTTAAAGTTGAATTGCCTCTTTACGAATATATGTTATTTTTAAAGTTCGCGATTACTTGTCACCTAAAACCCGAAACCCTAAACCCTAAAACCCCAAACTCTAAACCTAAACCCCAAACCTCTAAACCCCAAACCCCAAACCCTAAAACCCCAAACCCCTAAACACAAAACCTCTAAACCCTAAACCCCAAACCACAAACCCCTAAACCATATTTTTAATGTTGAATTGCCTCTTTACGAATATATGTTATTTTTAATGTTGGCGAATACATGTCACCTAAACCCGAAACCCTAAACCTAAAACCCCAAACCCAAACCCTAAACCCCCAAACCCCAAACCCCTAATCCCAAACCCTAAACCCCAAACCCCAAACCCCTAAACCCTAACCGTAAACCCCAAACCCTAAACCCCAAACCCCTAAACCCCAAACCCCAAACCCCTAAACACCAAACCCCTAAACCCTAAAACCCCAAACCCTAACCCTAACTCTAAACCCCAAACCCTATACCCCAAAACCCCAAACCCCTAACCCCTAAACACCAAACCCCTAAACCCTAAACCCCAAACCCCAAACCCCTAAACTCCAAACCCCAAACCCTAAACCCCAAACCGCTAAACCCCAAACCCCTAAACCCTAATCCTAAACCCCAAACCCCAAACCCTAAACCCCTAACCACTAAACCCCAAACCCTAAACACAAGCCTCTAAACCCTAAACCCCAAACCCTAAACCCTAAACCCTAAACCCCAAACCCTAAACCCCCAACCCCAAACCCCTAACCCCTAAACCCCAACCCCTAAACACCAAACCTCTAAACCTTAAACCCCAAACCCCAAACCCCTAAACCCTATCCCTAAACCCCAAACCCCTAAACCCCAAACCCCAAACCCCTAAACCCCTAAGTGTTCGATCATATTGTATATTTTGGTTTCACATACATACATGTATAAAGCTCCTCTAAGTGTTCGATCATATTGTATATATATTTTAATATTCGCAGAAATGGCCGACCCAAATAAGAACATGGAGGAGGAAATGATGAATATCATCGCCGGCGGTGATGACGGGAGTCAATACTTATTGAATTACGAAGACATGACCATGCATGATGAAAATCCCCCTGAACAACAAGTTGAGATGCAAGAAGGCAATACAGGCGAGGTATACATACAATATGTCGTGTTAGGTTTACATTTACTTTATTACTTGATTAGGTTTTATTTCAACTTGTATTAGGGTTTCATCTTCGTGTCTTTACCGGTATGTAGCCCTCTGGATCGACGTCTGCGACGGGGCAGAGCAGACCAAAACGAGGGCCGAAGAGGCCGTTGAAGGGCCGTTATGTAATCTCCGAATTCGATATGGCTACAGGCCAACCACTAGGACCCCATGCATAGAAATATGTCTTTCACCGTGGGTTCCTTGTGAGAGATCGGATTCCGATAAGTGCCCGTGAATGGAAAGAGAAGCGAAGTGCTCCCGAGATCAGTTATGTCTCCAATCGTGACAAACAGCTAGTCTGGGAAGACATCGAAGGGCATTTCTCGTTCGACATGAACGATGAGGAGTTGAAGAGGCGAATTCGGGAGTGGACAATGAAGAAGATGGCCACACTTTTTCAGGACTAGAAGAAGAAATTGTACCACAACTTTGTGCTGAAGAACGAGACGCCAGATTTCAACTCTAAGGCGTATGTCAAGATAAGGGCTGATTGGGATGAATTTGTACAGTACAAAAGATCACAAGAGAGCGAGACTCGTATCAGAGTAAACAAACAGAATGCAGCTCAGAAGAAATACCACCATCATTTAGGATCAGGTGGCTATAAGACTGCCCTTCCAAAGTGGGAGAGACAAGAACAGGAGATGCTTGCCAGGGGGTAGTCCCGGAGACAATAAGAAGAAATTGGAGTGAACGGTCCAGGAATTGGTTCTACGCTCATGGGGGGAACCATAAACCCTAATGACGGGGAGCTTGATTGGGGCCCGGAAATTTCAAGAGTAGCACAGAGGCTAGTTCAAGCACGAACTGCGGTGTTGGCTGGCGAGTTCAAGCCCAACAGAGAGAAGGATGAACTCACGTACGCGCTGGAGAATCCTGAGCACGGTGGGCGTACGAGAGGCTTTGGGGCCGTTTCGTGGCTGCATTCCTTCGAAGCGGATCGAGAAAGTTACAGAAGCCGCCAGCGAAAGAAGGACGAGGAGGCAGAGCGGATCTACAAGTTGGAGGAGTATGTTCTTCAAACACAAGAGCGTGACAAAGCTCGTGAAGAATGGATGCAGGAAGAAATCAAAAGGCAAGTGCAAGCGGCACTTAGTCAAATGACAAGTGGGCAAGGTACATCATCACAACAGCCTCAAGCGAACATTAGCCCCCCAGGTCAGATGAAAAGCAGCTGCGCCTCCACGGAAGTACCAACCATTCAAGATGACTGTGGATGACGTTAAAGAACCTTTTACTACTTGTGAGCTGCACATTCCAGATGGAAATGCCACGAAAAAGGTAGCTGTCGGTGTTGTAAACCCTATCGACCGCACAAGAACACCAAGAATCCATGGTCAACTAGTGCCAGCCGGATACGCTAGCGTCTCGGTGGATAGGGTTGAGACAGGTTGTGACAGCGTGGCACTGGAAATCGAAGGGGGAGATGGGGAGAAGACTTTAGGTGAAGCGGAGAAGACATTTATTTGCTGGCGCAAGCGCTTCATTATTATTCCTGGAGTGTCACCGCCGCAACCTCCTCCTACTGATCAAGATCCTCACCATAGGTAGTGCGCGTGAACGAGAAACAATTTTTATTACACTAACTTCCTATATGTATACATTAATTGGATGCTCACATCATTCGTTGTTTTGCGTAGCAGGAACTATAGTCCAGTTCGTCATTCCCCAACGCATCATAGTGCTGCGGGCAGTGACGATGTGTTGGAGGACACGGCTTCAACCCCATCTCCTGCACAAAGATCTCCAACACCGCCACCGGCCCCACCATCTCCTCCACCGCGGGCTCCAACACCGCCACCGGCCCCACCATCTCCTCCACCGCGGGCTCCAACGCCACAACCTCCACCGCGGGCTCCAACACCGCCACCGGCCCCACCATCTCCTCCATAGCGGGCTCCAACACCCCCGCCTCCACCGCGCGGCCCTAAGAAGCGGTCCTCCGCCACAGAACCGAAGGCCCCACCTCCAAAAAAGAAGGCTCCTGCATCAAGAAAAAAAGCCCAGGAGAAATTAGCTTATGAAAAGACTGATGAGGAGTTAGAAATTTCGGTGAAAAAAGATGTGCGAAATTTTTGAGAGGAATGTGAGGCCGCTGCTAAAGCGAAGAGAAACCCGGAGAAGCCTTACCTCTTGTTAAACCCACGGGAGTTAAGGAAAAGGGTGGACCAACATAGTATCAAGATGCGTGAAGCCCGAAAGGCTCCGCGAATATCAGATTACGAACGGTCTCTAATGAAGTCTGCAAAAGAACAACAATCCAGCAAGAAGAAAGTGGGAAAGGGTGTTCCACAGCTCGGGGAAACATCAAGACCTTTGTCCCCGTTATTTGTGCAAAATCAGTATGGTTCAAACATGGACAGAGTACAGCGGAAATCTGGAGAGACCACTTTGTCTGAGATGGACTCAATTGAAAGTTTTTTCATTGACAGCGGTCTCCCGTACGACACGATTCAAAATATTGCTACTGGGCTGGAGTTTCCACGAGCGGAAGTAGTTAATGAATAGAGGAGAAATTTTGCACCGGGCAGGAGTCTAATGAACCCCAATCACTTACATGTACTTGGTACGCAGATGTTTGCAATCAACAAATGGTGCATGGAGGCTTCTAAAGACGGTGATGTCGATTGGATTTCTGTCCGAATTCGGAACCATCACTACTTCCATGGCGATGACCTAATCTTAGTCCAGATGGAGGAATTACACCAGCTATGTCATATGGACGCACTGGACAAATCGCTCCTTAGCTGCTATTGTTTGTAAGTGTTTCTTTTTATAGTTTTCATTGAACTCTCTAGTATGTGTATATAGTATGTAGTATTCTTACACACATACTTGTGGATCGACTCGATATTGCAGGTATCAGATGACTCAGCTCAGAGATAAACATGACAATTCTGTTGGGTTTGTTGATCCATATGTGGTTTTCAAGGCTCCAAACCCTTCAGCGACTTGGAGCGATGAGTCGTGTACAAATCTCATGAGATTCTTCGTGAACCAAAAAGATA
Organism: Coix lacryma-jobi var. lacryma-jobi; assembly: GCA_009763385.1. Classification (NCBI taxonomy): domain Eukaryota; kingdom Viridiplantae; phylum Streptophyta; class Magnoliopsida; order Poales; family Poaceae; genus Coix; species Coix lacryma-jobi. The sequence goes on from CM019829.1 coordinate 138,840,874, forward strand.
GAGAAAGAATTCTCTTCCCATACAACTTTAAGTGCGTGAGACATATATAGTTAATAATAAGTATGTGCACATTTTATTTTACTTAACCCTAATAATCTATATATATGAATCATGTGTATGAACAACTATCACTGGATACTGATGGTCATCGATCTCAAACACAGCAATGTGTTAATCTATGACTCGTTGAGCAAACCGCAAGAAGATTACCAAGATATGATAGACATCCTCCAAAGGTAATTTTTCGATCCCTAGCTTGCATGCTTAAAGTATAGACTAAGCTTGTATATATGTATACTAATTAATAAATAATGATCCAACTATTAATGTTTCATTGGCCGGATTAGGGTTTGGGAAAAATTCATTGCTCGGGAACATATGAGTCAGTGTAAGGCGCCACTTACAATAAAGCCACGACTACCAGTAAGTCAGTAAGTTTACACCTTCGTCAATGTACGTGTATCTTTATTATATCATGTCATATATCATATCTTTATTACGAGATGAATCTTTTCATTCTACAGTGGATTTTGAGACAAAAACAGGGTACCAACTTATGTGGATTCTATGTTTGCGAGTACATGATGATAGAATTAAATAGAATTCTTGAAGAAATCATCAAAGTACGTAACATGTTTCTTTTTATTTTTTATAGACTTAATATTGATAATATAGATATTACTAATATCTTCTCTAATTCAAATTGAAGACTGACTGGTTGAAGCAAAAAGTGATGCTACAAGGCCAATTGAAAGCAATACAAGAGACTATAGCATGATTTCTTCGGGAACAAGTCATAAATCCAAATGACGAGTTCTACTATAATACCAACGAGAAGTTGATTCTAAACAATGATGATCATTTGTATGTCCTGTAGATATTTAGATGAAGTATAACTTGTAATAGGTTTACAGTACTAACTTTGGAGTACAACTTGAGTAGATAGATATTTGGACAACTTCTCTATATATGTATATATATTGCTTGTAATTTTATGTACATATATATTTATATATATGTAGTTCTATAGTTCAATTATATATGCATGCAATAAGCTTATTGTGTTATGCTGCTAATATATATAAAATATATATATTAGCAGCAAAGAATACATATTGGAAAACCTATTAAATAAATAAACAAAACTAAAAACATAACTGAAATAAAAATAAAAAAGAAAAAAACCTGGGGACCCTTGGTGCTGCTGCGGGGCACCGCTGGCAGCACCCTTTAGTCCCGGCTGGTATTACCAACCGGGACTAAAGGGGGGCTTTAGCCCCGGTGAACGGAGCCGGGACTAAAGGGGGGCCTTTAGTCCCGGAAGCGTAGTCTCGGCTCAGCAACCGGGGCTAAAGGCCCTTGCCGACCGGAGCTAAAGCTCATTTCTGTTGTAGTGCCTGTTAGCCTTTGTTCTTGCCAGATGTTGCTCTTGTTGTAAATATGAGTCGAACTAGTCGGTTCCCATTGGACGTATTCCATGCCTGCCTCTGCCTGTGTATCATAGTTTTTGTTGATTATAAGATGTTATAAAAAGATCATAAAACCCTGAAGTTGCATGTCTGTTGTGAGGATAAGGAAAATAAAGGGAAAATAGTGAGATCATGTAAAGATGATTTTTTTTTTTGGGTGGCCGTGGGGGATGGGCGCGTGTGGTTGGGACTGGGCTGAAAACTACTCAAGCAGGCATGGTCGCTGGTTCATCACACAGCCAAAGCCTGCCCATGGGTGCCGACTTCGTCCAGCAGCCCAAGTAAGGCCCAAGCCCAATAAAATAATCGATGCCCATCCGGAGCCGAGGAGGCGAGGACTGCAACTGCAACCGGACGACTGGTACTGTATCTATGCCGCTTCCTTCCCCAACTCCGGCCAGCCGCCAGCCGCCAGCCACTGATCGGTCTCCCCCGTAGTGGCCGAGGCCGACCAACTCCGGCCGCCGACATGAGGGGGCCCGATGGCGTATTGCGTGTGTGTGTGCGCGCGCGCGCGCCGCCTTGCTTTCCCCCATTCCATCCGACGGATGGCTTTCGAGATGCCTGCACCCGGCAACCGGTAATTTGAAAAACATATTAGGAAATCTACAAATCTAATTACAAATAAAAAATATAACACTTTTCCTAGTATTAATTAAAGACTTTTTTCTTCTTTTGTGAAGAGCAAGTTGGTAGTGGACGTCGATCGACAGAGCTAATTAAGCTGCTGGTGTCCCCTTTTTTTTAAGTTTCTGCAGTAGTACCTGTCATTGCATGGGCCAGGGGGACGCCACAGGACGACGATGGACGCGCGACACATGCACGCACACGCGGTCCTGAATTACGTGCACACCGGTGACGTCAGTACCATGACGTAGTATGCTCGTTCTGTTCTTCGTGACACACATCATGCATTTATGTCGATCGTCGTCTGTGGATCCATCGGGTCGCTGGATATCCACATCCATGCATCATCTATAGGCTATAGATATATAGTAGCTAGGTTTAGGTTTTATTTAGTTGGGGTGTGAAAAGTTTTTACGTGTCATATTAACGTTTCGGTACTCATTTAGTCTATTAAAAATAAACTAATAAGAAAAACAAATTATATATATATTTCGGCTGCAAACCAGGAGATAAATTTATTAAGACTAATTAATCTGTTATTAGCATATATTTATTGTAACATAACATTATCAAAACATAAGCTTATTAGGCTTAAAAAGATCATCTCGTAAATTACACACAATCTATATAATTAGTTATTTTTTTAGTCTACATTTAATACTCATGTATGTATCAAAACACTCGATGTGATGATTGAAAAGTTTTTACGGTAGGAACTAAACAAAACTTACTGCTTTTGTTTGTTCCTTCAATTCCTTCAGGCACAGGGATGCACGGGTATTTTTTTGTTTCCCTTTTTTTTAGGAATGGGAAAAGGCCCACAGGTTAGAGCATCTCCAAGGGTTTTGCATTTGAGGTTTGCATTTGAGTAATTTGCCAAAAAGCTTCAAAAGAGCTATCCAACGGTTTTGCATTTTTACTTTGCAATTTGGGCAACTTGGCAAATGAGGGAGCAAACTTGGCAAAAATGTCAAGCCGTGGACGACTTTGCAAACCCCATCGCGCGAGCAAAGTCGCGCGCGAGGAAAGCGCGCGCACCTGGAAACCTTCTATTTTTATCCTTTGCCAAGTCCAAATGCCAATTCCCTTGGAGATGATCTATTTTTATCCTTTGCATTTTGTTATGGGAGTTTGCAAATACCAACAAATGCCAAGTCAATTTGCCAAAGCCCTTGGAGATGCTCTTAGACCGCGCATGCACACGGTATCGATCACACTTACGGCTATACTAGATGTTGTGATGTGTCCACGTCGTAGAGTGAGGATGTTCACATGGGAAATATGTGTGAATATTTTACTTATCGAGATGCCGCCGTTGCCTAGATATATGATAAAGACATTTCCCCTTTAGTCAATTAGTTTCCATGTTCACAACCAATCGAGACGTGAATCAATGAATCATATGTTACATCTCGATCTTCAACGAAAATACTCCTAGTTTGGTTTTTTTTACTAGTCTCTATCTCGCTCTCTCTCTCGATCTCCCTCTCTCTATATAGAACCACTAAAGCTTGATGCAATTTAGGAGTATTTTCTTTTGTGAACAACATAGATGCAATTTATTAGGAGTAGTATTTTGTACCGTCCAAAAACATAGGTGCATTTTCTACACCGTACGTACCAATGCCATAATGGCAGGCAGCGCTAGACTTTAAACACCGTACCATTGGCGTGCATGCGCAGGTGATACTCAATTCAATGCAAGTTTCATGTTTCAGTTTCTAAGGTATTCAGATTTTGAAAACAGTGCAGAAGAGTTTTATCCCCACACTACTAGAGAATAAGCCTTTGGTCGATCTATCAACTGAGCTTTAGTCTCGACAAAAAATTGCGTTCGGGACTAAAGACTTTTAGTCCACCGAGACTAAAGACCAACTTTTAGTCTCGGTTGGTATTACCAACCCGGACTAAAGGTCCTCCAACCTTTAGTCCCGGTTGGTATTATCAACCGGGACTAAAGGGTGACCTTTTAGTTCCCGGTGGTGTTACCAACCGGGACTAAAGGTCCTTCACGAGTGAATTTAAAAGGAAAACGTCCAGAACTATATATATCATGTGGGTTGTGTAGCTCACTTGGTAAGTGAGTTATGCGCAAGGCGAGAGGTACTGAGTTCGAATCTCACAGACACGTATTTATTTTTTCTCGTGGGAGTGCATCTCTCCTAATTAGTAATATGCTGACATATCAGTATATTTAATGCTCATGAAACTTTATGAAATCTCCATTGAGACTAGTAACACTACTCCATATACTTATATATTGTGGATGGATAATTTTTTTAATAAAAAGTACTTACATTAATTATTCGTTTTACATATATTTATGGAAGGAGAAAGAGTATATTGCTAATGAGTGTGCATTTATGGGCATCGTCAACCAACCAACAAGATCTAGCAACGCTAACCCAAAAAAAAGAAGAGTATATATAATTCTTGAGTATTGAACATTTTTTTTTTGAAAAAACAAAATTTCTCTTTTTCTGTCCAAGTACAAATTAATTTCATTATACGGGAGAAAAAAGTAATAATGTGCAGTCATTCAGTCACCGCCAACAGCTCCGACACAGACAGAACAAGAAGCTAGGTATACGTAGCTTTTTTTTTTGGTAGCTGTGCGGGCGATGGCTCGAGAGCGTTGTTTTTTTACGAAAATTGACAAATATGACCAACGACTGATAATGTTGGAATTTTACCAGACTCTCCAGGTATATGATTGTAACCTTGTTGGCGTCAACGTGTTAGAGAGAGAGAGATCACACGCTCCGATCTAGTGTACGCGTTACACGCACCAGACATCACATGTGAGGCTTAGTTCATGTCAAATAACTTTAATTTCAACGAAACTTATATAGAAAATGGTGTCCACATTTATGATTTTGAATAAGTAATTTGAAAACATAACAAATTTAACGATATATATATATAGTATGATAAATATCAACATTTTTTATTATAACAAATTGGATTAAACTTAATTAAGAGGGTTTGATTGCATACTATTTTAGAATTGCATCTTTTTGGTCTTATGGAATGGAGGTATAGTAAATAAAATGCAATTAGAGAAACGGTACACAATTGATGTGACTGAGTGTTGGGATTATTTATACTCACTCCATATAGGAAATTGATAACGTTTTGGACATGTTTCCGTCAAACATTAGAAATATAAATCATGAATAACTTTTAAGTTGTTGAGATATGAATGGATTTGTCTTGAAAAATACTTTCATAAAAATATACATATATCACATTTTGATAAATATTTTTTAGTATAAAGAGAGTCAAAGTTGTAATTTGGAGACCGTGTCGACGTTCAAAACATCATTTATTTCATATATATACAGAGGGAGTACGTACAAAGCGTACAAAGCTAGCAGTGAACTCTTCGTTCAGTGGAATTTGGTGAGTTATTGAATGAGTGGAAGTAAGTATAATAGCAAGCTATAGATCACTACTGGAAAACTGTATTTTGCCAAGTGCCTAAGGCTTTGCCGAGTGCAAAAAATCGTGGCACTCGGCAAAGCTATATTTTGCCGAGTGTAGCACTCGGCAAAATATTGCACTCGACAAAGAAGACTTTGCCGAGTGCCAGACACTCGGCAAAGTAGGGCACTCGGTAAATCTAGACTTTACCGAGTGCAAGGCACTATAAGCGCTCGGTAAAACTTCGGTGGACTGTGACGGCGGCCACCTACCGTTAGCTTTTGCCGAGTGCCAGCCGTCACGCACTCAGATTTTTTTTTATTTTTCTAAAAACCAACTTTGCCGAGTGCTTTCTAGCTCCGACACTCTACAAAATTATTATTTTTTTTATTTTTTCGAATAAACTTTGCCGAGTGTCATACTTGGACACTCGACAAAGTATTTTATTTTTCTGAAAACCAACTTTGCCGAGTGCTTTCTATCCTCGGCACTCGGCACACACAAAAACAATACAGATGGATTGAAAGATGAACCGTAAAGATTCAGACAACCACGAGTACGTAAACCGACTGTATTATCAGTCTTGCTCTTTGAAATAGTGGGCCTCTAAGGTAGCGAAGAAACTAGAGCAGCAAATTAAAAGCAACAAACTAAACGTAGGACCGGACTCGGAGTATCTATGTACTAAATGGATATCCATGGGAGCAGCCGCGGAGTTGAATTAAACAAAGTCTAGTCCACACGTACGTACTGTACACCACAGCGGTGGGTTGGTCGAGTGTTGTTGTTGCCTTGTTGGCTTGCGTTACGTTTGGATGCACTCATTCTAGTCCGCCGTCGTCCGTATAGACGAGACGAGACGACTTCCGCGTTGAAGAGGCTGCCGGGTGATCGATCGACGTCTTCTGCTCTCCTCTCTATACTCTCCTACCCTACTACGAGGCGTGTTTGGATGTATCCAACTAAAATTTAGTTAGCTAAATTTTTAATGTAAAATTTTAGTTAGTTAAAAGTTTCTCGGCTAAACATTAATTAGCTGGTGTGTTTAGATGCTCTAGCTAATAGACTCAGCTAAATTTTAGTTAACTTTAACTAAGTTGGAATAGCTAAATAATCTAGCTAAATTTTAGCTGGACTGTTTGATGTCTAGCAGCTAAATTTAGTTAGCTAAAATTTAGCAGTAATAATGATGACCATCGGTAACAGTCGTAGTACGTGTCAGCAGTGTGAAACCCATATTCCATGCAATGCCGCAATAAGCAGAGAGAGCAGGGCCGGCCACACACGTAGTGGTAGTAGTAGTAGTATACTACACAGGTCCAAGAGCGCGCGTCTCATTCAGCAGTGAATCAAAGCTAATGGCGAAAGGGACAGTGTACTGTAGGTCTGTAGGTGGTAGTGCCAGCAGCTCGCAGCATGCAACGTCATTTTCTTTTTACATACGGACATCATAGTTCATATATATGTTATGTATGCTGCAACAATATAATCTCGTGGGTAAAATGAAATGAGCTAGCTAGGCCGGTTTAGCTGGCGTTTATTTGGCACGCGCGCGTCATATGCATGCATGACTCGATCCCGGCCGTTTGTTTAATTTCGTCTAGCTTGCCTCGAGAATGAAACAATGAATGTCACACACAATGTGACAATAATGCATGGCTGCTAGCTGCTCGGCACGTACGTACGCAAGCAGTTACGGCAGCTAGCTGCTACGGGACGACAGAAATTAAGAACCGTACGTGTTTCTTAATTTTTATTTATATATATACACTAGTTGTCAGGGGACCGCAAAAGGTACCCCCAATCAACGCAAACAAATAGGTTAAACCTAGAACACCAATTAATAACAAACCTAGCAAGTCTAACCTTCTAAAAAACCAACCCCTCGAGGCCTACAACGCTGGCCCACCAAGCCGAAGCCCGAAAACCTATTAAGCGGAAAGTAGGCTCTGCGTCAGCCCTCCAAGCCAGGCCTCGGGCGAACGCTCATTCTCCGTCACGCCCGAGCCCTCCAAGCCAGGCCTCGGGCGAACGCTCATTCTCCGTCTCGCCCGAGCCCTCCAAGCCAGGCCTCGGGCGAACGCTCACACTCCGTCCTACCCGAGCCCTCCAAGCCAGGCCTCAGGCAGATGCTCAATCTCCGTCTCGCCCGAGCCCTCCGAGCCAGGCCTCGGGCTGGCGCTCGCTCTCTGTCTTACCCGAGCCCTCCGCGTTAGGCCTCGGGCGACCGAGCCCCCCGAGCCAGGCCTCGGGCTGGCGCTCGTTCTCCGTCAGGAACCTGCATTTTCACAAAATAGGAAAGTGTCTCAGCGTTATCAAGTTTTTACAACCACCACACTTCTTACAAAATGCCCCCCTCGCCCAAGCAATCCTAAGTTCACACCTGTCCGGCTTCCCCGCGCTCATCGCCCACAGCTTCGCCGGTTGAAGCACCAAAACCTCCGCCAATCGCAACATCCGAGCCTTCAGCAGGCGCCCTTTCCGCTGCCGCCTCTTCTACAACAGCTCCTCCAGTGTTCGAAGCGTCCGCAGCCAAGGGTTCAACCTCGACAGGTGGAACCTCCGCAGAGCTGGGCTCAGGAATAGCTTCGGAGCTACCACCAGCATCAACAGTCGTTGGCGGCGAGGGCATCGCCTCTTTCCGAGCCTACAAAAAAATTTTACACAAGATTAATACTAACTCTTTCATCGCTATAGCAAACCCAAAACCAAAATTTTACCAAAAACACAAACCTGACGAGTAGCCTCGGCAGCTTCTTCAAAGGCAAGAGCTCGGCCGCCACCAGCAATCCAGAACTTGCGAAGCAATCGCATCGCACAATTCCGAACTTCGGCATCATCAACTTTCATCCGGCGCACCTCGTCAACTGTCGGAAAGGCATGGTTTGGCCTTTTGATCTTGCGAAGATGCTCGCAATCCGCTTGACGAAGCGTACTGGCCATCGCCAAAGCTCCGGCATAGCCACAAAAATCAGCCGCGTTGCCAACCAACGAGCTAAAGACGTCAACCTCGTTACTCAGCCAAATTTCAAAGGCTTCCGCGCTAGATGCAGGCAGTGGTTCCCCGGCAGAACCTTCGGCCTTGGTCAAGCAGGTGTCTATTTTATTTTTAACCTTCCCCATGCTCTTCTGCCAAGCCTCGGCTTGAGTAGCCAGCTCTCTGGACAGCTCTTCTATGCGTTTGTTCACAGCTAACAAATCCCTGTCTTTTTGTCGGCTAGCAGCCAAGAGTTCTGCACTGCTATTCGCAACCTCTTGTGCTTCCTCTCGGGATTTCTTAACTTTTTCTAAAGCAGCTTCAAGCTCAATCTCTTTGTTTTCCAAATTCTAGCGAAGGTCTTTATTAGTTTTTTCTGCGTCAATCAACCGATCATTCAGATGGTGAAGGTTATAACTCGCCCTCCGGCGCGCCGACCGGTTGAGGAGCATCAACTCAGCCACTTTGACATCGATGTCATCGTGAAGGCTGTCCAAAGGCTCGTTGGCCAGTCGAAGCTCCGCTTCCGGCACACAGATACGTTTAAACACCCGTCCAAGAAAACGTCTTTCCTCCAGGGCACACTGCAAGTGACACTCTCGAAGGTCCGGACTCGTGAAAAGCTCGGTGGCCGGATCACAGACTCCAATTTTTTTTGGCAAAATAAGGAAGGCTTGATCGGCTAGCCTCGCCATACGGCCTTTTCCCCGGGGTCCGGTCAGATTCAAGATCACCAGTAAACTCAAAACCATCGACCCAAATGTGCGAGCCAGCAAACTCGGGGAACGACCCTCGCGGAGGACTCTCTAGCTCAAAGTCCTGGATGATATCATCAATACTTCGGGTAGCCGCAGCATCAGCACTAGACGAGGCCATCCCTTTTCCTCGATTGTCCTCGATGGACACATCTTCATCGGAGTTACCTTCACCACTAGAGGTATCACTATCCTCGTCGGATGAGTCCTCTTCATTCTCCCCCTCCTTTTCGTCTTCCTTCTCCTCCTCCTTCTCATCATCATCGGAGACACCTTCGTCATCCGAGATCTGGATTAAAGCACTAATACCGCCCACGCGGGGCACTCGTCCTCCAATCTTACCAATACCTCGGCCGCTCGAAACAATGGCCGAGGAGGAGGAAGTGCCGGTAGCACCCGAATCTACTGCAACCTTCGTCGCAAGTGCCTTCACCCGGCCGCCGGTGCCGCCACGACCACGACCACGACCCCTCTTCGGCCGCGAAACAATCCCTTTCTCCGCTATAGAAGCACGTTTCCTTTTCTTTGGCGCATCCTCGCTCGACGGAGCAGGCCAATTAGCATACTGGATACCAAGTAGGTTGAACAACCTGTTAACCCGACCTCCGCTACCCACCGAGCTGTGGATTGCCTTGATCTCCAATGTGGACAGCTTACCAACAAGCTCTTCCGCCCAATCCTGAACACGCTTGTACACCGCCTCGATCCCATCCTCTCGCCTGGGAAATTTCCCGAGAACTTTCTCCCAAACCTTGTTAAGGTCGATCTTCGGTTTCTTCAAGCCCCTACCCTCGTATTTGGGGTCATCCTCAACTGCAAACCATGCCTGCCTCCGGCTAAGGGGCCAAATCTTAGCACAACAGTACTCCTCGACTAAGTCACGAGCACACTGAGAGTGCGACACCACCCTCAAGCAGTCAACAGCAGCATGAGCCTCGGGGCTCATCACAGCTTCCGCACTAACATCGCCAAGCGGAGGAAGCTCGCCGCAGAGCTCAGCGCTGCCACTAAGCTTGTAGTAGAACCAGAACTCCTACCACCCGCTGGTCCATTTGTTCTTCTGGGCCTGCACTGGCAACTCCGATCCGGCGCGATGGCAAAAAGTGTATACTGCAAACTGACCAAGACTAATGTTACCTCCGCGATCGGAGATCTTGCGAGGTTGCATGTGCACACGATGGGTTTGAACAAAACCCTCGACATGAGGAACAATACCCTGAGAGCGGCACGCCCAGACATAAACTGACATCTTCGTGAAGCACGAAGGTGTGAGCTGATGGAAACGCAAGTTGAACCTTCGCAGAACCGAGGTCACGAAGGAATCAGCAGGAAAGCGCAAACCAGCTGAAAAGAACTCCTCAAATAAAACAACCTCGTCTGCGTCCGGCTTCGGCACTGTCTCCCCAGCACTGGTCTTAGCTTTTCCTCCCTCTATCCAGCCTCGCTTAACGTAAGCAGCCAACTCCGAACTGCAAACCCGGCTGAGTCCAAACTCAAAAGTTACCCCCTCATCTGCAGCGGAGGGAGAAACAACTCGAGCCGTCTGCTTAGACCTAGCCGTCACTCAAACAACCACCTTCGAAGGACGCAAAACTCACAACCTTCGAAAACAGACAAAAGCAACCTTCGCAACAAGAAATGCGCAGCAACAGGATGGCTAGGGCAAAGGAGGGCACGAACTCAATCCCCCCACCAACACAATCTATTTATAGGCCGGGGGGCGGAACACCTCACTCGACAAACCCGACACGAAGACCGAAATCCACGTCGCAAAAACGAGACGGACCTCAACAGTGCAAACAGAAACATAACGGCCCGACCCAAGTCAGCCGCGGGCGTCGCTGCCAAGGGTCTCATCACATCAAAGAGCGCTGCTTGGGCCCAAACACTGTTCTTCTGGACCAAGGCAACGAGGGGCTACTGTTGGGGGAAGGGACCCTCGGCAGTGGCACCACGCAGGCTGGCTAAACAAAACGGCCCTCGCGCGTCCCGCGCACCTTCGCCAAAACCCGACGCTTCTTTTGTTAAGTCCCTCAGGTCACCATTCAAGCCCCCGAACGCTGACCCAACCTTCGCTATGTTTAAACAGGTTTCTTACAGGCAAAGGGCTTGGAGAGCGCGGGAAGCAACCCTCGCACATCCCGCGCACCTTCGCGAAAAGGCTCAGGCCCAACCGGTGGCGAAGGGACTTAGACCTCGCGGCTGGACGGGTATCTTCGTAAGACGGAGGTCAACCCTCGCATTTCCGCGAGGGTGAGCGCGAGCCGAGCGGCGGCGGGCGCGTGGGAGGCTGGCTAGGGTTCCTGCGCCACTCGTGTTTGTACGATTCTGCCCTTCTGTGTGCATAGCGCAGTGAAATCTTTCTTGTACCCTATTGTAATTTGGTCGGCACCCCTTGGTATCCCCTATAAATACCGGGGGGTGAACAGTGTAATGGGCACGTTTTTTGGGAATAGAGCCTCAGTAACACTGTTCTCGCTTCCTTATACCTTCGCGCTGGTTTTGTTCCCACTGCATCTTCGCTTGGTTCTGACGATTAGCCACCTTCGCTACCCCCTGCACGTGTGCGGAGGTTGGGCAAGTGTGTCACCAACAGTAACCTTCGAGGGGGCATAATTAGTATTTACTCCCTCAGTCCCTCCATTCCAAACTATAGGTCATTTCAAAAATCTTAGGAGAGTCAAAGTTTTTTTTAAGGTTAACCAAATTTATATAATAAGATAATAATATTTATGATACCAACTAAGTGTCATTAGATTTGTTTATTAGTTATATTTTTATAATATACCTATTTGATATCATAAATCTTTGTATTTATTTTTATAATTTTGGTCAAACTTTAAAAAGTTTTGACTCTCCAAGATTTTTAGAATGACTTATAATTTGGAATAGGGGGAGTATTAAATTAATTATGAAATATATTTTTATAATAATAATAGTAAAATGCACGATGCATTCAGATTCTAAGGGCCACAATTACCATATTGAATTAAAAAAATATGTTAAGAAACGACCTTGTCATGGATCTCTGATTCTGTTCCCTTCCCTACCGTTCCCACCGCAGATGAGACGTGAGGAAGTTGTAGTTGATCACCCATATCCTTTCCCAATAACACACTAGATGAACACGCGTTAGAGCAAATATTGGTGGGACTTGTATATTCTCTTCTCTATTATAGATGAGTACAAATTCCTTTATATATTGGTATGAGCCAACAATTATCTTAGAGTTATGGTTTCCCAACAAAATAATCTTTTTCGTCCTTAAGGGCTACAATTTATCATATATAATTCTATATATAGATTCAATAGATTCAGATTCAAATGGAAAGATTCATCTCTTTCATACCGATGGATATAGTGTGGTGGTTTGTGATCGATGGAACGACACTACAATACTTAAGATGGACAAAACAAACAAGACTAACCTGGATCGATACCAAATTTTGGAGTAAAAGAAATCCAAATGCTATAGTACAATTACGATGTTTAAAAGTGTACTATACCTACCTGTGCTATTGTCTGCGCGGACCACCTTGCTAGTTGTAAGTGTTCTTTAGGAAATTAAATGCAAGAGAGGAGCCATTGTTTAATTTAGAGCAGCGCCATATCAAATGAGATCAAGTATTATTTATTACGAACTTGTAGATGGGGAAAATAATTTTAAAAACTTTCGACCAAAATTAGAGAGATTCACTTAGCGCAAAAATAGGCCATGCCACAAATTAGACAGATAGTATTTATAGAACTCTGTCAAATTAAGTACTCTATAGTAGCTTAGCCACTATCACTGACTAGGGTATTTGCTTAATGCATGCCTTGGAAGACGATGTCTGGCCAGGCAGATGATCATGAGGATCTGCCTGGCCAGACAACTTCACCATTTTCGTTCAATCAAACAGAGCCTATAGAACTAGAACACACACTAGTCGGACTGTTCACATCCATCTCAACGCCAACCTAAGCTACAGAAACAAATTAAAGCAGTGCCCCATAGCTCAGAAATGGCAGACAGACTCATTAACGAGCTGCAGCAGGAACTGGTCAATAGTCCAACCAGGCGCTGGAACGTGCACCGGTGACCGGATCGGTCCGGTCAAGTCCTCCATCTCCTGCAACGACGCCGCGTCCGACGGTCCGGTGGTGGCCCCGCTACCACCACCACCACCATGCATGGGCGGCGGCAGCACCGAACAAGCCGCCGCAGTAGTAGTCATCGGCGGCGTAATTATTATTATGATCGCTGCTAGCGCCGCCGCCGCTGCTCCAGCAGGTGATGTCGTCGCCGGAGATCGCCGGAGATTCCGTGCCGGTGGTCGTGGTGATGCTGGTGGAGGCGGCGGCGGCGGTAGAACACGAGCCACCAGCTGACGTAGTCGGAACGACGATGCTATCGGCGGTGGTAGCTGCAGCAGAAGAAGGGACGACGACGACGGTGGTGGTCTCGAGGATGACCGGCGCCTCTAGCGAGTCGGTGGCCGTGCAGGTGTGCTCCGCCACGTACACCACCGTGTACTCTGGGGCGGCGCCGACGCCGCCGTCGTCGTTGCGCTGCACCGTCCGTTTGGCCGCGCAGCCTTGCTCGGCGCTCCGTGTGCACCTGTAGTAACTCCTGCATGTATTTGGGCGCCAAGTAACACTCAGTGCACTGAAACTTTTGATTCTTTTACAGAAAAACAAAACTGTGAAGGCAGTAATAATGTACGTAATATTCAGCTTATAATTCTAAAAGAAAATATGCAAATTCATTTTTTTTTTTGCAAGCGTAAAACTGTCTCCATCAATCGGTCAATTGTGTGTTTAATTGCATGCGACAAGGCCACAACGTGTGTCACGCCGGGGCAGAGAGTCAGATTTGGTTAGCTAGCACTAGCATGTACTAGCAGGGGGACCCAAAGCAAATTGATATGCAAGGGACAGCAGCATATATCAGGCATCCACTACTAGCTCGCTCTAGCAGCGTGCAGCTAGTAGTGTCACTGTCCAAAAATCGATTTGGTGGACCCTTGAAACCGCAGAAAGTATTTATTCGAATTATTTTGTCTAGATCGACGATCGAGATATAGGAAAAGTGAAATGGTATCTTAATTATATACTTCCATACTCATATTAGTTATCGTTTTAGACAAGATTTGGATCAAACATTGAGAATATAAATTATCAATAACTATTAAGTTTCTAAGTTTGCAAATATGAAAATTATATGAATAGATTTATCTTAAAAAATACTTCCATAAAAGTATACATATATATTATTTTTCTATAAATATTTTTATATAAAAATAAGAGGTCAAAGTTGTATTTTGAAGACCGTATCATTGTCCTAAACGAAACTAATTAATATAGGTATGGAGGGACTGGGGGAGTATATTGCAATAAAGGAGAAGCTATGTATATAGCAGCGGCTGTCTTTTTCCGTTCCATGCATCTCTCCTTTTCTCATTGGACAACGCACATTCTCTATCGAGATTATTCTCAAAACCTTTTCCCCCCTTGATTTCACAAAAACACGCAGTAAGAAGAAGTAGTAATATGCATGTTTATTGTTCATTGCATATGTAAGAAGAAGAAGGTGCTTAATCATAGAAATCTGTGGCAACTACGTAGAACTAGTGATGATAAATCGGTTTAGCTAGAGGAGAGATGATGATGGCAGGATAGATAGAGTATTATATTATTATTAAAAATACCTTGGGTACATGGCACCTTCGATCTGCTTCTGCCCGTACTTCCTCCATTGGTACCCATCGAAATCGGGCACTGACGTCACAAGAGACTTGCTCTGCTGCTCCTTCTTCTTCCTGCAGCCAACACCAACAACAACAGCACCGCCATCAGTCATGCACTCATGCATCATCGATCGAGATCGAGATCGGAGAATTATTGGTTGCATGCATGCATGGACATGGACCACGCAAGCCATTAGCGCAGCTACCACAGCCAGCTACCGCACCTTCTTTTGCAGGGAGGAGGAGGAGGAGAATAATGAGGCTGTGCAGCTGCAGGCTCCTCATCGCGCTGTTCGTCGTCCTTGCCGTCGTTCCAGTCATCCCGCCGGTCTCTTTTGGTTCCCAGTCGCCGGCGCTGTCGTCGTCCGCCGCACGACGACGCGTCATCTATGGGGACGGCGGCGGCGGCCGTTGCCGATGGCGGCGCAGCAGCAGGTCTGCGTCCGCCGCCGCTGCCTATATTGATGATGGCAGCTAGTGGTCCGGCGGCGGCGGACACCACCTTAACCGGCGGAGGCGCTGCGGGTATCGCCGGCGCCGGCGCCGGGGAAGAAGAAGAAGCAGGCAAGAAGAGTAGCGCGCGGAGCTGCGCCAGGAGCTCCTCCTCCCGCCCTACTAGCGCGGCCATCGCCAGGACCTCGATCTAGTAGCTAGCTGCTAGTGTGTGTGAGGTGAGTCGATCGATGTACAGGTAGAGGAGGAGCTAGCTTTTGACTGCTGCTGATATATTTCTTCTTCTCAGCTCGCAGCTCACTTGCTTTGTTTATAAAGAGGACAGCTAGCTTCTTCCAGAAAGCTAGGGCAAGCGTGGACATCACACATCACATGCATGATGCGTCGTGGTCCCCACACGCACGCCCACGTGGCGTTCCTTGGAGGTATGGGTGTTTAGTGTGGCGGATCCAAAACCAGATTTCCGTACGTGTGTGTAGGCCCGCGCGGGCGCGCGATCGATCATAACCCCACGGGATTATTGTATATATGCATGTACGTGTGGTGGTGATATACCGTACGTACACAACACATTATACATAAATACTACATGCAGCAAAGAATATGTGACCAGTGATGGCGGCCTCTATTCAATTCTGTACGTGTTGCACGAGGTCCGTGTATACAAACGTACTACTATACGTATATATACTTCCATTTTGAAACTATACGTATATTTCTCATCCCTCCTTCTCCTTTGTGTCAACGATGATGTGCACTGTTTTGGTTTATTTCTCAAGATGAGCTTTCCTGCAATGATGATGAGGTGGATGCAGGAGTATTCAGTGAGACAAAAGACCTTTCAAGGTGAGACACTCCTATGTAGAGTGGCGATACATAGTGGTGTGCAAAGAAGAAGGATATGGCCGTAGGGTCTATGCATGGAAACATGATGACATAACCACACGGGCGAGTTCAAGATCTCAAGAATCATCGGGTCACACACTTGTGCCGAAACCTAGTTAACTCAAAAGCTTCAGCAGTTGACCTCAACCATCATTTTGCCATGTCAATGTACTCCGTGTTGAATGAACAACCCAATTTGTAGGTGAAGACGATTATAGGGATGGATGGTTGACAAATAATTTGGCTACCAAGCACCTCCAACTGTATATGTATGCTACAAGTCAAATATTTTGGAACATATACAATTGTCAACTTTTGTGTAACTTTTGTACTTGTCTTGCAGTATGGAATTTTAAAACTCCACGTACTCTAAACATAGCCAAGTCTATGTCTACAGTCTTTCGAGCTTGTACAAGTGAGCTTAAGCTTCTCTATCAACTAATTGTTTAAATAATTCAACTTATGTTTCTCTAGAGTGTATTTACATTTATATGGCACATATTTGTTTGCAGCTAACCTGTCACATTTCATTTGTGTTGTCCATGAATCAAATTACAAATGCTGAAAATTGAATAGCTATTAAGCAGAACAATCTTTGAAAGTCTAAAACAAATTAGCACTTAAGAATTATATATGCAGGCAATATTAATTTGTCACACACACCTCAAACTTTTGGAGACTTAAGGTTGTTATGAATCTCAAAACTATCCATTTGATGGCTTACACATTTTTTCTTGCCAAGCTGAACCGAGTTGGAAGCTACACAAGAGCTAGCTCCGTCATGGAGTGGATCTCACTACTAGAATACCACTTTTAAGACTCAGGCAAATATATAGTAATAACAGATCAATGCGTGGTTGCCACCGTGTAGAGCTCGTTGTGGTTGATGTCATAGCCTGTCATGGTTTCACCTTAGAGTGACCAGATTCATCAAGCCACAGTCCAGATCTCTACTTGCTTGGGGAGTGCGGTGTTGGCATAAGCATGTGCACCCCATGGATTTGCCACACCAGAGGCCTACATGAGAGAGAGAGAGAGAGAGAGAGAGAGGAAATGGGGGGGGGGGGGGGGGGGGGTGAAGGGTCGAGATGGCGGACTAGAGGGGGGGTGAATAGTCCTTTCTAAAATTAATCGCGTCGGCTAACCGAAACAAATGCGGAATTAAAACTATCGGTCTAGCCAAGACTACACCCCTCTACCTATACTCTATGACACCTTACAAAAGATCCTAAACAATGCAAATAAGGTGTCGGGCTAGCTAGAGCTCACCTAACCAATTCTAGAAGCAAGGTCACACAAACCTATGCAACTAGTACTCAATCAACCGGGGAGCTCCTACACATGCCACTAAGCAAAAGCACCAAGCCTAAGCTCACTAGCAATGCTCAATAACAAGGCTACACAAGCCAAATTAGTGAGCTCAACTTAGCTATACAAACTAAGCAATGTGACTAGCAAGACTACAAGTCAACTAGTCACTCACGGGATCAACTTCTATGCTACACAAGCAAGGAAGGTAACTAGCAAGCTACACAAGCTAACTAATTACAAGAGCAACTATTAAGCTACACAAGCTAGATAGCTACACAAGAGCAACAACTAAACACTAGCACAAGTATGAGTATGGAAATACAAGCTAGTGAATGGAGATAGCAAACCACCGAGAAGATGAAGACAATGTTGACACGGTGATTTTATCCCGAGGTTCACTTGGTTGCCACCAAGCTAGTCCCCGTTGAGACAAGCTCAAGGTTGTCGCCGGTCCTCTTGCTAGTGGTGACTACACTAGTCACACTCTCCCCAAGGAGTGCTTACCACAAGCTCTAGCACTCGACCCGGCCGAACCACTTGACGCTCTTCACGTCTCCTTTTTACTAGAGTTGCTCTTCACGATCTCCCGCGGGGTGAGCACAATACCCCTCACAATCCTTCTCCGGAGCCACGCACAATCTTCACGCGGGCTTCACGACGGAGACTCGATCACCAAGCCGTCTAGGAGGTGGCAACCTCCAAGAGTAACAAGCACCACCGGCTTGCAACACGAACACCTAGTGCCACTCGATGCAATCTCTCAAAGCAACGCACTAGAATCGCTCACTCGCAATAGATTCGCACACTAGCAAGCACAAGCGAGTTAGAGGGCTCCCAAGCACTCCCCAAGCATGGACACCAAGTCCCAAGGGTGCTAAGCACTAGCCAAGGCCGGCCACCATCTCCTTTTATAGCCCCAAGGGCTCAACTAGCCGTTACCCCCTTCACTGGGCTTTTTTCGTACTGACCGGACTCACTACAGGGTGACCGGACGCGTCCGGTCACTAGAGTCCGGTCGTCCGTCCCCAACGGCTAGTTTTCGCGCGCGTTCAGCCTTCTACTGACCGGACGCGTCAGGTCATAATGACCGGACGCGCCTATGCCTGAGTCCGGTCGCAAACAGAGAGGTTTCGGGGCTGTTTTTCAGTGACCGGACGCGTCCGGTCACTACTACTGACCGGACTCTACCGAGCGTCCGGTCAATACACCTCAAATCAGCACTCAAAATGCACTGACCGGACTCTGATGACCGGACTCACTCTACTGACCGGACGCGTCCGGTCAGTGAGTCCGGTCACTGACCTTTCAACGCTCAAACGACTATAACTCTTAGCTCCGAACTCCGATTTCGATGATCTTGGACATTTTGGAAAGCTAACTCAGAGGGCTACACATCCCACATACATAGCTGATCCAACTCACAAAGGATTAGTACAGAATTCCAATCCAAGAGCCATCCTAGAGTCCGGAACACACCGAAAAGCCTCCTTCTCTTCTCGGAGTTGATCCACTTCAACTCCAACACCTTCTCCTTTGCAAATGTGCCAACACCACCAAGTGTATACCACCTTGTGCATGTGTGTTAGCATTTTCACAATCATTTTTCAAAGGATTAGCACTTGCACTCACCACGCCACTCGATCCTAGCAACATTGCAATGTTAGATCACTCAAGTGGCACTAGATGACCGATATGCAAACAAGTTTGCTCCTCTTGATAGTACGGCCATCTATCCTAAACCCGGTCATAAACTTCTCTACACACCTATGACCGGTGAAATGAAATGCCCTACAATTATACCTTTGCCTTGCGCATTCCATTCCATCTCCTTCGGTGTTGATGCAACACATGCACCAACCTATATCAAATGATATGATCCACTTCATATCATCACATGGCCTCCATGGTCCATCGATCTTGACCTCACTTGCTCTTCACCATTGCTTCGGTCCTTCGGCGCCAAGTCTTTGCTCAAGCCTCCCGACACTCGGTACCAACGGCTTCAAAGCCTCCAACTTGCCCTTCACCTTCGCAACCGGTCCATCAAGTCAAGTCTTGCCTTGATCTTCACCATCTTAGCCACATGACCACATGTCACGTTTCATGTGCATTAAGCTCCTTCTTCACATGTGTGGCCCTTGCTTGCAACATCCTCCAAGCCATTTCACCTCTATGGCATATGTTGCTCACATGATCACCTGTGGACTAATCACCTGTGTAATTCACTTCAAACACCATTAGTCCACCTAAAGTTGTCACTCAATTACCAAAACCAAACTAGGACCTTTCAATCTCCCCCTTTTGGTAATTGATGACAACTCTACAAAGATATGGAAATTAAGCTCTTTGGGTTCTATGTTACTTATCCAACATTAAGACCATATAAGAATTTGGATAAGCACCATACAACCCGACTTTGTAGTGTTAACTCCCCCTACATGTGTGCTCAAATGGTTTGGTTTCAAGCTTGCACACATGCATAAATATGAAATTTGTGGGAGTGTTAGCACTACTAAGTGATGCTAAGGTATACATGATGAAATTTTACCTTTGAAGCGTGCATACCACATTTTGATTCATCCTTAGCATCGAAGAGTAGCTAGACATCATAAAAACTAGAAAACCCCGTGAGATCAACATTAATAGCAAGGGTCTAGTTTTGCATTAAAAGCACAAGTCTAGCTATTAACCTATGCATGCTAGTTATCAATTCATCAATTAAATCCTATAACTAGCATACACCACACAAGCATGCATATAAAATTTTAAAACTTATGCAATGCAAGCAAGCACATGATTATGCACATATCAAATGCAACAACCAAGTTCATGAGCTTGCTCCCCCTACTTGTGTGCTCTCATCGTCCAAGAATTTTGATCCTTCAATCTTGCTCCCTTTTTGATCCATGTCCATCTTCTTTTCTTGACTTCTCCCTTTGTCCTTGACATATCTTTGTCACAATTTCTCCCCCTTTGTCATCAATGACCATAAAAGGCATGCTCTCTTGATACAAAGGGTTGGACTAGAGTAGATGGTTGACACTTTAAGCTTCATTTTTGATGGACACTACGATATGTGTTGGAGGATGATGCATGTGTAGGATCGTTGACCTTGATACCAATTGGTGGGGCTCCTCCCCTATGTCATAGCATGGGTCATCCAATTGATAAGCTTGAGCTCTTGTTGGTGAGGGATGCTTTGCTTGATTTGATCACTTAAAGTTGAGGATCACTTGAAGTCTTGTAGGATACCACTTGTGAGCTTGATCTAGACACCACTTGGTAAATATCACTTGAAAGATCATATACCATCTTGAATAGATACCATGTGAAGAAATGATGAGTCTAGATACCACTTGAATGATAGTTTAAACTTGATATCCATTTGCATTATTGTCTTCTTCTTGAACTCTTGTCATGAGCCTCTCATTTGTGACTTGAACTATTAAACTTGCACAAGATATCTAACTCGGTTTGCTCTAGAGTAAGCTTCTTCACACATCTTTCAATGGTTATCTTACTCACGTTGAATTAGACACTTGAATGCTCATCTTCTAGATCAAGTACTTGGGTTCACTAGCTCATGAACAAACTCATATACTAACCACTAGATCATATAATCAATCAAGCAATAGTGGTAGGCTATGAATTGAAACTTTTCATTTGTTATGCATGATCCTATTGAGCATGTACTATATGCACCAACCGCATACTAGTAAGGGATGAAATGATCATGCACATTACAATAATACCTTTGCTATCTTGGAGTAGAGGATAGTCATTTGATTCCATTAAGCTCCAAATAGCAATGTGAAGTCCATGGTGAAGACCAATATATACCAATTGATAGAACAAATCTTCACCCATATGATTAAGTGCACTATCTTGTTGTGGTTGGCTTGCTTCTTCATTTGAACATAGCTTGCATATGAATACCACTTGATTTGACATGATTTGCTTTTCTATCTTGGATGTTGCTTGCTTTGCTTGGTCAATCCTTTCATTGCTTCAACTAAGCATCTCAAATATCCTTTGAATCACCACTTCCATATTAGCCTTCCAAGTACCATACTTGGTTAACCTACCAAAGGCGGCAAGCCCCTACAAAAGGGAGAAGTGACCTCTCTCCAAAGAATCATCCTTGATACTCACTTGAATTGACTTTGTTTGATTGATCCATTTGAACTCTTCTTGAAATGTGACTTTGAATCCATCTTTGAGTCCTTTTCTTTCTTCCAAATGATCTTCAATTTGATACTAGAACTTGATCTTTATCTTCATCTTGATGTTGGTCTTGATCTTCAATTTGAGTACCAAATGTGTGCCAAATACACTTCCCAATCAAATGAACTTGTACTCATATTTGTCATACTTCTAGCTCATCTCAAAACCAACATAGGTCCCTCAACCACTTATAAATATGATTCCAACTTGAGGACCTTTCAATCAAAGTGACTCTAAATCAATCCAATATTTGTCACTTTTCTGGCAGATTCTGTCCTTCTCAAAGAAACATGCATATCTCCCAAAATATAAGTCTAATGACTATGAAATTTGGTGGAGATGTGCCTCTCTAAATGTTCTAGCAGCCATAAAAATTTGAGCTTCATTGGCTTTCTAGATTGCTACCAGATTTCAATTCTCTCCATAGTACTACATGCTGAAAACTGCTGCACAATAGTTGACAAGATCTACTCCAAAACTAAAGCATCACTTATCCAATTATCATGAATTTTGCACA
This sequence comes from Coix lacryma-jobi var. lacryma-jobi, assembly GCA_009763385.1. Classification (NCBI taxonomy): domain Eukaryota; kingdom Viridiplantae; phylum Streptophyta; class Magnoliopsida; order Poales; family Poaceae; genus Coix; species Coix lacryma-jobi. The sequence goes on from CM019829.1 coordinate 138,863,244, forward strand.
GCGACTAATATCACAAGTGTAGAGCATGTGTACCAAATTTCAAGCCAATCCAAATAGATTTGGTCATTCAAACATGGCTATTATCACAGCTAGCTCAGATTTCAGATTTTTGACAACTTTGAGCAATTGAGCTATACTCTACCAATTTGAATCAAACTTGAGCTAAACTTGTTTGAACATCAACACAAGACATATATCCATTCAAACCACTCACTAAAAGAAGTCTTATGAACATATCCATTCAAACTAACTCAATTTTGATCACTAAGCATCAAATCCATTCAATCATCTTATAGCAAGCAACATATGCATATATATCCGATTCGATCATCTCATATGCATCTAAAATAACATGATCAACTAGAGATATACCTTAGTAGCTCATGATCATCCAAATAGCAAGCTTCTACTCAATTAGATTGCAAGCCTTCAAATAATTCCAATCAAACATCACAACTTGATCTTTTGCACTTGTATGTTTTGCACTTGGACTTCACTTCTTTTGTCTTGGCATTGGGTTTGGATAGCACTAGGCTTCATTACTTGAATCAATCACATGATGAATATATGAAATCAATTGAGTCAAGCCTCCAATGCCATGGTACCTACACGCAATCATCCACTTTTTGATGGTACCCAAACTAGTTTGGGTCCTCTCAAGTTAGGTGCAACATACTTTGGCATAGCCTTAGTATGAGTAGCGGGATGTTTTGCAATAGCGACCAATGTGGTACCATTTACATCCTTCCTAAGCATAGAATCATTAGTAATTGAAATAGGCTTAGGGGTCATACCTAGGGGACATGAATGAGCCATGTGTCCCCTTTCCCGGCATGAGTAGCAACTTCTCTTTGATTGAGCCTTCTCTTCCTTGCTCATTTGTTGCTTCTCATTGCCTTGCCTCTTCTCATTTGCTTGAGCCTTCTTCTCAAGCTTGGTAGGACACTTCGAGGCAAAGTGTCCCATATCACCACACTTGTAGCACTTGATGTGAGCCAAATCTTTCTTCTTTTCTTCATTCTTGCTCATCATCATTTTGGCATCTTGAATGTGAGTTGGATGCCTTGCTCTTCCGCCCCTTCTTGTTTTCTTCTTCTTCATCAAGTCACCATCATGATGGTTGTTCTTGATTTGAACTTGGGGCTTCTTCTTGTTGGGGCAAGCTTTTGCAAGATGTCCCATCTCATGGCATTGATAGCACATGAAATGAGATAGCTTTTCTTGTTCTTGCTTCTTCATTTCTCTTTCAAATCTTCTCTTGCCCCATCTCTTGCCGTTGACATTGCTTTTGTTGAAGCCAATGCCACTCTTGTCACCATAGCTTCTTTGATTCTTCATCATGTGCTCATGGGTGACTTTTGATCTACACCACCTCTCTAACTTGTTGCTCAAGTTCTTCACTTCACTTTTGAGCTCATTGTTCTCCTTCAAAAGGTTAGTCTCACAAGACATAGAAGTAGAACAAGCATCTATATGTGAAGAACATGGCATAGATATTAAATCATCACAAGAGGTGGATACATGCTTCTTCTCTACATCACATGGGTTAGCACAAATATGTGATTGATCATTTGACCCAAATGATGAGCTCTCACTAGTTTTAGTTTCTTCATTAGAAAGCTTTTTAGTGAGAAAAGCATGGTCTTGTACCAAGTTGTCATGAGCAACACTAAGTTCCTCATGAGTCAATTTAAGCTCATCATGTGAACAAGTAGTAACATAAAGTAGATGCTTTTGTTGTTCACATGCATTCTTTAGAAATGAGTTTTCTTTTGTCAATTTCATTGTTTTAGCCATCTCATTTTCTAAAGCCTTAGTGAGTCTACATACAAGCTCAAAATTTGGATCATCACAATCAACTACCACATTAGCAATTGATACCTTAGTGTCACCATGTGACATGAAGCAATGTGGAGTAGTAGAAGAGCTTGAAGAGACATCACTCTCATAGCCGTCATCATCATCATCAAGTGTGCATGGAATGACATCATCATTTGCACCACTTGAGCTTCGGCTATGGTCACCGTCATCTTTGTCAAGTGATCTTGTGGATTGATCATCATCATCATCACTTGACCATGAGGTGGAGCAATCCTTCACAACCACCATGTTTCGGTCATGCTCAATATCCTCATGTACCATCTCTATGTGATCCTCCTCCTTGAATTTGCCATCATCCCAAATAGAGAAATCACCATAGAGATATTTGAGTGCCATCCACATATCATGGGCACTCACCGAAGTCATCACCCTACCAAATATCTCATCTTGCAAAGCATTTGTTAGAAAACATTGGGCTTGTGCATCGAGTGTTAGGCAATCCTCTTGCGCTTGGGTTAGATTACTCTCATCCAAGGCATGAGTAAAACCAACAACAACGATCCACCAAAACTTCGGACCAAAAGCACGGAAATGATCAAGCATATGAAGTTTCCATCGTGCATAGTGTGTGCCATCAAAAATATGTGTGTCACACTCAACATCTAGCCAACTAGTCGCCATCCTCTCGGGTCGGTGAAGACCACAAATGAGAGACCTAGCTCCGATACCAATTGAAGGGTCGAGATGGCGGACTAGAGGGGGGGTGAATAGTCCTTTCTAAAATTAATCGCGTCGGCTAACCGAAACAAATGCGGAATTAAAACTATCGGTCTAGCCAAGACTACACCCCTCTACCTATACTCTATGACACCTTACAAAAGATCCTAAACAATGCAAATAAGGTGTCGGGCTAGCTAGAGCTCACCTAACCAATTCTAGAAGCAAGGTCACACAAACCTATGCAACTAGTACTCAATCAACCGGGGAGCTCCTACACATGCCACTAAGCAAAAGCACCAAGCCTAAGCTCACTAGCAATGCTCAATAACAAGGCTACACAAGCCAAATTAGTGAGCTCAACTTAGCTATACAAACTAAGCAATGTGACTAGCAAGACTACAAGTCAACTAGTCACTCACGGGATCAACTTCTATGCTACACAAGCAAGGAAGGTAACTAGCAAGCTACACAAGCTAACTAATTACAAGAGCAACTATTAAGCTACACAAGCTAGATAGCTACACAAGAGCAACAACTAAACACTAGCACAAGTATGAGTATGGAAATACAAGCTAGTGAAGGAGATAGCAAACCACCGAGAAGATGAAGACAATGTTGACACGGTGATTTTATCCCGAGGTTCACTTGGTTGCCACCAAGCTAGTCCCCGTTGAGACAAGCTCAAGGTTGTCGCCGGTCCTCTTGCTAGTGGTGACTACACTAGTCACACTCTCCCCAAGGAGTGCTTACCACAAGCTCTAGCACTCGACCCGGCCGAACCACTTGACGCTCTTCACGTCTCCTTTTTACTAGAGTTGCTCTTCACGATCTCCCGCGGGGTGAGCACAATACCCCTCACAATCCTTCTCCGGAGCCACGCACAATCTTCACGCGGGCTTCACGACGGAGACTCGATCACCAAGCCGTCTAGGAGGTGGCAACCTCCAAGAGTAACAAGCACCACCGGCTTGCAACACGAACACCTAGTGCCACTCGATGCAATCTCTCAAAGCAACGCACTAGAATCGCTCACTCGCAATAGATTCGCACACTAGCAAGCACAAGCGAGTTAGAGGGCTCCCAAGCACTCCCCAAGCATGGACACCAAGTCCCAAGGGTGCTAAGCACTAGCCAAGGCCGGCCACCATCTCCTTTTATAGCCCCAAGGGCTCAACTAGCCGTTACCCCCTTCACTGGGCTTTTTTCGTACTGACCGGACTCACTACAGGGTGACCGGACGCGTCCGGTCACTAGAGTCCGGTCGTCCGTCCCCAACGGCTAGTTTTCGCGCGCGTTCAGCCTTCTACTGACCGGACGCGTCAGGTCATAATGACCGGACGCGCCTATGCCTGAGTCCGGTCGCAAACAGAGAGGTTTCGGGGCTGTTTTTCAGTGACCGGACGCGTCCGGTCACTACTGACCGGACTCTACCCGAGCGTCCGGTCAATACACCTCAAATCAGCACTCAAAATGCACTGACCGGACTCTGATGACCGGACTCACTCTACTGACCGGACGCGCGTCCGGTCAGTGAGTCCGGTCACTGACCTTTCAACGCTCAAACGACTATAACTCTTAGCTCCGAACTCCGATTTCGATGATCTTGGACATTTTGGAAAGCTAACTCAGAGGGCTACACATCCCACATACATAGCTGATCCAACTCACAAAGGATTAGTACAGAATTCCAATCCAAGAGCCATCCTAGAGTCCGGAACACACCGAAAAGCCTCCTTCTCTTCTCGGAGTTGATCCACTTCAACTCCAACACCTTCTCCTTTGCAAATGTGCCAACACCACCAAGTGTATACCACCTTGTGCATGTGTGTTAGCATTTTCACAATCATTTTTCAAAGGATTAGCACTTGCACTCACCACGCCACTCGATCCTAGCAACATTGCAATGTTAGATCACTCAAGTGGCACTAGATGACCGATATGCAAACAAGTTTGCTCCTCTTGATAGTACGGCCATCTATCCTAAACCCGGTCATAAACTTCTCTACACACCTATGACCGGTGAAATGAAATGCCCTACAATTATACCTTTGCCTTGCGCATTCCATTCCATCTCCTTCGGTGTTGATGCAACACATGCACCAACCTATATCAAATGATATGATCCACTTCATATCATCACATGGCCTCCATGGTCCATCGATCTTGACCTCACTTGCTCTTCACCATTGCTTCGGTCCTTCGGCGCCAAGTCTTTGCTCAAGCCTCCCGACACTCGGTACCAACGGCTTCAAAGCCTCCAACTTGCCCTTCACCTTCGCAACCGGTCCATCAAGTCAAGTCTTGCCTTGATCTTCACCATCTTAGCCACATGACCACATGTCACGTTTCATGTGCATTAAGCTCCTTCTTCACATGTGTGGCCCTTGCAACATCCTCCAAGCCATTTCACCTCTATGGCATATGTTGCTCACACATGATCACCTGTGGACTAATCACCTGTGTAATTCACTTCAAACACCATTAGTCCACCTAAAGTTGTCACTCAATTACCAAAACCAAACTAGGACCTTTCAGGGGGGCAGCGGATCTCACCAACGCCTGCCTATCCATGGTGGACCAAACACGTCGTGTAGGGAGAGGGTCCACTTGCTACCCACCGCACCCCATGTCACTACAATAAATGGTTGGCTTTTTGGCATAAAATCTTTTTGTGATGCTGACTTTGTGACATTAATTATGACATAGTTATGTGAATTATGACATTAGTTATATGAATTATGACATCTGTTATGTGTATTATGACAAAAGTGTAATGTCCAAAGATCATTGCCCTTCAACTCATGTCATAACCAACGTATTATGACATAAACTCATGTCATACTAACGTATTATGACATAAACTATATCATAATTAACGTCACAAAGCCCGCGTCACAAATAGATTTTATGTCACAAAGCCAGCCATTTCTTGTAGTGTGTGCTACAACTTTTGTAAAGATCTGATAATTGAATGCCAAAATCTGATAATTTGAAACAAAATATCTAAGCCTCTGAAGATCTCAAATAAAGAGTTGTCAACTGTAAAGCTATAGAGCTCTAAAATTTTGATAAAGTTCGAATCTATCCAACTTCACATGAATTTTTTTTTGTATACAAGAGAGAGAAAGACTACTCGACATTTGAGCCTCCCGCCCTTCTGCAACATGGAAACGTAACTATAAAAAACCAACATGGAAACGTAACTATAAAAAAACCATTTTGAAATGATCAAGGGGGATATTTGTTTGAATTAAAGGTGTTCTTTAAATTCAGCAACTAATTCAAATCAGGAGTAAATCAAACTCAGCTCTTGTGTTGCAAGGGTAAAATCAGATTCTTGACTCTTGCAAAGGTCCTAGGATAGAGGCAGGGGCAGATCCACCAGTATGGCGAGATTTGGCGGCCGCCATACCTCCCCTCTGTCAAGGCCCCCTACCCCATCGGAGTTCTGGACCTGGTAGCCATGGTCAACCAGCTATTCTTTGTTTTTCCTGCGAGCATAGCGATGGAGGAAGAAGATGCATTAGAACCACCGAAGAGGTACCGTTGGTGGGCCTATTGGACTGCATCTGAATGATGATAATATGCAGTGCCCATGCCCATGTGAAAGATGGCGAGACGCACACTTGCTCATTTAGTTCCGTGACTATCTGGCTTCATTCTTGTTCCTGGTTTTTCTTCAAGGCTTCCACTGTCCAATGTTTAGTGTCCGACCATGATGAGTGTGTGAGCTACTCCCTCCGTCCCTTTTTAATTGTCGTCCGGAAAGCGTGTCTGTGAGGGAAACATGGATTTCTAGAGACTAGTTATTTAGGGACGGAGGGAGTATGTGACGTTAATGACTGACCAATCTCTTGTAACACCTCTGGTGTTTAATATGTAATTAACCTAACATGTCATCATCTTTAGCCATTAATCATTCTTGCCATGCATTTATGTTTGCCTAATACTTGTTTTGCTTTTACCTTTTCTGGCGACTTGTGTAGTGATCTCTTTTTCGAAAACCCTAAATGCCCAATCTTCCTTTAAGGGCAAAATGGTAATTTCACCTCTGTGCCTAGCTTTGTGTAATTCTTGTTCAATTTGATGTCTTGAAGTTTTGTTGTGTTATTCAAAAATCAAAATCAAAAATCAGATTTCAAATTCCTTTTGAAAAACCCTGAATTCCAAACCCTGGATTTTATCCCTCTTTTTGTAATTCAAAAATTGTAGTTGGTCCAAAAAGCAAAGTTGAAGATCTGGCCAAGAGAAACAACTTTGGTATTTACAAATTTTCAAGTTTCTGTACAAAGTTTGAAGTAATTTCAAATTCTTTCAAACTCCAGTTTTGTCCCCTTTTTAGTTTTCAAAATTATTTCAAAAACTAATGAGTTTCAGAAAAAGTATATAATAGCAAAGTTATAGGTTTTGACAAAAGGAACAACTTGCATGTTTACAGATTTTCAACTTTCAATATAAAATTAAAAGTAATTTTTAATTTACTAAAATCCCAAAAGTGTCCCCTTTTCAAATTTCAAATGTGATTCAAAAGATATTTGGATTTTTAAAATGTTCTTATTGACAAAGTTATAGATCTCCTTTTTCTGCACAACTTTGGTGTTTTGAGTTTTTGTTGCTCAGTTCAAATTTTGGGAGTAATTTGCAAAATACAGAAATTAATTCTAAGTCAAACCCTAGACCTAGCCCTGTTCATCTTCAACCTAGAACTAGGGGGTCCCGGCCGTGGCCGAGCCGCCAGCGCTGCGCGCGTCACGCGTCTGGCCGCTCCTCGCCTGCCACCAGTCTGCCGCCGCTGACACCGTGCTCATGCCGCACCCGCACGCGCAAAGCGCTGACCCTCGCCCGTCCCCCACTACTCCCAGCACGTCGCCGCCGCGTGGCCGCCGCCGGCGAGCCCACGCCCGGTCCCTGAGCAGACTTCCGTCCTTTCTTCATCATGGATTCGCAAGCACGCGACGTGGTCGATCTTATCCACCCCCGCGCGCTCCCTATCTGCCCCTGGCCGCGGCTATAAAAGACCCGCCGGCCGCCGTTCTTCCGCCACCAGCAAGCACCGTGAACCCAGCCACCCCAGAGCCCGCCGAGCCCGCCGTTGCCTTCGCCTTGGGCTGCTCCACCTTCTCGAGCAACCAATTTCACCCCTCCGCCCCTCTCTCACCGGCGCAGGTGCTCCGTCCCCAACTCCGGCGTACGACCCCGCCTCGGTAAGCGGCAAAATTCGCCGCCGTGGGTTTTCTTCTCATCCATCCGACCCCCGCCCTCTCTTCCTCATCTTGGTGCGCTCCTAACCGCTCCCCGGCGATCTTTTTTTGGTGGACAGAGCCGCCGGCACGCCGCTCGCCGCCGAGAGAGCTCCGCCGAAGCACCGCCAACGTCGAGCTCACTCCTTCGACCCTTGTTCCGCCCCGCCGAGCCCTGCCTCCGACCCGTGGTAAGCACTCAAAGCTCCCCGGTCTCTGCTTTCACAGCGCAAAGCTCAAGCCAGGCCTCGAGCACACGTTTCCCGTCTCGCTCGAGCCAGGCCTCGAGCGAACACACACCCTCCGCTTCGCCCGAGCCAAGCCTCGAACGAACCCGCGTTTCCGTCTCGCCCGACCGCCTCCCAGCCAGGCCTCGGACGGACGACTGTTTCCGTCTCGCCCGAGCCTCGAGCCAGGCCTTGAGCCTCGAGCAAACACGCGTTCACCGCCTCGCCGAGCCTGCCTCCCGACTCACGGTGAGCTCGCGAATCTTTCCCCACCCTCGGCTTTCCCAGCGCGAGCCCCGAGCGGCCGGTCCGCGTCCGCCTCGCCTGCGATTCGCCCGAGCCCTGCGGTGCGCCGCGCGATTCGCCCGAGCCCTGCGGGGAAGGAGCACAGTGCTCTTTTTCCTTTTTGGAAAAGTGCGATTAGTGTTCTGGTTTCTCTTTTTTGTGAGGATTAATCTGTTGTTCCATAAATCTTGAGAAATATATGGTATGCTCCTTGCACTATGTAGAATTTTAGAAAAATAAGAAACTCTACCTTTCTGCAAAATTAGAAAATGAAAAATCCTTCTTTTAATTAAGAAATGGATGGTTTTAGATTTTTAGAAAATCATGTGTAGCTCCAAAATCATGAGATAAATTTTTATGTGCTAGTTATGGCATGTTTTAGTCTCTGGTGAAATTTTGAGGCCTTTTGGAGCAAGTTGATTTTTGGGTTGTTATTTAAATTGTTAAATAGTGCCTTTTGTAATTAAATGTTTGATTTTTGTTAAGCACCTTAATGATCTCCAAAATTTATGAATTTTGTTTTGACATCTATTTATACCATAATGAACCTATGAGATTAATTGGGTAAATTTTGGAGCAACTGCATAAAATGACTTTTTTTATATAATTAGGAAAAATAGAAAAATCAAGTAGAGTTCATGTTGTATGCCCTGTGAGTGACTTTTGGGATTGTTTGCTGTTCATAGACCCCCACTCATTTGGTCTATGATGTTTGTGATGCCATGCAATGATTTGTGTTTAGGTCGGATAACTGATGCTTAATAGGTTGATTAATTTTGTTTAGAGATCAAGATAAGTAACATTGTGTCTGTTCTAGAAGTTAATTACACGATAGAAAGTTGTGCTCTAGAATCAGTAGGTTTTGTCCTATGCTGTTTTGTTCATGTCAGCATCCTCATAAGCATACATCATTGCATACGTATAGTGACCGAAGGAGAGAACGTCAAAGTTGAATCAGCCGCTGACGAACCTACCCCTGAGGCGACCCCGAGCTCCGACGCCTGCACTGCCGACCCCGAGCCTGTCCTTTTTGCTCTTCAAGGCAAGCCCCGGTGCATTTTAACCCTACCTCGCTTTTACAAAAGTTTTCTTAAATGCTTTTGAGTTAAACTACTGCATTAGGTTATAGGAGTTGTGTGATGACCTATTACCTGCATTGTTTACCTCCACCAGAAGATCCACCTGCCCTGTTTTAAAAACTATTTGCAAAATGCTTAGTGATGCTATACAATAGATTTGCAATAAAAATGCCAATTTCAAAAGTGTGATCACTTACTGAATTTTGATGAGAATTTGGCTTTACTCCCTGCCTGTTGGCTAAGTATCTGATCCGTACCTAGTCAACAGCGAGGAGAGGTTGTCCGAGCGTACGGTGCCGTCATGTTGTAGTCCGGGACTCAACAGTTGACACCGACCGGGACAGGGTTGAAAAACCGACAGAATCTGTACTCTTGGGTTAGAGTCCCAAGGTGCTTGTTGCTGGCGGAAAAATTTAGGGACCATCCGTATTGGGGCCTGCTGGCCAAGACTTGCAACTATTCACATACTTCGGAAAGCTCTGGCTCCGAGGAATCCTTTATTGGACCGACAACCGCGCACTGGGAGTGGAGAGATGGCGGAAGTAGCATGTACCCACGTGGTCGTCGTACCTGGATAGGAGTGGTGTACTGTACTTCCGGGTGGCGTAGGACCGGGCCCAATCTTGGAGGAATCGTGGTAGACGAGTTGGCATATGCAAGCTTGGGTGCTACATATGCAGTGTGGATAGGGATCCTCAGTTGAGTATTATTTATCCGGATTAACGTTGCTCCTCGGTTATGGAGACTTGGTCACTGACTGTCAACGGAGAGTGGTTCTCAACTAGGTATGTTTTTGAAAGGTAAAATGAATCATGAACGATGAAGAATTGAGAAATACTGGAATCTTTTCAAAAATAAAACAAGGATTTCAAAATGCTTTTTTCTCTGCAAAATACTTGATCTTGCTTAAGCCTTACCTTGACTACCTAAGCCTCTCATTCCTGAGTCTTCTCCCTTTTTCTTTAGTCGGCTAAGTCTTGTTGAGTACCCCCGTACTCAGGGTTTGTTAACCCCTGTTGCAGGTTTCTAATAGGTGATGTTGATCATGATCATGTCAGTGGGCTTGACGTGATCTGGTTGTTCTTCTTCCCCAACTTAGGTACTCCCGCCTAAGTGTGGCTCTGTAATACTATTCTACTTCCACAACACCAGTTATGTTCATGTAAAAGTAACTTATTCATGTTTTATAAAGGTTATCTATCTTGCTTCCGCACTCCGATGGTATTTTGTATCAACTGTTGTAATGTTGTAATTATTCCAACCTTCATGATGATGGTCCTGTGGTTCGTGGATAATTTGGGGTTCCCTCGGGGACACCCGACAGATCTTTCCTATGATGTGGTACATGTGCACAGTCATTAGAGCTCAGGGAGACGGTGACGTGTGCGGGTGGGCCACATTACCGGGAGGTTCTGCCACATCTCTAAACTCACGTTTCCTGACGATTTGCACCATTCTTTAAATGTTAGTTGTAGGTTTGAAGATTATTATTTTGAAATTATCTGATGTTTTAAGCTTCAATTTACATCATTCCAGTAATTATCTAATGTTTTAAACTTCGATTTCCTCACCAGTTCTGATGTTATTTGATTTCTATAGTTTTATTTATGTTTATGGTCAATTATTAATAAAATTCCATCTTTAAAACAATTAGAACATTATTTATATATATCGTATTACTTTATTATATGAATTAAAGGATAAAAGTTCGCCATAGGTGAATTTTAATCCTGGATCCGTCACTGCCTAGAGGTAACGTACATGACCAAATGAGTTGAATTAAAGGTAAGGTTGGGGTGATGCCTAGTAGATGGCCCCATGTAGTGCAATGCATATAGAACACTCGTAGTACTATTGTACTAGATTAAAATTAACCACCTAGCAATTTTTTCATGCCAATTGCGTCCTTTGTTAGATTTTTTTTTTCTAGAGAGAATGTCTCTGGCCTGCTTTTATTTATATTATATTGACAAAATAAAGTCAACGTCTACATTACGTATTCGAGGCACAGCCCACACGCCACACTAGCACAAACGAACTATACCACCATCCACCAGAAACGACAAGCGACTAGTATCACCAGTTTTCCTAGATTTTTAAATTAAAGATGGCAAATATGTTTATCCAACGAGTGCGTTTGAATCGGACTGATAATTCTGGTGTTGTTCAACGGAAACTAGTTAATAATAGTATAAGGTCTACCTTAATAATCCACATGTATTAGACCCAACTAAAATTTAGCTAGCTAAAATTTCAATGTAAAACTTTAGCTAAACTTTAGTTGGATGTTTGGATGCTCTCGGCAGCTAATAGACTCAGCTAAATTTTAGCTGGCTTTAGCTGGGTTGAAATAGCTAAATCTAGCTAAACTTTAGCTGGACTGTTTGGATGTCTAGCAGCTAAATTTAGCTAACTAAAATTTAATTGGTGCATTCAACAAGACCTAAGTTCTATCCCAATCCACTCCAACACGTATAGGTTGAGATAAATACATGTACATCCAAATAAACAACGCTTAAAGTGTTTTCATCCCGTAGGAGTCACTGGTGTAATAAACTACTCCCCTCCATACACATATTAGTTGACGTTTAGGACAGCGACACAGTCTTCAAAACACAACTTTGACCTCTTATTTTTAAAAATATTTATGGAAAAGTGATATATGTATATTTTTATCAAAGTATTCTTCAAGACAAATCTATTTATATATTTTTATATTTATGAACTAAGAAACTTAATAGTTATTGATGATTTATATTCCCAATGTTTGACTCTAATCTTTTTTAAAACAACAACTAATATGGGTATGGAGGGAGTACCACTAGTAGAATACTGCTCATAGCTGGCGCCCCTATTCATAGCACAGGCGGTTGTAGTTATCACGCGCCTGTGATATAAAAGGGGACAGTGAACAGTTGACAACCGCCAGTGGAAATACATTTGCACTGGCGGTTGGACTAAGCCAACCGCCAGTGTAAATGGATCATTTATACAGGCGGTTGGCTAAGCCAACCGCCAGTGGAAATGGTTTACACAGGCGGTGTCTTAACTCAACCGCCAGTGGAAATACCACCATTTTCACTGGCGGTTGGGTTAAGCCAACCGCATGTGCTATCTCTGGTATAAATACCCCTCTTCCTCCCCGAGCAGCACTGTTTCTCGCCGCCACCTTCCATTGGAGGCGATTTTGGAGGTCCAGATTTTACAAAATACAAGGGGAGAGGTTTTGATCTTCATTTCTTGGAAGGAGATTAACAAGAAAGGTTAGTTTGTGTCCCTCTTGCCTCAATTTGCTCATTCTTGCTCAATTTGATGATTCACTTTTTAGATCTAGGTTTCACCCATGAGTGAGCTGAGAGAGAAGAATACCTAGGTTAATGAGTGAGCTTGCTTAAGATGGTTAAATAATGTCTCTCATCTATACTGCTTTGTGTTTACTTTTTAATTTTGTTTATGCATGATATCATTCCTTGTTTGCATGTATAATGGTGTGTTCTTGAGTATTTATGTAGAGAGGGAAATGTAGGTTTTTATATAATATTTATGTTTTTTATTATGTTGTTTATTTATCAATTATTTTTTCACTATGTTTTTATGTTTTATGAATATTGTGTTTTTTATTTAATAATGATACTTAGGTATTTTAAATTATGGTACTTATTTTTTTACTTTAAACCCCAATAAACACTAAACACTAGCTAATAATAATTCCTAGCTAATCACCTGTGCTATCTCTGGTATAAATACCCCCTCTTCCTCCCCGAGCAGCACTGTTTCTCGCCGCCACCTTACATTGTAGGCGATTTTGGAGGTCAAGATTTTACAAAATACAAGGGGAGAGGTTTTGATCTTCATTTCTTGGAAGGAGATTAACAGGAAAGGTTAGTTTGTGTCCCTCTTGCCTCAATTTGCTCAATTTGATGATTCACTTTTTAGATCTAGGGTTTCACCTAGCAAATATATAATCTCTAGATATGGTTACTTTTTACATTGATTTCAATCAATTTATTGTTTTTTACAGGTAATGATGGAGGGTCATTCTGGATGTATAAGTTATCAAGACTAGATCCATTATACATACCCGAGGTCCAAAGGTTTGTTGATGCCGCTAAGAATCATGCTTGGAGAACAAAGAAGACGCACATACATTGTCCATGCATGGACTGCAGAAATGTTGTGTATTTGATAACACTCAACAAATCCTTTCTCATCTGGTCCGCCGAGGATTTATGAATGATTACTTGATTTGGACAAAGCATGGAGAGGGTAGCTCTGCGCCTTATACAACTGAAAACCCTGCGAACATCGACGTCGATGGTGAAGATATGGTCGATGGTGGGTTTCAGTTTGTACAGGAGACACAACAACCTGACGTCGAACATGTTGTGCCAAATGTTGGAGATCATGGTTTCGCAGGAGGAAATGAAGATGTCAGAACTAATGTGCTGCCAAATAATATGGCTGCGGAAGATGCAGAATTTCTAGAGGCAATGTTGCGTCGTCATATGGAAGATCCATCAATGTTCTTCATGAAAGGTATGGAGACCTTGATGAAGGCAGCAGAAGAGCCTTTGTATGATGAGTCTAAGGGTTGCACCAAAGAGTTCACGACGCTGCGATCTGTGCTTAAGTTGTTGGTGTGCAAAGCTAGGTATGGTCTTTCTGATGCTGGCTTCGATGCGTTCTTGAGTATTATTGCAGACATGCTTCCTAAGGAGAACAAAGTGCCTGCTAACACATACTATGCCAAGAAGCTAATCAGTCCACTGACGATGGGTGTTGAGAAGATCCACGCGTGCAGAAATCATTGTATCCTGTATCGAGGTGCTGATTATAAGGATTTGGATAGCTGTCCAAATTGTGGTGCAAGTAGATACAAGACGAATAAAGACTACAGAGAGGAAGAGTGTGCTGCCTCCGTGTGTAAAGAAACCAAGCGAAAGAGGACCCAACAAAAGACCCTAAAGAGTAGTTCAAAATCCACCAGGAAAGAAAAACAAGAAGTAGACTATTATGCCCAGAAAAAGATTCCTGCTTTGGTGATGTGGTACCTACCTGTGGTCGATCGTTTGAGGTGTTTGTTCGCTAACCCAGAGGATGCCAAACTTATGAGCTGGCATGCTTGCGATGACCACAAAGATGATGGGAAGCTTCGGCACCCAGCCGATGGCCAGCAGTGGAAAGATTTCAATGAAAACCACATGGACTTTGCAAAGGAACCAAGAAATGTTAGGTTCGCATTGAGTACTGACGGAATGAATCCATTTGCTGAGAGGAGCAGCAAGCACAACACATGGCCGGTGATCCTCACCATCTACAACCTTCCTCCATGGTTGATGCAGAAGCGAAAGTACCTTTTGCTAACCATCCTAATCTCTGGACCTACACAGCCTGGAGTTGACATGGATGTTTTCTTGGAGCCCTTAATGGAGGACATGAAGATATTGTGGGAAACAGGTGTTAAAATGTTCGACGAGTACCGCAAAGAATCATTCACACTGAGAGCAATTATCTTTGTTACGATCAACGATTACCCTGCTCTCTTCACATTATCAGGGCAGTTCAAGGGAAAGGTTGGTTGTGTGGTATGCATAGATGAAACCGCTTACGTGTCCCTTAATGCATCTAAGAAGATAGTGTACATGAGACACAGACGCTTCTTATCGAAAGGACACAGGTACCGTCAGAAAAAGATGGATAAGTATTTCGACAATAATGTTGAACTACAGTCTACTGCTCCAACAAGGTAACAGTAAAGGCAAAAGAGTTTTCAACCTAGTCAGCAAACTCAATTTTGTTTTTGGGAAGAAGACAAAAGACGGAAAACCAAGAAAGGATGTCAAACCAACTCCAGGGGCTACATTCAAGAAAAATTCTTTTCTTTGAGTATTTGTCATATTGGCCAGAGTTAGACGTTCGCCACGCAATCGATGGTATGCATGTCCAGAAGAACGTGTTTGAAAGCCTAATTGGAACCTTACTAGACATGAAGGGGAAGACAAAGGAAGGACTGAAATCACGCATGACATGGTACAGTTAGACATAAAAAATAAACTTCACCCTGTGCTTCAAGAAAATGGGAAGTACCACCTCCCGGCAGCAAGCTACAACCTCAACAATGAAGAAAAACATGCGATGTGTGCGTGGTTCAAGCATTTGAAAGTCCCATCTGGGTTCTGCTCTAGCATACGGAGTATTGTGTCAATGAAAGACCTTACACTCACCAACTACAACTCACATGATTGTCATGTCATGCTGACTACTTTCCTCCCTATTGCCATCAGGGCTATAAATCCAGTGTGGATCAAGGTTGCTGTCACACGGTTGTGCTACTTCTTCAACAGGATCTCACAAAAAGTGATTAACCGTGATGAGTTGGCGTCCCTTAAGGAATTCGCAGTGGAGACAGTGTCACAGTTTGAGATGTGTTTCCCCCCAGCATTCTTTGATATTATGGTTCACCTTGTGGTCCACTTGGTTCCACAAATAGAGGCTCTGGGTCCCATGTACTTCCATGAGATGTGGACATATGAGCGTTTCATGTCAATACTAAATGGCTATGTATCAACTCGTGCTCGTCCTGAGGCGTCCATGGTAGAGGGGTACTTAACCGAAGAGGCAATTGAGTCCGGAGGTCCTTTCTGCAACAAGGTCCTAAAAGACCAGGTTGCAATAGGTTTACCTCCGTCAAGACATGAGGGCAGGCTGAATGGAAGAGGGAGGATGGGAAAGAAAACAATCGTCCCTCTTGATTACAATACAATCCTCGAGGCACATCACAGCATCCTACATCAGCTCTCGATAATGGAGCCTTGGATCGAGAAACACATTAATGAGCTTCACGAACATAATCATGGGTGCACCGATGATTGGTTAACGAAGGAACACAAAAAAAGTTCACCTCATGGCTTCGGGAGCATGACATACCAGATGGGGAAACAACTGAGGAACGCACCATCAAGGTGTTGGCATCTGGACCATCACGCCAAGTCACGACATGGCAAACTTATGACATTAGTGGTTTCACGTTTGTACGAAGTCCCAAGGACAACAAGAGCATGGCACAGAATAGTGGTGTTCGATGTGAGGCCTTAGACTCTGAAACTGGTAATGAGACTACATACTTTGGCTTCGTTGAGGACATATGGGAACTTGACTATGGTTCATTTCAGATCCCTGTGTTTCGATGTCAATGGGTTGAAGACAAACATGTTACAGTGGACAACTATGGGGTCAGAGTTCTTGATCTAAGTAAGGTTGGCTACAAAGATGATCCGTGGATAATGGCTAACCGTGCTGCACAGGTCTTCTATGCCGAACAAATCCTTTCTCGTAATGAGAAGAAAAGTACTGACAAGCCGAGGCATGTAGTTTTTCCTGGAAAGCAACAAGCTATAGGAGTTGATGGTGTATATTGACCTGGATGAATTTAACGAGTTCAGCGATATGTCTCTCTTTGTAGACGACCATCCAGTAAGGATAAGGAATGTTGAGCGAACCATCCCACATAAATCATTGCCCTGGGTGCGACATGATGGAGAAGGAAGAATAGTAGCTGCCTAGATTATTTTTGTTATTTGCCTTGTAATCCATTTATGTAATCTTTATGCCACATTAGAGCCACTTTTATGTATTCAAATCATGAGTTTAAGTGAGTTTTACGGAAGATTGAAGTAGATGTGGACAACGTGTGGTACAACAGTGTCAAATGAAGTATTGACCAAAACAAAAGTTGTAGATCATGGTGTCCCCTTCAACTTTGGTATTCAAAACTTTCTCATTAGAGCCATTTTTAAATCCCTAAGCCGCACAAAACTCTCTCAAAATTTGAATTTCAAAACTCCGAACATCAAAAAGGTAAAAAATGAAGGGATGTCCTATACAAAAGATTTGCACTATGTTGTTACCTACAACTTTGGTCTTCAACAGTTTCTCACTAGAGGTCATTAAGTGTGCCATATGTCATCTGCCAGTTGTCAGGCTATTAAATTCGTAAAACTTAAAAAAACAGTAATTCACTAGATTTTCAAAAAATCCTCAAATTTGGTATGGTGGCATGTATTGTCCAACTAAACTCCAGGAAAAAGAATGAAATGATTTGAACAAAGTGACAACATAGATGCTTCACAAGTGGGCACATCTCTTAGAGAGTTTAAGTGAGTTTTACGGAAGATTGGAGTAGATGTGGACAACGTGTGGTACAACAGTGTCAAATGAAGTATTGACCAAAACAAAATTTGTAGATCATGGTGTCCCCTTCAACTTTGGTATTCAAAACTTTCTCATTAGAGCCATTTTTAAATCCCTAAGCTGCACAAAACTCTCTCAAAATTTGAATTTCAAAACTCCGAACATCAAAAAGATAAAAAATGAAGGGATGTCCTATACAAAAGATGTGCACTATACTGTTACCTACAACTTTGGTATTCAACAGTTCCTCACTAGAGGTCATTAAGTGTGCCATATGTCATCTGCGAATTTTGAATTTCAAATATTTGATCATAAAAGATTCTGAAGCACAAAAATTGTGGACCAATATTTTTAACATGTAGATCTTTTATAGAGAAACAACACAAAATTTATTTCATAATTTTTGGAGCAATATCTTTTAAGATATTGATTTTTTAAGAATTTAAACAATATCTGCAAATTGCATTTTAAAAATGGAAATTGGTTAATACAGGCAGTGGTCAGTACCAACCGCCTGTAGAAAAGTATTTCTACAGGGGGTGGTCAATACAACCGCATGTAGAAATCTATTTCTACAGGCGGTGGTCAATACCAACCGCCTGTAGAAATGGTTTCTACAGGCGGTTGGTATTGACCACCGCCTGTAGAAATGGCGTCCCTATATAGGTCAACTCGTCACCCGAAAATTTTTCTAAGTCCTGGCGCCAGTTCATTTCAAACAGACGCCGGCAGGCTGCCAAATTTTTCCGCCACCATCGCGCCATCGTCCCCTCTCCGTTGCGCTCGCCGTTGTGAGTCCTCTCCTCCTCCTCCTCTTCCTCCTCCTCTCTCTCTCTCTCTGCGCATTTGGCGGCGGCGGCGGCGCGGCGGGAATGCCGTGGCTCCTCGCGGCCACCGTCGGCTCCGTCTTCCGTCCGGTGAACGGTGGCCGCGGGCGGCACGGTGGAGACCGCCGCTGTGCGCCCGCGGGCGGCGGGCGCACTGCGTTGGCAGGCACGCATGGCGGCTGCGGGCGGCGGGCGCGGCGGCCATGCTGTCAACCGGAGAGAGGGGAGAAGGGAGAGGAGGAGGCCGGCTAGTTGGCCGGCTAGTAGGGCCGGGGAGAGGGAGAGAGGGGAGAAGGGAGAGGAGGAGGCCGGCTAGTGGGGCGGGGAGAGAGAGGGAGAGAGGGGAGGGAAGGGAGAGGAGGAGGCCGGCTAGTTTTTTTTCTTTTTCTTTTATATAACCATTTAAAAATTCATATCTTCGAAATATTGTTCCAAAAATAGTGAAATAAATTTTGTATTGTTTCTCTAGAGAAATGTATACATATATAAATTGAAATAAATTTTGTGTTGTTTACCTCGAGAAATATATATTCAAAATGATTTAAATTGAAATATTGGTCCGAGTGGCATGGCCGGGTTTTTTTTTTTTTTTCTTTTATAATCATTCTAAAATTCATATCCTGAGAAATATTGGTCCACAAATAATGTAATAAATTTTGTTTTGTTTCCCTCGACAAGATGTATACATAAATAAATGAAAATAAATTTTATTTTGTTTCTCTCGTGAAATATATATTTAAAATGATTTAAATTCAATATATGCCTCATAGTTTGTTTAATACATAGATAATTCTAGGAATACCAAAAAAATGTGAATCCAATTTTGTTAGCTTTATTGAACTATGTAGAAGCTGTGAAAAATATGAAATACCATGTTTTTTTCTTTTTTCTTTTATATAATCATTCTAATAAAATTCATATCCTAGGAAATATTGATCCAAAAATAGTTTGTTTGTCTCGTGAAATATATATTTAAAATGATTTAAATTCAATATATGCCTCATAGTTTGTTTAATACATAGATAATCCTAGGAATACCATGTTTTTTCTTTTTTCTTTTATAAATCTCCTTGTGATATTATTATATATTTATGTCAGTTTGTCGCGATGAGTTCTCCGCGCAAGGACCAAGCCCCAGGATCTGAACATACGGAACAAGCCCCAGAGTCCGACCCCATGATGAAAGAAGTGACCCACCAAACAAGTAAAGTCCTGGGGTCGTCCGACCCCACGGAGAAGGTAGAAGGGACCCACGAAACGGGTGAAGCCACAGGGGACGAAACTCCGGAATATGAAAGTGTTAGCGATGACATGGAGCCTCCCGAAGTGAGGAAGGCTCGTCGTGAATTGGAACGTGACCCTGATTATAATCCACAAGCCGAATCCTTGTCTATTATACATGATTTGGATCTATAATGTTTGTATGTAATTACATGATTTCGATCCATAATGTCTATATATAACCCATCTATACGATTCACAATGTCTATACTCAGGAGGCAATGTCTCAAATGCAAGAACTGATTTGGCAACACGAAGTGGCACAAGCCGAAGATGCACCGGAACCGACCACGACCACTGAGAGATCAAGGAAAAGAAAGCGAAGGAATTTGAAACGAGGCGAGAGAGGATTAAACAAGTTTCCAGACGACGTATATGCCATCTCAGATGTTAGCCCGATCGGACAACCCCTAGCTCCTGAGGAGGCCCTACCTAAGTACCGGAACACCATTGGTTTCTGTGTTAGGGACATTCTTGACATCACTATTCGACAGTGGTCTAGTGTGTCAGATGATGACAAGACAAAAATTTGGGATAAAATCAAGACGAGGTTCCTGTTTCTTCGAAACACACCAGAGGCACTGATAAAGGAATACACAATGAAGCAGTGTGCAATCAGTTTCCGAAACTGGAGGTCGGAGATGAATACCAAGTTTGCAAAGAGAGGGTTGGACCCTACAAGCAGATACGAGATTACTAAAGGACAGTGGGCGGTCTTTTTAGAGCAGAGGAGAGAGCCAGAGTTCTTAATTATCAGCGAAGCCAACTCTGCTCTCGCTAAGAAGAACAAGTACCACCACCGTCTAGGCACAGGTGGTTACCAGCGTCAGGTTCCCAAATGGAGGCAAGAAGAGGCTGCGAAGAAGGCGGCAGGGTTGCCAGCGCTGTGCGAGCAAGTTGGTGAAAGGTCAACAAATTGGATTCTTGCTCGAAAACCAAAGGAAACTGAGAGCGGTGTGTCCTTTGACGACCCAATGTTTGAAGAAGCAACAAAGAGCATCTTTGCGGTGGCGGCCAAGACGCAGGAAGTGAAATTCAAGCCACGAAGGGAGAGGGACATCCTTACTGCGGGCCTCGGTAACCCTGAGCATCCTGGCCGTGTTCGGGGCATCTCATCCAAAGAGGGATGGAAGGATGGATTCGGCCCTCAGTGGCAAGGTGAGTATAAGAAACGTGATCGATACAAGGAAGAAATGGCAAGTTATTTAAAGCAAGAGGCTAAGAAAGAGTTTACGGAGATGATGGCAAAATTGCTAGAAAATCCTCCTCCTGAGTTGATGCAAAAACTAGCGAGTGCGGTTTCAAATCAACAGATTAGCGTTCAGGCACCCCAGATGCAGCTAGTACCAGTGGTGTCACAATGTGCAACCAACATTCCAAGCAGTGTTGCGTCTACGGCGAACAAGGTTCACTATCCGGTTGACGACATTGTTGGTCCCATGTCGTGCTCCCTGGTCATAAGATATGGCATTAACAATCATCGTACAAGGGAAGTAGCCAAGGGCAAAGCAATCCCAGGACGCAAATACCATGGAGCTGACATTCCTGAAGACTACTGTAGAGTAGAAGTATCGACCGTGGTTCAAGGATATGAGGATGAGATTCTAGACATCCCCGGTCCAGAGGACATTGAGAAACTCGGACAGGCTATAAACAATTTCATTCTTGGCCTAGGCGGGACGTCCAGCTGATGGAGCAACCCACTCAGGAGTCATCAAGACCTACCGATCCTCTTCATGACCACCCACCATCACCTCCCCAGTCTATTCCCGAGCCTCAATCATCACCTTCGCCAAAGTCAGCACCATCTCCGCCACAATCATCACCTCCGCCACAGTCAGCACCATCTCCGCCACAGGCATCTCCTCCACCACAGTCAGCACCATCTCCACCACAGTCGTCTCCTCCGCCACAGTCAACACCATCCCCGCCACAGTCATCGCCTTGCCACAGACACCACCATTGAATTCCCACCTTCCCCACAACCCGAAGATCCTCTGCCACAAGCAAGGAGCCACCACCACCGCCAAAAAAGAAATTTCCGGTACCCAAGTTGGTTTCTCCCTACGTGTTGTTTCGGGGATCGAGATCCCGAAACAGCGGGTCGCCGCACGAGCGAAAGCACGAAGCGAAAGCGGAAAACGTTCGGTGGAGTGGGGAAGTGGTAGTGGTGAACAGTGTTCTCCTCCTCCTCTCCCCTGGGAGGTTGGGAGCTTTTTATATTAATCCGGATCAAATTGAAAGTACAAGAATACCCTTCCATCCACTCTGCTACAATTACAATGATGCCCCTGCTCAACTACTCCATGGTTGCACGCCACCTTTCCGGCGCGAGGGGCATCGTCGTAACTTCGCCATCTGGTGGGCCCAGCGTCCCCCGGCTCCTTTTCCCGGCCTGTGGGCCCGCTCCC
This sequence comes from Coix lacryma-jobi var. lacryma-jobi, assembly GCA_009763385.1. Lineage (NCBI taxonomy): Eukaryota > Viridiplantae > Streptophyta > Magnoliopsida > Poales > Poaceae > Coix > Coix lacryma-jobi. The sequence goes on from CM019829.1 coordinate 138,885,325, forward strand.
TTTGACCCAGGCTTCCGTCGAGCTGCGAAAACCTAAGAAAAACCAAAGTCATGAAAGACGAAAACTCACCGGAAGCATTGGGCTCCTTTCGCGCGAATGCTCCATTTCGCACGAAAACTCCGTCCTGCTCCGGCCATGCGGACCGGAGGCAAACGCCTGCTTCCGCGCGAATGCTCCTTTTCGCACGAAAGCTCCGCCTTTCCCTGGTCCGCGAGCCGAAACGCGTGCTTCCGCGCGAATGCCTCCTTTCGCACGAAAGCTCCGCCTCCCTACTCCAGTTGTGCGGACCGGAGGCGAATGCCTGCTTCCGCGCGAATGCTTCCTTTCGCACGAAAGCTCCGCCTCCCCTCGGTCCACGAGCCGAAACGCGTGCTTCCGCGCGAATGCCTCCTTTCGCACGAAAGCTCCGCCTCCCTACTCCAGTTGTGCGGACCGGAGGCGAATGCCTGCTTCCGCGCGAATGCGACCTTTCGCACGAAAGCATCATCATCTTTCGGTAAAATGCGGGACGGAGGCGCCTGCGGTCTGGGCGCCGCCCCAACAATAGCCCCTCACGATTGAATCTGCAGCTCGTGAAGTTCGACCGTGTCCTTTCGCTAGGCGCCTACGCCCGCCCAAAAGAAACCTTCGCTTCGTCCCGAAGCTGGTTTTTTTTTTCGATACGGCGGTGTGTATTTTTTTTTACTATTATTGTTATTTAAACTTTTGCTTAAGTCACGTCGCAAACGCCTTTTCGTGTTCCTCAAAAACTGTGTCATGATGCAAAACCTCTGCGACGCTTCGAATCTTGTGGCCGGGCGCCTCTTCGTCTCCCTCGGAAATCGTGCCCAGTTTTTGCGCATATAAAAGCCGAGGCTTCGGCTGGGGGAGGTATGTTCACTGAACGCCTCCCTTCACCCGTCGCCTCATTCGTGAAGCCCTTTCGCTATTCGGTTGACGCCATTCGCTCTTGTTGGCGATAGCTACTTGTTGTTTGACTTTCTTCATTCGCCTGGCGTCAGTTTGTGGTACGCGTCACTCCCCTTGTCTCTGTTTCCTTTAGACTTAAGTTTTGCGAATTTGGTTGTTTGAGGTTGCTTAATTTCGCTTATTTTCGTATCTATTTTCGCGTTTTTTCTGTTGTTTTTCCTCTTTCGCTTGCCTTGTGTGTTTATTTTATCTTTCGCGCCAATGCTAGATGGCGTCTTCCAGCTCGACGTCGACCTCGAGCTCTACTAGCGAAAGTTCCGATGCCACCGGGTCGTCCCATCGCGAGCCTAGCGTGGAAGTGTCCATCGGATCGGGGGTTGCTCCACGAGTTCCAGAGCACAGCGGGAGCGTGTCGAATGATGGGGACTCCGGTTTGATTTCGGTCCCGACGGATTGTTCTTTTTACCTTGGCTTATCGCGAATGACGGCTGCACGCTTGCAAACGATGGCTGAAGAAGGGCCTTTAAGGATTGATCATCTTGCGAGTTGCCGTGTCCCTGGAGACGAGGAGGTTCCTATTCCTCGGCCGAACGAGGCCGTTGTCTTTCGCGACTACTTTGTAGCTGGCCTTGATTTTCCCCTCGAAGAATTCGTCTCGGATGTTTTGTTGGGGTTTGAGATACAACTTCATCAGCTGACGCCGAACGCAATTGCCAGACTGAGTATTTTCGCGCATGCTATGAAGATGTTGGGCTGCACCCCGCGGCGGATGTCTTCGTGCGATTTTATGACATTCACCGTCGTCCGACGAAAGTTAACGACCCGCTTCTAGGGAGCAGATTGCCCAGCGAGATTGGCTGCATCAATTTCGTTCCGCGGAAAACACGAGGGACTGTTTCAATTTCGCTTACATATCGGAACAAGTGGCCGGACTGGAATCGCTTCTGGTTCTACTATCGCGTTTGCTCGGCCGAAACCGCTGCTATTGAGTTAGATAGGGGAGAAAAGAAGGGATCTCCACTTGTGTCTGTTTTGGAGAGGTGCCCTGGAAAGCATCTTCCGCCAGTTGTGCTGAGCGACCCGCATGCCATTCGCTGTGGGGATGCATTCGCGCTTACTGCACGTTTTCAAATCAGCCGGGATTTAGTGGAGGAGTGGATTGCCATCGGGATGAATCCGCTCTGCAGTGCCACATCTTTCGAAGGTTTCGTTGAAAGAGAAGGGTATTGGGGGCCCACGTTGCTGCTGGAAAGACCCGCGGATTACCATGATGACGGCGAATATGTCAAACATATCGAAAAGGAGACCAGAAAGATTTGTGGGCCGTACTTACGCAAGGAGAGCGAGTTTCAACTCGGCAATCTCGGCCGTAATCGGCGTCTAAACCGAGCTTTCGATGCGATGGGCGTTGAATATGCCGAAAGACCGTTGGTTGACGAAAGCAAAGACGAGGCCGAAAGCTTTAAAGGTGAAGGAAAAAAGATGGCTCGCCGTGGCGGTGGTCGGAGTGGTGTGATCTCCCGGCGAAGGGTTGCTGAAGCTGGGGACATCCGCATTGGGCGGTTGACTGCCAAACCTTTGCTTGCAAGCCGAGGGGGGGCATTGGAGTCGGCCCCCGACGTTGATCCTTTCGATCATTCGAGGGTGGTTAGTTTCTGCCTTTTTCTAATTCTGTTTGCTTTGGCCGTTGTTTTCGTTTTCCTTTTATGGCTTTCTTTACTATTATTTATGTGGTAAAGACGTTTTTTTTTTTTTTGACTTGTCCTTGTCTTTTGTTTCGCTGCTTTGCTTTTGCAGAGCACCAGCTTCGCTGCTGAGATGGCACCGCCGAAACCGCAGGCGCGCCTTTCGACATCGGCTTTCGACGACGAGGTGTCGGTGGCTGACCTTCCGACCTTTGCAAAACCTGGTTCGCGAAAGGCCCTCGCGGATACCGATCGGCCGGTGAAGAGAGCGAAAGCGCCTCGTGCTGAGCCCGCGTCTCGGAAACCCGCCGAAACTACTGCTCGCGTCTCCACCGGAGGGGCAGCCCCACGCGATAGGAGGGGCGGATCCGAGGGGGGTGGCGGCTCCTGCTGTGGATAAAGGTAAGCTACACCTTTCGCCGAGACACATTCGTCTATCACAGGAGATGGTGGAAGGTCAGCTTCTTGGCTACGGGCGATTGATTATCGATGGAGTGCCGTCGGACTACAGGAATCCTTGTTTTTACACTGGGTTGAGCTCGTCGGGCGAGACTGACGAAGCAAGAGAAGAATCTTATCGGATTGCACGTTCTTTGGGTGCAGCTTCCGAAGCTCAGCTTGCGTGTCGGATAGACTTCCGCCGCGCGGGAATCCTCCCCGGCGCAAGCGATGACGCCAGCAAACTTGTGGAGTTTTCGCACAAGGCTTTCGCTGCGCCGGAGGTCGAAAGGGACCTGCTCAAGGTCGACAGCGTAAAGCTTGATGACGCGCTGTCGTTTCACTTAGCTAGCGTGAGTTGCTCAGATTGCCTTTTTGTCGCGTGATTGTTGTTCGCTTTTCCGCAACTGGTGTATGGGTCTTTTGTAGTGTACTGACTTTCGACGTTTGATTTAATGCTATTCGCAGGCTGCCATTCTCGCCCGCAGCCGTCACAATCAGAATGACCTCTATGTTCGCAAGATCGAGCGTGAGAAGGAGGACCTCGACATTTTGGCGAAGAAGCTTACAACCGACCTGGAGGTTCAGGCGAAGAAAGCCGAGGACGAGCGCGCCTCGCGGAAAGCAAGCCAAAAGGAGGCTGAAAAGCTGAGACGTGAAGCAGAAGACCTCAAGCGGGAGCTTTCGCAGATGCGAAATGCCCAGGCCGAGAAAGACGAGGCCCTGAAGACGTTTGCCGAGGAAGCTGTCACTCGCCTCCGCGAAAGCCTTCGCAGCATTGGTGTCGAAACGGCTGGTCCTTCGGAGCAAACTGCCGACGGTCTTGTCCGCTGGCTTTGCTCCGAAATGGAGTCACTTGAAAACCATATGGCTCTGGGCCGAGACTACGCCGCCGTCACCGGTATCAAGGCGATCGGCCACAGCCTGGTCGACGCCGGATGCTCCCACATCGCTGACCTTCCGGTCAAAGAGGTGGACTATTATTGGCGAACCCCGGAGGCGGCGAAGGCTCTGGGCAAAAGATTCTTTGAAGAATTCTGGCTTGCGGGTGGGAACGACATGTCGCTGATGCAGTCCGCCGTGGGGCGCGGAAAGGTATTTTCTTCCTTCTGCTAGAGCTATCGCTTGACTTCCCTGCCGGCTATCGCTTTTTGTGCGGTGCCTTGTGGCCTGTAGTTTTTTTTTCTGGGCTATCGCTTTTTATGCAGACTCCTGAGGAGAAAACGCGCATCCGACAGTTGTTTTCGGAGTATATCTCCGCAAAACAGGCGCGTGAAAACGAGCCGGAAGACGAGGCAAGTCCTCCTGAGCCGAATGACGGGGCGCCCGAAAGCTCGGCCGCTGCTGCTGCCCGCGACGCGAACGCCCCCCAAGACGCAGCGGTAGACGAGTGACCTTCCTGGGGCCTGCTTTCAATGTGTTGGCAACTTGTTGCGGACCTCTTGTGACATTTTGGAACTTAAATTCGGATGTTGTATATTGAACAGGGTGCGGATGCGGGAACGCCGGACGTTCTCGACATCTGCCCGTTAATGATTAAGGCCGGCGATATCTGTGTTGGTGGTGACCTGTGGAGGAGTTTCCGATCTAGGTTTCCGACGGCATCGCTTTCGGCTTACATGAGAAAACGTGCTAAGAAACTTAGACGCACAGAAGAGCGGCTACGCGCTTTTTATGATGCTTTCGACCCACGCGAACTTGAGTCGAGGCGAATGAGGCGCGAGGCTTCGCGCGCGCCACCAGGCTTTGAGGGTGCCGCGTTCGTTAAGCTGGAAACCCGAAGATGCCGTGCCTTCGCCGGACGAAAGGCGTTTTAGCATTTCCTTGGCCGCGAAAATAGTTCGCGGCCCTGAATTTGAATTGCAATGTACAACCTTTATATCAAACCCGGTGTAATGACGAGTGTCGCAGTGTGCTCTAACTTTCGGTGTTAATCGTTATTTGCGAATGTGCGATTTTTTTATTATTTCGCTTGGCGGATTAAGTTCTTTTGCCGAATGTTTTAGTCGTTCTCGCTTTACTAGTTTGCGCGACAGCGCTTTTCGGTGCGGCCCCTCGGCGGGTTGCAAAGACGCGCCCGCCCCCACTCTTTTAGGCGAGGCGAGGGGCGGTAGCATTCGCGCGAGGGAGCTTTCGGTGCGAGCCCCTCGGCGAGATACAAAGAATGCGCCCGCCCCCACTCTTTTAGGCGAGGGGCGGTAGCATTCGCGCGGAGGGAGCTTTCGTGCGAGCCCCTCGGCCGATAGCGAAGAAACGCCCGCCCCACTCTTTTAGGCGAGGGCGGTGGCATTCGCGCGAGGGAGCTTTCGGTGCGAGCCCCTCGGCGGATAGCAAAGAAGCGCCCGCCCCCACTCTTTTAGGCGAGGGCGGTAGCATTCGCGCGAGGGGAGCTTTCGGTGCGAGCCCCTCGGCGGATAGCAAAGAAGCGCCCGCCCCCACTCTTTTAGCGAGGGGCGGTAGCATTCGCGCGAGGGAGCTTTCGGTGCGAGCCCCTCGGCGGATAGCAAAGAAGCGCCCGCCCCCACTCTTTTAGGCGAGGGGCGGTAGCATTCGCGCGCGGGAGCTTTCGGTGCGAGCCCCTCGGCGGATAGCAAAGAAGCGCCCGCCCCCACTCTTTTAGGCGAGGGGCGGTAGCATTCGCGCGAGGGAGCTTTCGGTGCGAGCCCCTCGGCGGATAGCAAAGAAGCGCCCGCCCCCTCTTTTAGGCGAGGGCGGTAGCATTCGCGCGAGGGAGCCCCTCGGCCGATAGCGAAGAAACGCCCGCCCCCACTCTTTTAGCGAGGGCGGTAGCATTCGCGCGAGGAGCTTCGGTGCGAGCCCCTCGGCGGATAGCAAAGAAGCGCCCGCCCCCACTCTTTTAGGCGAGGGCGGTAGCATTCGCGCGCGGGAGCTTTCGGTGCGAGCCCCTCGGCGGATAGCAAAGACGCCCGCCCCCACTCTTTTAGGCGAGGGGCGGTAGCATTCGCGCGAGGGAGCTTTTCGGTGCGAGCCCCTCGGCGGATAGCAAAGAAGCGCCCGCCCCCACTCTTTTAGGCGAGGGCGGTAGCATTCGCGCGAGGGAGCCCCTCGGCCGATAGCGAAGAAACGCCCGCCCCCACTCTTTTAGGCGAGGGGCGGTGGCATTCGCGCGAAAGCGCTTGATAACTCGGTTGACGAAAATGTCGTTATGAACGCAACTTGAGGAACATACAATCGACTATGATTATGATATTGCTCGTATTGCTGTCTAGCTACATGCACGGCTGGGTTGATCTCCTGTCTTTGGTTTGAGCTGGGAGAGCCACTCGATGGCACTACCGCCTACAGTTACCAGATTGGTGACGATAGTTGGACGCGATGCCGATGACACGATCATAAAAGCGAAAAAGCGTGGCTCCTGATGCTTCCTACTCGCATTTTCGATAATGAGCTGACTACCTGGAACTAACATTTTGGAGAGCCTCGGTAGTTTAGGATGGGTGGGAGGCTTGCACTTTGTTGCCTATTTATACTGCCTTGCCCGTTGTGCGGGACAGTCGCATTTACTTGCCTGGCTGTACTTGTAATCACTTGGTAGTGAAAGGTTATACAGCATTTACGTTTTAGCGGCTGTAAATGCTTGCCAGATGTCGTTTGTTTTGCCCTACTAGGGCTGATGGGCTTGGCCTCCGCTACCATTCTCCCCTTTCGGTGATGGGGGGCTGGTTTTTGCTTAGCCCGCAAGCTTTTCGTTCGGCCCTCGTTTTGTCGGAGGGTCGGTTTGTTCGTGGCCCGCGGCCTTCGTTCCGCCCTCTCGTTTTGTCAGGGGGGTCGGTGTTTTCATATAGCCCGCAGGCTTTTCGTTCCGCCTCTCGTTTTGTCGGAGGGTCGGATTTCATATAGCCCCTCAGGCTTTCGCTCCGCCCTCTCGTTTTGTCGGATGGTCGGATTTCGCATAGCCCGCAGGCTTTCGTTCCGCCCTCTCGTTTTGTCGGAGGGTCGGATTTCATATGGCCCGCAGGCTTTCGTTCCGCCCTCTCGTTTTTGTCGGAGGGTCGGATTTCATATAGCCCGCAGGCTTTCGCTCCGCCCTCTCGTTTTGCCGGAGGGGGGATTTCACATAGCCCGCAGGCTTTCGCTCCGCCCTCGCATTTTGTCGGAGGGTCGGATTTCATATCGCCCGTAGGCTTTCGAGATTGTCGTTGGATGGAAGGGTCTATTTTGCCCTACCTCCTCGACATTCTCTTTTTATCACCTTGTGTTGACGAATGTCTCAACCTTATGCTTGGTTGGTTTCGTCTTCGACCGATTCGCATGACATTTTTGGGGGAATTACGGCTACTTTAGTAATGTAGCGGTTACATTCGGCTGCCTCGTTAAAAAACCTCGCACCCCGATGGAGGGCTCCCCGGCGAGGAAAAAGAGCACAGCCGACATTTGATTACAAAAATGGTGAAGGAGGGAGAAATTATTCCACAGTCGAAAAAAGAGATGAATTACGGGTAGAAACGACGCAGATTGCTCGCGTTCCATGTGTGAGCTGATACTTCGCCCTTGTCATTCATCAACCGGAATACGCCGGGCGCCGCCATCTTGCCACGACGAAAGGGCCTTGCCATTGCGATTGCAGCTTGCCTTGCTTATCTGGCTGCCGAATGGTGACCATGTCACCAGTCTTGATGTTCTTTCGGATTATCGTCCTGTCCCTGTGATGCTTCGTTTCGGCGTGGTACTTTTCGAGTTTGTCTGCAGCCTGCAGTCTTACTTCTTCGACGGTGTCGAGCTCGACGTGTCTTTGCTCTTCAGTGGTTGGGGTCATTTCGGTTCGGAAGGAACCCAGCTTTACTTCTTCCGGGGTTACTGCTTCCTCGCCGTAGCAGCCTGAAGGGTAAAGCCGGTAGCTCTGGACCGTGAAATGTTTGTGTCCCCATACAGCTGTTTTAGGGTGTTGGCCCACTTGCCTTTCGGCGAGTCGTACAATGTTTTCGAAATTGCCGAAAAGATTAAGCCATTCGCTCTTTCGACCCCCGTTTGCTTGCGGGTAATTTACAGAAGCGAATTGAGCTTGATGCTGAGCTCATCACAAAAATTCCTGAATTCGGCGCAATCGAACTGCTTCCCATTGTCGCAGGCGATGAATGACGGAACACCGAAGCGACAGATTCCTCTGCCAGACGAACTTAGTTAAAGAGGTGGAAGTTATGCTGGCAAGGGCCTTTGCTTCCACCCATTGGTGAAGTACTCAAGCTACCGCTGCAAATCGCAGGTTGCCCGGGGCTGCTGGTAGCGGGCCAACTATGTCGATGCCCCACCTCTGCAATGGCCAGGTTCGGCACATCGGCGCTTGTCTCGTTTGCTGCTTCTTTTTCTGATTTTTGGCGAACATCTGGCAACCTTTGCAACGTATGACCAGCTCTTTGGCATCTGATTGCGGCGAAGGCCAGTAGAATCCTTGTCTCATTGCTCTGTGCGCTATCTCGTGAGGCCCTCGATGCGCTCCGCACATTCCGGCATGCATTTCTTCGAGCAGTTGAATGCCTTCGCGCTGGCTTATGCATTTTAGAAGAGGGCTGTTATTCCATTTTTGAACACTGCTCTCCGATGATTGCGTAACCTTTCGCCCTGCTGGCCATTCTTTCGGCATCCTTCCTAGACTGTGGCTCGAAGTTCCAGCTAAATAGGCGAATATCTGTGACCTCCAGTCATCAACTGACGATAGCATGTATCGAGTCTGTTGTTCTTCCTCCTCTTTCACGGCTTTTGCCGAAAGGACCTGATAAACACATCTGATGGCAGCGGTAGATTTTGTGCTGCGGCTTTGGCCAGCTCGTCTCCTCTGCGTTTCGGCCCTTGGAATGTGTCGCAGGGTGAAACCAGTAATATTTCTCCATTCTTCTGATTGCCGCCAGATACTTGGCTAGCTCTGGCTCTCTTGCAGTGAAGTCCTTTTCGGCATGACCGACAACCACCTGGGAATCCGACTTGACGATGCATCTTCTTGCTCCGATTGCTCGAAGCTTTCGTAAACCCAGCAATACGGCTTCATATTCGGCGGTGTTTGTTGTTGTGAGGAACCTGCAGCCTGTCGGCAAATCTGACCTTTGTCCTCTTGGAGTGTAAGATTGCTGAGATTCCGGCTCCAGTCATGCCCATGCGCCGTCGCAATTCACAGTCCGACGGGCTCTTCGAATTCGAGTGTGGTGTCGAAAGCAGCAGGGGTCCAATCTGCTATGAAGTCCGCCAATGCCTGCGACTTGATTGCGGATCGATTTGGAAATCTATCACATATTCGTTTAGCTCTGCTGCCCATTTGCCAATTCGGCCGATAGCTTCATTGTTGCGAAACAGGCTTCTAACGGCTGAGCCGATAGGACTATGATGTGATGAGACTGAAAGTAATGTTTCAGCTTTCGGGGGCCATTAGCACTGTATAGGCTATCTTCTCTAGCTCCGAGTAGTTCAGCTTTGCGCCCGATAGGCCTCGGAGACAAAATATTTGGAACTGCGTCATCTTATTTTCGTGCTCCTTTTCTTCCACCAGTACCGCGCTTACGGTGGCGTGAGACGCTGCGAGATACAGCAAGAGCGTTGCTCTCCGGCGACGGCTTGGACAGCGTGGTTAGCTTGGTCAAATACTCCTTTTAGCTGCTGAAAGCTTGGTGCTGCTCTTCCCCCCAATCGAAAGGTGGAGCTACGCAGAGTTCGGAAGAAAGGCAGCCCTCTTTCGGCGGACCTTGCGATGAATCTGTTCAGAGAAGCCAGTCTTCCTGTCAACTTTTGCACTTGCTTTCGGTTTGAGGGCGGTTGCATGTTGATGATTGCCGCTATCTTGTCGGGATTAGCTTCAATTCCTCTTGCCGATACCAGCAACCGAGGAGCTTGCCTTCCTGATGCCGAAAATGCACTTGTCGGGGTTAGCTTTAAACCACTCTTCCGGAGATTGCCGAAAGTCTCAAGCAAATCTGCCTGATGATCTTTCTGTCTGTCGCTCTTGACCACTATATCGTCGACGTACGCCAACAAGTTTTTCTTTTGCTTCTGGCTTTTCGAACACTTTGGTCGGTCATCGCGAGAAAGTAGAAAGGGCCTGCATTCGCAGCCCTCCGGCTTCGCCGGTAGCAGTATGTGCCTGTAGGGGTGATGAAACTGGTTTTCTTCCTCCTCATCGTCGGGATGGAGCCAATCTGGTGATAGCCTGAAAAACAATCTAGCTAGCTCATTATTTCACAACCAGATGCGATGTCGACAAGCTGTCGATACGAGGCAAAGGATACGATCCTTCGGGCAGCTTTGTTGAGGTCGGTGAATCAACAACATATTCGCCATTTTCCATTTTTCTTTTTCACCAAGACATTCGCCAGCCATTCGGGATACTGGACCGGTCGGATTACTCCCGCGTCGATAATCTTTGTACCTCGGCTTTCGCTGCGTCTGCCCTTTCTTTTGACATTTTTCTCCAGTTTTTGTTTTCCTTGGCTTAGCGCCGCTTGCGATGTTCAAACTGTGCTGGGCGAGATCTCTGCTAACCCTTGCAAGTCGCTTGCTGACCAAGCGAAAATGTCGTCATTGCTCGCAAGGAAGATGCCAAGCGCTCCTTTCTTCTTCGGCATGCTTGACCCAATATGCACGGCTCTTTCGGGCCTGAGGCCGCGAGCGGGATTCTTATCGTTTCTTCGGCTGCCCCAACCTTGTATTCCGACGTGCTGACGATTTCGTGCTCTTCGTGGTTGTTTGCAATTCGTCCTTGTTTGGCACCTCATTGATGAGCTATAGCCTGGGTTGGTTTTCCCTCAATCCTTCTGGAAGCTTGCTGATCTCCATGTACGGCGATGATGCCGAAAGGGGATGGCATCTTCATGCATAAGTACTTTGCTTGATGACACATTGAACCTGTTGGTGAAACCTCTGCCGAAAATGGCAGTGTACGGGTAGTCCATGTTTACTATGTCGAATGTTAGTGTCTCGGTGCGGACTCTTTCCCTTTCGGCGAAGGACACAGGGATCTGCTTTTTGCCGATAGCATCGATCTTTCTTCCTCCGAACCCGTACAGCAATTACCGGCGGGGTCCAATGCGTCTGTCGAATCCCATTGCCTCGAAAGCTTTTACGAACAACAAATGTCTGCTGAGCTTCCGTTATCAATCAGAATGTTGTGCAAAGTGAAGCCGGCCACGTTGGCTGTGGCGACGAAAGCGTCGCAATGCGGGTAGTCGCGAACTTTGAAGTCGGACTCGTCGAAACATATCGGCGCTAGTGACCAAGCTGGCCTGTTTAGTGGAAGCCTTGGTGATACGCTGGACTCTCGCTCTCTGTGTAGTCCCTCCTAGCTCTCTTGCTTTCGTGCTCTAAGTTGGATCCGCCCCTTGATGGCGAAAATGTGCCTCTTGACGGAAGGATGTTGTTGATTGCGCTAGTTTCATTTTCCACCCCCTGCACCTGCTGGGAACCCGGCTGTGCTTGCTGCCCCCTGAGGTTGGTTTAGCCGGAAACGCTGGCGGCGGCGCTGGCTGACGCTGATATTGCATAGGTGACGAAACTGCCACCGACTGTGGTGCGAAGACCGGGAGCTGGTAACTCTGGTACGCCGGGTTTACCAATGCAAGTTTTGGGGATGCATGTACTGCGGGGGATGCATATGTGCTCGCGTAATTGCTGCACGCTGCCACCACAGCTGGCTTTCTTGCGAATTGTGGAAAACATGCTTGGAGCTTTCGGCGAGCTGACGTTTGATCCTTATCTTTCAGCTCTTCGCCATTTTGCTGTATTTGCAATCCCGAGTGGTATGGCCGAAATTGCCGTCACAAATGACGCAATATGGTGGCCTGGGTCCTCTTCCGCGGCCTCTACCGTCTCGGCCGCCGCGTCCTTCCTTCCCGCCGCGCCCTCCGCGGAACGGCTGATCGAATCCTCTTTGGGGATAAAGTCGGGCATGTCGGGCCTCTCTGTGCCTGCTGCTGATTGCCCTGTTCTTCTTGCAAATGTGTGATTGAACGAAATGCCTAACAATCCTTTGATTCGGCACAGGCAGGGCGCTTGCTTTCGTCGCCTGCCCTGCATCTGGCGGGCGGCCTTGCGTCGCCGAAAGTCGTCGTCCGATCTCGCGTACGCATTCATCACGTCAACAGTTCCTTGACATCTTTCGGCGGCTCCCTGGACATGAGGTCGGCGCACTGCCCAGTCCCCAAGCCTTCGATGGCTGTCTGCGATCACCGCGCTTCCGGCACATTCGGAGCTTGAGCTTTCAGCTGGATGAAACGTTTGAGGTACTCCGAAAGTGGCTCGTCGTCTTGCTGGGTGCATTCATGAGGTCCCCGTGTGTCTTGACATCCGTCGGATCCTTGGAAGGTGGCCAGCAGCTCGGCTTTCACTGTGCCCATAATAGATGGACAGTGGCTTGAGAGTGGTGTCCCAATCGTGGGCCACGTCCTCGACTGCCAGGATGATTTTGCCAAAGCCTGATTGTCTCCTCCTGCGAGAAGACAGCCGTCTCGTAGCTTGCCAAGAACTTGCGTGGTTTGTTTGCTTTACCGTCGAAAGTCGGAATGCGGGGCTTAATTGGGCGGCCACGGGTGAGCCTGCAACTCTCTCGAGAGTGGAGAGGTTTCGTCGATGGCGTTGCCGAAGCTAGCGGTTGCTCTCGCCTTGGGATGCATACGTTTTCGTGTGCTATCGGATTAGGGTACGCCCCGGCCCTTTTCAGCTCCTGAATTCCTTCTCGAGTTGCCTCTTCTGTGCCTCAGCTCGCCGAATGGCGTTGCGAGTCTCGTCCTCTCTTGCTTTCGCAGCCAACTGCCTCTGCAGCTGGTCTCTTTGCAACAACAGCCTCTCGATCTCCCCTTGCTGCTGTGCCAGCGTCTTGATTGCTTGGGCGTGTCTTGTGATTTCCGTCATCGTCTTCATCCTCGTCCCTCGAACCTCGTCGCGAGTGCCCATCCGGCGTGCGTTCTCTGCCCAATATCCGTGATGCTGGGCTGCACGTCCTGCTCGTCGATGCTACCGGCGGCGGCTGCGCCTTCTATCGACAGTGTGCCGCCGCAAGGTGGCGCTCTGCGACTGTTTTGGTGGAACCTGGCTAGCTGGCACTGGAACCGCGACGGTGCCGAAAGCATCCTTTCTCGCGGCGATAGTCTCCAGATTGTCGACCCGCTTTCGGCGCTTTCCTTTGTGGCATGGTAAGCTCGGGCGACAACCACGGTGGGCGCCAAATGTTGTTTCGGGGATCGAGATCCCGAAACAGCGGGTCGCCGCACGAGCGAAAGCACGAAGGAACGGAAAAAAACGTTCGGGAGTGGGAAGTGGTAGTGGGAACAGTGTTCTCCTCTCCTCTCCCCTGGGATTTTTTAGCTTTTTAATTTAACCGGATCAAATTGAAAGTACAAGAATACCCTTCCATCCACTCTGCTACAATTACAATGATGCCCTGCTCAACTACTCCATGGTTGCACGCCCACCTTTCCTCCGCGCGAGGGGCATCGTCGTAACTTCCCATCTGGTGGGCCCAGCGTCCCCCGGCTCCTTTTCCCGGCCTGTGGGCCGCTCCCTTGACCCAGGCTTCCGTCGAGCTGCGAAAACCTAAGAAAACCAAAGTCATAAAGACGAAACTCACCGGAAGCATTGGGCTCCTTTCGCGCGATGCTCTCATTTCGCACGAAAACTCCGTCCTGCTCCGGCCATGCGGACCGGAGGCAAACGCCTGCTTCCCGCGAATGCTCCTTTTCGCACGAAAGCTCCGCCTTTCCCTGGTCCGCGAGTCGAAACGCGTGCTTCCGCGCGAATGCCTCCTTTCGCACGAAAGCTCCGCCTCCCTACTCCAGTGTGCGGACCGGAGCGAATGCCTGCTTCCGCGCGAATGCTTCCTTTCGCACGAAAGCTCCGCCTCCCCTCGTCCGCGAGCCGAAACGCGTGCTTCCGCGCCGAATGCCTCCTTTCGCACGAAAGCTCCCCTCCCTACTCCAGTTGTGCGGACCAGGCGAATGCCTGCTTCCGCGCGAATGCGACCTTCGCACGAAGCATCATCATCTTCGGTAAAATGCGGGACGGAGGCGCCTGCGTCTGCCGCCGCCCCAACCACGAGCCAAAGAAGTTGGTTGGGGGGCCAAATTTAAAAGGAATTGGCAGAGACGCACTTCAGAAGTTGTTGAGTTGTCTGAGCTTCAGAAGTCAGCGAAGCCAGTGCCTAAGGTGATTCCTTGCACTATCAAGGTCCCAACTGCAGAAGATTACAAGTCTGTCCCTAAAAATTTTGTGTTGGGAAGGCGTCTACTCAAGCGCCAGACACTCTTAAAGATTCCAAGCAATATAAAAGGTTGCATGACTGGTATATGAGAGCCGCTTCTGTTGGCACTGACACCATCAACGTGTGTATCCCCCAAAAGGCATTTCTAAGTGAAAATAATATGTGCATCATTAACTTTGAAAGACATTTGGTTATGATGAACCTCGAGAGACTGGACGTCAGGATCGTAACGACGTTTGCAACTGTAATGTTACATAGTTGAAATGCATTATAGTTGCGTCAATGTTGAATATCTGACTTGCACATGTGCCTCCAATGCTATATGATCAACAAGAGTTGTATTATGGGCAAGATTTCAATTATTGGCCAATGAAAGGATTGGCTATCTAAAACTCAATTGATATATGCGAAGACGCACATTTCACTCAGAATCGAATGACAACATAGAGTTACTGGGCTTAGAAGGTGAGGAAGGGACAAGAAAATCGTAAAGTTGAAGTTGCCTTGGCGTATGAATCCCAGTACGCCTCTACATGGGAATGTCATTGCTGAAAATCAAAATAGGGAATCGGTAGTGGCCCCGTACCACTTGGGTAAGTTGAAGTTCCATAGATGCATCATGAATTTGATTCCAATACACAAATGCATCATGAATTGATTCGTGCAGGGACCACTGGATCTGCTTTTCATTATCCTAGGGACGGAAGGGTGCTTGTACTAGACTCCGCAAATTACCCGCCATCAAGCTATGCAAAATTCATTGAAATGTTAGAGCTGTAAGTCGAGATATGCATTCTTACTTTTGTATTTTGAGAGTTTGTGTATAATTAACATAGTGATTCTATTCGAGATCATAGGGCATATAGGTTTTATAAGATAAAAGGTGGAAAATGCGAGTCCAACATTCAAGGGCAGCCATTGCAGTTTTTTATGACTGGCGGTAAGTTGGTGCAAAATTTACTCTTATGAATACAAAGCATATATGTACTATACATAGGACATGGTTGCATGTATAAATATCCACTTTCCCATTATATAGTGCCACAAGCAACCACCTGGATCTGTCCTCTGTGGATACTACGTGTGCGAGCACATGAGAGGACCGGTCGATACGTCAGCAACCCTTCCGAGGTAATACAAGTAATAGTCATGTATGTAGTATTGTACACCATAGTATTGACAAACTATGTATATGCAGGAATATAAGGTATTGACAAACTTTCTTTGCAGGAATATAAGGAAGACAACGCAAAGCGCATCACCGAACGTACTTGTACCACATAGTTGAGGACCTGAGCCTTTTTCTATTGAAGCACGTCATTTCAACGGAAGGGAGGTATCATGATCATGAGAGTGAATTATCGAAGCCAGAGTACCGAGTGCTAACAGAGATTTCTAGGCTAAAACTATCTCGGAATGGTTATTAGACCACCTGTGCAAACTGGATGTATGTAATGTGCAAACTTGCAACTCTAGTTTGTGAGCACGAAACTTTGATGTATATAAGTGTATGTATGAAATATGTAAATTGCATGTTGCTATATTAATGTATATGCATATATTTAATCTAACAATATAATTGCATGTTCCTATATTAATATATATATTTAATTTAATAATATAATAATTATAATTAACAATATATATATATAACTGGTACAACAGCACAGACGGTTAGTTGTGAACCGCATGTGGAAATCGATTTCCACAGGCGGTTCACTTGAAAACAACCGCCAGTGTAAATAGACCATTTACACTGGCGGTTTCTTAAGTGAACCGCCTGTGGAAAATCGATTTCACATGCGGTTCACAAATAACCGCCTGTGCTGTTGTTCCATTTTCACTAGCCCCCAGCGCAGGCGGTGCTAGAAACCGTCTGTGAAAATGAGTTTTCAACCGCCTGTATAGTATGTCTATGTACCGGTGTATGTTCCAAAAGTATATAATAATATACTAGATATATGCTCGTGCGTTGTATGGGGACGCGAGTTTTCTCTCATGCCTATAGGTCACACATGCCTTATAGAAAAACATATTCGGAAATCTACAAATCTAATTACATATAAAAAATATAACAATTTTCCTAGTATTAATTAAAGACTTTTTTCTTCTTTTGTGAAGAGCAAGCTGGCGGTGGACCTCGATCGACAGAGCTAATTAAGCTACTGGTGTCCCTTTTATTTAAGTTTCTGCAGTAGTAGTACCTGTCGTTGCATGGGCCAGGGGGACGCCAGGACGACCATGGACCACAACTGCAGACCGGCACTTTGCCGAGTGTTTTTACACTCGGCAAACAGCCCAAAAACACTCGGCAAAGACTTTGCCGAGTGTTTTTAATCAAGGCACTCGGCAAAGTTTGCTCGGCAACATAAATCACGGCAAAAAAGACTTTGCCGAGTGCTTTATATCGGGCACTCGGCAAAATAATAATATATTTTGCCGAGTGTTTAGTGAGGCGCTCGGTAAATTTTTTCGGCCGTTACGCCGATTACCGTTAGCCGTTATTTTGCCGAGCGTCGTAAACACTCGGCAAAATTGTTTTCCACAAAAACTTTGCCGAGTGTTTTTTAATCAAGGCACTCGGGCAAAAATTATTTTTAAGAAAGTAGTTAAAAAATTTGTCGAGTGTTTTTTAGTCAACGCACTCGGCAAAAGTACTTTTTAAAAAAATAAAAAACGTACTTTGCCGAGTGTTTTTTCTGAAACACCGGCAAAGAAGTTTTTTAAAAAAAAAAAAAAACCTTTGCGAGTATTGTTTGTGTAGGCACTCGGCAAAAGACTGTTTTAGAGAAATATAAAAACAAAGTTTGCCGAGTGCCTTACCTGAAACACTCGGCAAAGTAACCGAGATTTGCAATTTTTTATATTTTTTCAGTCCATTATAACAGATATTATACATATATATATATACATCAATCATCAGAGCTATATCACCAACATGCATTATATATCACAAGGACACACATATTTCATAAATCCATCGGAAATCCATCGAAAATCCATTACAAATCCACCAAAGTTTACCATTACAAGTTCTATTACAAGTTCAACATCACAAAGTTCAACATCCCTGCTGCGACGATGAAGGCTGCACCCGTGACGGACCGGAGTGCGGTGAAGGATTGATGGGATCCGCCGTCGGTGACACGGTAGCAGGATTGTTTGAACCCGCCGAAGGGCTGCACAAAAGAGCATGTGTTAGACGGAAAAATGGAAATTTCGGCAGCACTCCCCTGCACGGGGAGGTTTCCAACCTGCAAGAAACAACGGCACGAAGGCCGACAATCACAATGGTAGGAAGGTCGGCAATCCATCAGCACGAAAGCTGAAAATCACAACGGCACGAAGGCCAATAATCACAATGGCATAAAGGCATTAAACTTTTATACTCACAGGAGTGAAGAGTCGAACCGGATCTGGAGTTGGCAACTGCACGGCTACACCCGATGCTTGCCCGAGGCTTTGCATGATCCGATACATTTTCCGCCATTTGCTTCTGCGTGGCCTCCAACTGAGCGGACAGGTGCGCGGTCGTCTCCTTTGTTTCTGCTAGCTCAGCCTAAAGTGTTTCAATCACATGTTTTAGTATTGCAAATATGATCAACGTGTGTAAAGTTCAATGTACGACGAGTAAAATCAGAATTACCTGAAGTTCGTCGACCCGCGACAGAGTAGGAGTAGGTCGTACACGTATGGGAAGGCTTCTGGCCGTGCTCCGTGCCCTCACGTCGGAAAGAGAGGGTGCAGAGCTCGAGGAGTCAGCGCCGTCTGCAATCCACAACCGCCCGTGCTTCCTACCTTGCCCCAGCCTCACGATCACCTCTGTCTCCAAGGGCTCAGTGTTCAGATTGTAATCTGGGCCATGCAGCGACCTAACCGCCTCTACGTACTCTCTGACTTTAGCGTGGACGGTCGGGTCAGAGTAAGCCTCGGCAGGGGCATCCGGGTTGAAGATGACACCGGATTTCACTCGGGCCTGGTGAGACACAGCCCATGCCCCTATCTCTGACACCGGCATGTCTGGGTGTGCCTTCTCCTGCGAGAAAGACAGAAAGTTGATAAGAGATGCAAAACTGAGCGTTACAATAGATAAATGACATCACGCACAAGTGCTTGCTTGAATGCGGAGAGGTTGCGGCTGCCTTGGTGGTGACTTGGACTGGTCTTCAGTGCCCGCTTCCGCTTGCCGAGCTGGTGCTTTTCTCGTTCACCGGGTCAGGTACCTGTCCACGATCATCGCCCATGCGGGTCTATGCGCCATGCACCACGAAGGTGGCACCTACACATCAAGTGAATCATCGAGTGAATCATGTCGTCGGTACCTAAATCTCAAAATGAATCAATATTATTCACCTACCTGAAGGTACTGCTCCTTGGTCAGCACCACCGATCTTGAGCCACGCTTTGTGGGTGTTTCTTGATGGACCTGTAGTAGTCGACGTGGGCCTGGAGCCGTGCCTCGTGAATCATGTCGCCGACGTACTTCTGACAGGCTCTGTGTGCCGTCTCATCTGCCAGTTTCTCCCGACCATCTCAGCGTTGAAAAAACTCTGCATACAAACATGATGTATCCATTCATTATTTCAATAAAAGACAACAAATGAGGAGATGTATTGAGCTAAGTTGTGAGGCAACTACCCCAAAGTCCGCCAAAACCCGCTCCTGCTTGTTGTCCTGCTCGTCATCCGTGGCTAGCGCGTACCTCTTCCACGACCAGGCTGGCTCCCGCTTCCCATCCTTCAAGGTCACACAGCGACCTAAAAGCAAGTGATTTCATATCACACCACCTTCAAAGTCTCAGAAGCTAGCTATATATATAGGAATAAGAAACAAACTGGAAGTTTGGAAATTTTAGGCTCCCATTGATTGTTCACCTGTCAACCAAGTAGTTATATTGTGGGCACATTGCATATGGACTATGGAGTACACCTCATGAGTTATCGAGAGCATGTCAGTAGATGAGTACAGAAAATACTTTCCAACAAGAGTTTCAGCATCGGATGGTAAAAACCAATTGTGATATCAACATCAGTTTTGAAACATGAACCAGAAGAGAAAATGTGTACAACATCGCAGCTGGCTCACCTCGCTTTCCCTTGTTGTCTCTCCCCAGTCCCCCTCCCTGCCCACTCACTCCAGGGGCCTCCGACCGACCGGCTGGGGGAGCGAGCTGCGAGCATCGGACGACGAGGACGACGAGCTGACGAGCGACGAGGGGAGCGAGCTGACGAAACCGACTAATCGGACGGAGAGGAGGAGCCCAGACCAGCGACCGCCGTCCACCACACCAATCGCGCCAGAGGAGCCGTGCCGCCACACCAATCGCGCCAGAGGAGCGTGCCGCCACGGGGCCGGACGCAGTGGCGACGGCGCGACGAGTGAGGCCGGGAGCGGGCACGAGGCACTCGGCGTGCGCAGGCGGTCAGTGGCGGCGAGCCGCGTGTGAGGCCGGAGCAGGCACGAGGCACTCGGCGTGAGCAGCCGGAGTGGCGGTGGCGGCCGCGAGTGAGCGGGGGGTCGGGGAGCGGGCAAGACGGAGAGCCGCAAGGGGCGGGGGCGGACCGGATGGGGCCAGCGCGGGGCGGGGCTAGCCGGGGAGGGAAGAGGGGGCCGGCCGAGGGGGGGCGAGGGGGGGGGGGGGGCGGGGGGGGGCGGGGACCGCGCCGGGGCGGACCGGACGGACGGAGCCGCCCGGGGCGGGGGCTGACCGGACGGGGGCGCGGCGAACGGAAGCCGCCCGGGGTGGGGGCTGACCGGAGGGGCCGCGAAGGGGCGGCGGCTAGCCAGGGGGACGGGGGTGCCGGGGCGCGGGGGACCGCCCGGGGGGCCGCGCCGCGAAGGCGGCGGCAAGGCGGACGAAGCCGCCAGCGGGCGGGGGGCTAGGACGACCGTGACGGGGCCGCGCGAGGGGCGGCGGGCTAGCCGGGGACGGTGCGCCGGGGCGGAGCGGGGGCTCGCCAGCGGCGCGGCGCGGTGGAGGCGGCGCGCGCGGGCGGGCGGCGGGCGGGAGAGGCGGGGTCGGGGTGGGTGTGGGTGTGCGTTAGGGTTGGGGGAGGGGCAGAGGCGCGGTCGGAAGAGGGGTGGGTGTGCTACTGTGTGTGCGTTGGTTGGTAGTGGGCCGGCCAGGCCATTTAGGCCGCGCGGGCCTTTTTTTTTACTTCTCCCTAACACTTTGCCGAGTGTCTCCATGTCCATCACTCGGCAAAGTAATTTTTGCCGAGTGTTCCTTGTGGCACTCGGCAAATTTTTTTATTTTTTGATTTTGGACCCAAATTTTTTTGTGTATCCTTGTGACGGTATATGAAACTCTAATATAAAATTTGATCAAATTTTGATATTGTTTTGTATATTTTTTTAATTTATTTCTTTGTTGATTTTTCGGGCGTATTTCAAAATTGAACTGCAGGTCAATAGAATAATATAATTTGGTCATCTAAAAATTGGTATTCATAATATTTAACGTATGTTGAGGCCGTATCCAGAGAGTCACATAAATCTCTAGCATCTATATGTGATAACATGTCGAGTTAGTTGCGAGAAAAGTGGATTTAAATTATATAAAATCCAAACAAAGTCCGAAAATCACGAAACTTGTAGAGGCGTCTTGTTATTGCATGTCGAGGCTGTGGTAAAAAATTGAAAAATTTTGGAGCAAGTTACGATGCACGATGTCTAAAACTCAGACACATCCACATGTGATAACTTGTTATCACATGGAGATATGTGAGTTTTAGGCATCATGCATCACAACTTGCTCCAAATCATTTCAAATTTTTACCACAGCCTCGACATGCAATAACAAGACACCTCTACAAGTTTCGTGATTTTTGAACTTTGTTTGGTTTTATATAATTTAAATCCACTTTTCTCGCAACTAACTAGACATGTTACGTCAACGAGATACGCGAGATTTCACGTGACTCCCTGGATACGGCCCCCAACATACGCTAAATATCATGAATATCAATTTTTGGATGACCAAATTTCATTATTCCATAGCTGTGCAGTTCAAATTTGAAATGCACCAAAAAAATCAACGAAACGAAATAAATTAACGAAATATACCAAAAAAAGTCAAAATTTCACCAAATTTTATATTAGAGCTTCAAATACTGTCACAAGGATACACAAAAAAATTTGGGTCCAAAATCAAAAATATATATATATATTTTGCCGAGTGCCACATGAGAACACTCGGCAAAAATTACTTTGCCAAGTGCGGCCTTAGGAGGCACTCGGCAAAATTATTTTTCAAAAATAAAAAAACTTTGCCGAGTGCCCAAGTATGACACTCGGCAAAGTTTATTTGAAAAAATAAAAAAATAATAATTTTGCCGAGTGCCGGGCTAGAAAACACTCGGGAAAGTTTATTCGAAAAATAAAAATAATAATTTTTGCCGAGTGCCGGGCTAGAAAGCACTCGGCAAAGCTTGTTGTCAGAAAAATAAAAAACTTTGCGAGTGCCCATGTATGACACTCGGCAAAGTTTATTCGAAAAAATAAAAAACAATAGTTTTGCCGAGTGCCATGGCTAGAAAGCACTCGTCAAAGTTTGTTTTCAAAAAATAAATAAACTTTGCCGAGTGCCCGGGTATGGCACTCGGCAAAATTTATTCGAAAAAATAAAAAAATTATTTTGCTGAGTGCCGAGGCTAGAAAGCACTCGGCAAAGCTAACGGTAGGTGGCCGCCATCATGATTCACCGAAGTTTTTCCGAGCGCTTATCTTTGCCGAGTGCCTTGCACTCGGCAAAGTCTATATTTGCCGAGTGTCCAACTTTGCGAGTGCCTGACACTCGGCAAAGTTTTCTTTGCCGAGTGTAAAATTTGCGAGTGCTACACTCGGCAAAATATAGCTTTGCCGAGTGCCATGATATTTTGCACTCGGCAAAGTCTGAGGCACTCGGCAAAGTATAGTTTTCCAGTAGTGGACGCGCGACACATGCACGTACGCACACGCGGTCCTGAATTACGTGCACACCGGTGACGTCAGCACCATGACGTAGTATGCTCGTTCTGTTCTTCGTGACACACATCATGCATTTATGTCGATCGTCGTCTGTGGATCCATCGGGTCGCTGGATATCCACATCCATGCATCATCTATAGGCTATAGATAGTAGCTAGGTTTAGGTCTTATTTAGTTAAGGTGTGAAAAGTTTTAACATGTAACATCAGATGTTTCGGTACTTATTTAGTCTATTAAAAATAAACTAATAAGAAAATAAATTATATATTCTGGCTGAAAACCGTGAAATGAATTTAGTGAATTAATCCGTCATTAGCACATGATTATTGTAGCACAAACATTATCAAAACATAAACTTATTAGGCTTAAAAAATTGTCTGGCAAATTACACGCAATTTGTGTAATTAATTTTTTTAGTCTATGTTTAGTACTCCATACATATGTTCAAACATTTGATGTGATGATGTGAAAAGTTTTTTTTGATGAACTAAACTTTGCTCCTTCAGGCGCAGAGATTGTTGAGGTCATGTTCTGTTCCCAAAAAGTTCCCAAAATTTTTCAAAATTTTTCATCACATCGAATCTTTAGACGTATACATAGAACATTAAATGTAGGTAAAATAAACTTATTGTACTTTAGTATGTCCATGTCGAGACGAATCTTTGAGTCTAGTTAGTCCATGTCGAGTAAAGTTTATCAAATAACAACGAAAGTGCTACAGTATTACTATACAAAAATTTTCTCTAACTGAACAAGGTCTGAGACGTTGCAATTGCAAGCAACAAATCAAAGTCCACGAGTATTTTTTTTGTTTTTTTAGGAATGCATGGGAAAAGGCCCACAGGTTAGAGCGCGCATGCACACGATATCGATCCCACTTACGGCTATAGATGTTGTGATGTGTCCACGTCGTAGAGTGAGGATGTTCACATGGGAAATATGTGTGAATATTTTACTTATCGAGATGCCGCCGTTGCCTAGATATATGATAAAGACATTTCCTCTTTAGTCAATTAGTTTCCATGTTCACAACAAACTTCACAACCAATCAGACGTGAATCAATGAATCATATGTGTTACATCTCGATCTTCAACGAAAATACTCCTAGTTTGGCTTTTTTACTAGTCTCTCTCTCTTTATACTCCCTCTGTCTATGAAAAAAATCAATTCCTAGAATCTGTGCCAGTCAAACTTTTTAAACTTTGACTAACTTTATAGAAAAGAGTAATAACATCTATGGTATAAAATGAACATATTATGAAAATATACTCTATGGTATATCTAATGATACGAATTTGAGATCATCAATCTTGATAGTTTTTTCTAGAAATTCGGTCAAAGTTTAAAAAGTTTGACTTAGGACAACTCTAGAAATCTATTTATTCGTGGACGGAGGGAGTATATATACAAGAATGAAAATGGTCAGAAAATTCCTCAACCATTTTCTACTTTTACATTTGAATACGAAAACGAAAACGATAAAGCCGAACACGAACTTACGGAATATCGAAAACGAACTAATTCGAGCGAAATTACGTCGAACACGGTCGGTATACGAAAATTTAATACGAAATACGACCCGTAGGACCAAATCCATAAGCCATGAAATCAACCAATGCATGTACGTAACAATTACTAAGTGTTAAATCAAGTTTAACTGTATATAATAAGTCTAGAATATATGATTAACACTAACAGCTAGCATAACATCTATAGTTCATCATCATTTTTTTGACAACCAATAAATCCAAGTGACAATGACGTGAACAATAATTACAACAACATATATAAATCAACATATCAGAAAATTTTTATTATAAACAATTACAATAATAATTTATTAGTTTTTTTTTCTTTGAGCAAAAATGAAAGGATCAAATCAGCCTAGAGGGGGTGAATAGGTGATTTTCCTACAACCTGAAACTTCAGAAACTAAAATTTACAGTTAATAACAAACCGGTATTACCGGTTTGTTTGAGTAGGTACAACCAGGTATGAAACACCGGTACTACCGAACACAACAAACGGCAATACCAGAACCCTAAAGGATAACTACAAATCCAAAGTATGTGAGCTATGAATGTAGATCAACGAAATTCCCCACTTCCCTAAGTATTATAGATACCAATTCTAGCCTCTCCTAGCCTTGGTTGTTTCCCACGTGTTAGATCGAGCCTTCCAACCTAAAACAAGATAGGAGGAGGGAAACACGAAGAACACAAATACAAGCGTAATATCCAATGAAGAAATGACAACAAGCACACGAGACACAACGATTTATCCTGAGGTTCGGCCAAACCACTAAGGAGTGCCTACGTCCTCGTTGTTGAGGTGACCACCAAGGTCGGAGTCCCTTTCACCTCCTTGCCTCACTCAAGCCACCCAAAAGGTTAGCGAGTTTCTCCACTAGAAATCATAGGGGAAATACAAACACTTCGGGGAGCCCTCACAAATGTATCAACACGGGCTACCACGAAAAACATCTAACCGGCTAGGGTTCAAAGAACCCAAGAGTAATAGACACAAACCAAGACGGCTAAATGAGGAACCAAGTGCTCAAGTCGTAGATCGAAGCTTCCCACTCTCTAATCTCACTTCCCTAGCTCAAATCTTGCAAGGGGATGAATCTAGGAGCAAAGGGGGAGAGAGAGGGGAGGAGTCAATGCTTGGAGAGTGTTTTGTCAGCTGGTAGGTCGTAATGAATGAAGTGAGTGAATGGTTAACCGTTAGAAGTGAAGTGGGGGGCTATTTATAGTCCCCCAGTCCCGAGGCCTGTCGGTAGTACCGACTCCCATGGTCGGTAGTACCGCCCAGTCAAGAGACACTTCCACAGATCTGAGTTTGACCTAGATCCAGCTACCGGCCTCAAGTCGGTACCACCGACGGTTGGTAGTACTACCGTCAGGCCAAAACAGCCGCGAACAGAGAGCTTTCGCGAAAAGTTATTGGCCGCTGGGTACCCACCCCTACCAGGGTCCACCACGAGGGTCGGTAGTCCGACATTATGGCGGTACTACCGCCAAGTCAAATGACGCTCTAACAGAGAGCTCCGTAGATCTGCCTTAGGGGCTCGGTACCTACCGACCAGAGTCGGTACTACCGGGCCCGGTAGTACCGGCTTTTATAGTGGTACTACCGCCAGGCCATTTTGAGCACGAACAGAAAGGTCCGCAAAAACGACCTTCCTGCCGACCAAGGTCGGTACCACCGAGGGTGTTAGAATGGTCTGGATGGTCGGTACCACCGACTTTAATAGCGGTACTACCGACAGTTCAAAATGAACTCGATCCAGAGAGCATTGCGCGCTGCAACCCTGGTCGGTACTACCCACTATACAGAAAAACCTCTCTGTGTTCGTGATCGTACGGTGACTCTCAAGCAAACTTTTGTTAGTCAACATGAGCACTTTTCCACATCTATAGCACCTAATTTGTGACCCTCTTGATAGTCCGGCTTACCTATAACTCAAGATCAAATTAAAACTCGATCCATCCATCCGTGAGCTAGGCATACTTTGTCCAACAACTTTCAACGTGCTTTGTTCACGGGATATTGTCATTGAAATTATTTCTAAGGACTAACATCTGCATTCATATCTTTTCAATGTCGTTAGTTCCTAATTTGATTGTCATTAATTAGCCAAAACCCACATAGGGGTGAATTCACTTTCACAAACAATAATGTATTAGTTTTTGAGAAAATTTGAAGATCGTCATTATAATTTTGCTAAATTAGAGATATGCCATCCTGGCCCACATGTCATTGACTCATGTGTGCCCTACATATCAGTGAGATACCAGTGATATATCTCCAACTTTGCAAAATTATAATGGCAAATTTCAAATTGTCCCTTAGTTTTTTAGCACGCAAAAGCAAAATATTTTGAATAAATATGAGAGGGTAGATGACTGATGTAGAATGCACGCAGAAGCAGCTGTCTGCTGACCGAATTCAGATTATACCGAATTTCGAATTCGGGATATTCCGAATTAAAAGTAGAAAAGTAGAAATCGGTCGAAAAAAGCTCAAACCATTTTCGTTCTGATTTCGAATTTAGTGCTCCAAATTTTGATCCGAATTCGAATTTGTTCAAAATACAGATTTAATTGGATCAAATATAAAAAAAAACGATGCGGTTCGGTGCCGGATATTTTTGTACCGTTTTCATCCCTATATATAAATAAAGTTACCCTATATATATATGTTATGAATTACAGCAATAAGCGACGATGCACACATGACAACAGAGACACAAAATTTAACGTGGAAAACCCTTCCAATGCGGAAGGGAAAAACCACGGGCGCTAGCCAGCAAATACTCCTCACTGTTATCAAGAGTCGAGTCAACGCCGTATGACGGCTTATAAGATCGTAATCAAGGTGAAACCATAATGACGTGTATATGTACCGTACCGCGGGGCTCCCTCCCCCCCCTCCGCACCCCAAGTGTTCTCAGGGTCGCATCCTAATGGATCGACCTTAGACTCCACTACGCTTCGGTGACGGGCCTCCGCTTCACTCCGTCAGAAGTCGGCCAATATAATATGCAACTGAATTTGGAACATATATAACAATATATATATATATACATGTTATAAAAAGGGTTGATGCAATTCAGGAGTATTTTCTTTTGTGAACAACATAGATGCAATTTATTAGGAGTATCTTATACCGTTCAAAAACATACTCCCTCCGTCCCAAATTATGTGTCGTTTTCGTTTTTTGTGCCACAAGTTTGACTTGATTTATAGAAAATATGTGCAATATTTATATCTTTAAATAAATTTGTTAAAAAACTAGATTCAAAGATCTTTCCAATAATACTAATTATGACACTAATCGATAATATTTATTATTTATAAAAATTGTCGGCATTTGTTTCTCCGGAAGCGAAAGCGACAGATATGGGACCGAGGGAGTAGGTGCATTTTCTACCGTTCATACCAATGCCATAATGGCAGGGAGTGCTAGACTTTAAACACCGTACCATTGGCGTGCATGCGCCAATATACTCCCTCCGTATAGGAAATAGATGACGTTTTGGATATCGATACGGTCTCTAAAGTACAACTTTGACTCTCTTTATATAAAAAATATTTTATCCAAAAGTGTTATATATATATATATGAAAGTATTTTCAAAAAATCCATTCATTTAGTTTTTATATTTTTAAACTCAACAACTTAAAAGTTATTTATGATTTATATTCCCAATGTTTGAGCAAAAACCATATCCAAAACGTCATATATTTTCTATACGGATGGAGTAGGGAACAGTGAGGTTAGTGCTATATTAGAGGAAGGCTAATAATACGTCTGTAGTGGTTTGTAAGAAATCCTTATAGCCATCTCTCAGTCTCAACCCACTCATATAGTGGTTGAGTCTTCACTATTAATACATAATTCATTTGTCTTTCTCACAAAATTTGTTGGTTCTTGTGTCTAAGCCGGTTGTAAACTTACAGCCCGCTTCTTTTCTTTCTCCACTCATTTCTCCTACACATCAGCATTTAGCCTGCTTACAGGCCCTTACTATACTTAAACACCAGTACTCCATATACTTGTATTGTGGATGAATAATTTTTTAATAAAAAGTACTTGCATTAATTATTCGTTTTACATATATTTATGGAAGGAGAGGAAGTATTGCTAATGAGTGTGCATTTATGGGCATCGTCAACCTTGCTATAGATAGGCACACAAAAACAATACGAATGGACTGAAAGATGAACCCTAAAGATTCAAACAACCAGGAGTACATAAACCGACTGTCTTGCGCTCTGAAATAGTGGACCTGTGAGGTTGCGAAGAAACTAGAGCAGCAAATTAAAAGCAACAAACTAAACGTGGGACCGGACTCGGAGTATCTATGATGTAGATCGATCGATATCCATCGGAGCAGCCGCGGAGTTGAATCGCCGAATTGAATTAAACAAAGTCTAGTCCACACGTACGTACTGTACACCACAGCGGTGGGTTGGTCGGTCCAGTGTTGTTGTTGCCCTTGTTGGCTTGCGTTACGTTGGATGCATTATTCTAGTCCACCGTCGTCCGTCCGCCGTCGTCCGTCGTCCGTATAGACGAGACGAGACGACTTCCGCGTTGAAGAGGCTGCCGGGTGATCGATCGACGTCTTCTGCTCTGCTCTCTATACTCTCCTACCCTTCTACGAGGCGTGTTTGGATGTATCCAACTAAAATTGAGTTAGCTAAATTTTTAATATAAAATTTTAGTTAGTTAAAAGTTTCTCAGCTAAACTTTAATTAGCTAGTGTGTTTGGATGCTCTAGCTAATAGGCTTAGCTAAATTTTAGTTAACTTTAACTAAGTTAGAATAGCTTAACTTTAGCTGGACCGTTTGGATGTCAGCTAAAATTTAATAGTAATAATGATGACCATCGGTGACAGTCGTAGTACGTGTCAGCAGTGTGAAACCCATTCCATGCAATGCCGCAATAAGCAGAGAGCAGGGCCGGCCACACGTAGTGGTAGCAGTAGTATACTACACAGGTCCAAGAGCGTCTCATTCAGCAGTGAATCGAAGCTAATGGCGAAAGAGACAGTACTGTAGGTGGTAGTGCGGCCAGCTCGCAGCATGCAACGTCATTTTCTTTTTACATACGGACATCATATTTCAATATCGCGCGCGCGTGGGTAAAATGAAATTAGGTTTAGCTGGCGTTTATTTGGCACGCGCGCGTCATGCGTGCACGACTACTCGATCCCGGCCGTTTGTTTAATTTCGTCTTGCCTGGAGAAACGGGGCAGAAAACATAGTACCACCAATGAATGTCACACACAATACTGTATGTGACAATGCATGGCTGCTAGCTGCTAGCTGCTACGGGACGACAGAAATTAAGAACCGTACGTGTCTCTTCATTTTTATTTATACTAGGTAGCGTGTCCGTACGATGCTACGGGACAACTAAACTTTTATATTAAAAATATAAGAATCGCAAGATAAGATAACAATAATGTAAAATTAAGACTGTTGAATGATATTTTATTCTAAAAAAAATAAATTTTATGAAATTTAACCGTCACAGAGAATGATGAAAAAACAAGATCTATAAAATAGTAACATGATTTTATATTTTATATTTTCGTATTTCTAAGTTTTGAGAGTGCCAAGCAAGAAGGAAGTGTTGTGTAAGTGAGGAGCTGAACAAAAAAGTAGTATAGTTTGATACACCAACTTAATTTCTCGAGATCTCAAAATGCAAAGCATATATCTAAGGCTGGCACAATGTTGATCTATATAGTTTTCTCTTTTATTGGATAAATTAAACCAGATGTGTCATCCAGTGAGGATTCATGGGCACTGGATTCATGTTTTATCCTCCCAAAACACGTTACTCAAAATGAATTTGAAGCTATTACATATAAGTGATGCCACAACGACATTGTGAAGGTCATATGCACGTAAGGCAGAAATACGGTTGTTGGTCTTGAATCTGGAGCAATCACCTCATTCAATGGCCTAACCATTGGCCACTGGTCATTGCTCATATTATTTTATATTCTCCTTTATCCATACCCAGCTTTATTTCCACTCGTCATCTATCTTCCCTTCACAAGTGAAATATCATGTTACTGGTGCTCTATGGATCTAGTTCTTCTATGGCTATATTTTCACAAGTGAAATAGCATGTTACTGGTGTTACTGCAGAGACCAGTAATGGAACACTACAAAAAATTGACGGGCTTGATTCATCACAAAAGTAGGCAGCAAAAAAAAATAAAATTTACTACTCTTACAGGGTGAAAGCACAGACGCGAAAAAGGATATCAAATGAAGAAAAAAAATGTGTATTGCACTATATATGTGGAGTGACAAATATGATCTTTCATTGCACCTGTATCGACAATTTATAATTAATGAAAGGACTCCGATCCATATCAAAGCAGGAACAAAGGAAAAATATTTTTTCCATTAGAAAGATGCGAAAAATAGATTTGAAATGAAAGACATGATGAGCAGTGTAAATAATACCGTTTGAACTTTCTATTACGTGTGTGCTATACAAAGCTGGTCAGGACAATGATACTCTAATCACAGTTTAGATAGTTTTCAAAAATTTACTTATCTATTAGCCTATGCACGAATCAATCAATCAAGATTCTTAAATCATTAAAATTGAATTTACCAGATGAGAACCTGTTAATGGTCTCAAAACCATACCATAGGTGAAACAGTTTCAGAAGTAGGCCTCAATCCCAGCCACACACTCAACCCCATTATATTATCCATCCTCCAATCCAAATTCAAACAGAACATAGCAAAATTCAAACCAATCCAAGCTGCAGATCAAACACATGGATGTTAATTGTTGGTAGTAAAAGAGAGCAAATAAGAACAACACCTAAAACCAAACATAAGTTGCAGATCAAATACAGGTAGTCGTACGGCTCATGATTTCTACCAGTTGACAAATCTTTAAGAAGCACACATCCTTCTAGAAGCTAGATTGTGGTAGCGGGTCCAAAAGAAGGATGCCATCACAATATCAGGGGTCAAAATTGTTGCATTAACTAACCTGGATTATGGTGGAGTCCTTGCGATCAATGTTAGTATCCAATGGACATTTTCCTCTTCAAAATAGTGAGCATCTACCTGGCGTATATGCAGGTGATATTTCTAAAAAAAATAACTTATATTATTTTAACATAAATTCAGAGTTCTTACCTTGTTAAGTAAAAAGGCCAACCCGTATCATCTTTCCTTTAATATCAAAACTCATAATTGAATTCCATAGTCCAAGTTTCAAGAGATTACAAGGACAAAGAGGCACTCTGTCTGCCAAATGTCGATCACCAGCTCGGTGTACTCATGCAGTGCAATTGTACGTGTTGTCTGGATCCTTGGAGCGTTGGACTACTGCTAGACTGAAACAGTAGAAAACAAAACAAAGAGTCACAAGCTGCTGCTAGAGACTAACAGAGAAATTGTGGCTCGATCTATTTCACTATTTGATAAATCAACAACAACAAAATTGAATACCATTGACATGTAATTGAAATCATAACTTTGTTAGGTCATGTACAATATATTTGACAAAAAACATCTAAAAGGATTGTTCCTTTAAACACCAATTTCAGAAAAATTGGGAAACCCTAGAGAAAGAAAAATTTGAGAAAATTCAAATTCAATGATTAACATCCTGGCACAAATTAATTGTTGATTCTTCACAGGTTTGCACTTACAATGATAGTAAAAATGAAGGTCCCTTACAATAAAAGTAAAAATGAAGTTCCCTGGCAGTAGCTCGAGTCCCTGTCAGCTACAACCTTCAAGCTGTGTTTTGCTTGCACAACAGTCACAAAACAGTTTGGTCGTATAGTACTTTGTAGTATGTCGGGCGTGCTTGTGTGCATTTGTTCCTGCTTGTGACTCGCTAGTAGGACTCGCTCACTGTATGTAAAACTCTGTTTTACCTCTGTTTAATGATATACTGGCATGATGTCTATTTGAGAAAAAAGCTACAATCTTCAAGCATTGGCAAACGAAATGATAACACGTGAATCTATTATCCATGCTCATTAGGCATAATCAACATTTTTTCATCACCAAGTTGTTTACCTCATGGGTATTCCCTAAAACACCTCCTGTGCGAATCTGAGTCTGATCAAGCAGGTGGAGTGTAGGTGGTGGGTGCTACCAGGGCTGTGGTTCCCTTCATCTTCGTGCCTGGTACCCCTATTGTCATTTTAAGTAAGGTTTTCAATTCATGGCTGCACCCTATTGTCAGAAACATCCATCAAGGCAATATGTAATTTTCACACAAATAGAACAACATTTTCTAACAATAGCAAACAAAAAAAATATCGCACGAAAAAAAATTCCACGCCTTACTCTTTTTAGTTTTTCAATTAAAAAGCTATTAGATTACATTACTTTTAATATTTTCAAGGGATATGTAGAACCATGAATTCACAAAACAATGCCAATCATATCCTGCCCTAGAGACTCTTTCTAATTTACTTTTGTCGAAGTACAATCCACATAGCCTAATATGATTGCTTTCCACTATAAGTGTTGCAAAGGCCAGGGCTTCTCCAACAGCCCAATCAATTTCTTCCACTCTAAGTTAAATGGTTTTGTATTTTATTGTTAAAAGATTTTATAGTTATGTGAATCAAGAAATGCATTTTCCTTTGCATCTGATGTGTTCCATTATTTCAAAATCAGATCTTTTAGTTCTAAGGTGTGGGCTGCTGCCTTGATATGAGTCTACTAAAGTAATTCATCTCTTGGAGAACTGTATTTGATTAAAGTACTGATTTTAGCTTGGCCTTCTTTAAATAGGTGCAGTGAGTGAGAATAACTTCATATAAAATTGACAAAACTGAATAACCAATTGGAGAAAAATTGTCACATGTAGTTTGAAAGCTACAACCACTCCTATTATATTGCTTGTAGATTGTAATAAATTAGCTTTACTATTCTTTCCTTGGTCATCCAACATTGGAATCAGAGAGTGTCAAACCATTCATCAAATAGGAACACAACATGTACCCATCTTTGGAAGGTATCGAAGATAGCGCATAATATATAATATACCAATTAATTAGATCAGATTTGAATACAAATACCAATTAGCTTAAGTTAGGGTTGTGTTATCGATTACACAAAGCACGAAAGGATGGCACACCTGGTGGCGGGTGTGGCGGCGGCGCATGCGCACGCAGCCGCGCACCCGCGGGACAGAGGCGGCGTTGTGGCTGCGGTGCGTCTAGCGGTGGACCGCGGTGCGTTCGGCGAGAGCCCGTGTGACGGTGGCGACATCGTGGGGGCATCCCGTCCGGCATGATGGTGGCGTCGTCGTCGTGGTGGCGCGTCTGACGGCCTCCGTGCGACGATTGCGGCGTCGTCTTGACCGTGAGTCTGGCGTTGGGGCAGACGGTCGGGCTGGCGGCAGCGTCGGTGGCGGTTCGTTCGTGGTGGGTTGTTGGGCGCGTCCGGCGTTGGGGAAGATGGTCGCACCTGCGGTGGCGGCGGCGCGTCTGTGGAGGGCGCGGGACAGGGAGCAGGCCTCCGGAGCGTGCGGGATGGGGAGCTGACTGGGTTTCCTTCTTTGTTGGGCAGGCTCGGGGAGTTTCGCATGGACACACTCGCTCCGAGGGTTCCGCACGCCGGGCAGCTTGCCGTTAATCTGTAAGATATTTTCTGCTGGTGGGCTGCCCGTTAATTCCTCCCAGATGCTCTGATGATCCCAGAATTACCGGGAATTAGTGGGTGATTGCAGGGTGGAGAGCGCGGACTGGCGTAGCCATACAATACCGCACGAAAGTAACGTCCCTCTTTTATTCTTTTTAGATTTGTGAGAGATATACACACACTAGATACTACTACGTAGTCAAATGCACGCATGGTCTCATAAATTAAACACGATTCTTTCTTAGTTTCGATTCATTCATTCATATCATCGGATCAGAAAACCTAAGTTTTTTGCTAATTAAAAAAGCTCAATCCGGGGTGTTTATAAATTATTAATCGATCAGGCCCGCAGGCAAATATATGTAAATAAAATGCTTTGACTTCATAACAATTAATTAAACCCGATTATTGAATGAATGAATCAATCCAAGAGAGGCTGCTGCATGAGTGTGGGTGTGAGACCCTACCAACTTTATTAATAACGGAGTACGACAGCTACGACCTACTCCCTCCGTCCCAGAAAGGAGGTCGTTATGGGATGCGTGTCGGTCAAATTTTTCTAACTTTGACTAGATTTGTAGAAAATACGTGTAACATTTAAATCTTCAAATAAATTATAAAAGTACATTCAACGATCTATATAATGATATTAATTATGTATTATAAATATTAATATTTTAATATATATGATTGGTCAAAGTTAGAAAATGCTGACTTCTTGGGAAGCGAGAACGACTTCTATTCTGGGACGGAGGGGTAGCTATCTAGCTTCTTCGACCAGCGATCGACGACGACTGCTGCCTGCTAGCTGGTCAAGCGTACGTGACTCACGAGCTCATACCGACGAGACCCCGGCCCGCGCGTCCATCCATATTCCATCCACCGATCTATCCTGTATTCCTGTGCTGTGTGCGCTTGAATTGCATGCTGCGCTCTCCTTTTTCTCGCTCGTGCCTCACGATGATCCTAAACTTTAGACGACACTAATCTTTAGTCTTTTTAGTGGCTACAATATCAAGCACTCCTACTAAAAGGAATTAAACAAACTTTTTAGTTTCTTTTAGTGAGGGTATTTAGTATTTTAGCCGTAAAAAGAGAAAAATTTAATGACTAAAGTCTAGAGGGATGTAACCAAACACACCTAAGCTAAGCTAAGTACTCCCTCCGTCCATAAAACATGCAATTAATTATGGGATCCGTGCCGGTCAAATTGATTCAAGTTTGACCAAGATTATAATAAAAAAATTAATATTTATGTCGTTAAATAAAATTATGTGAAAATATATTCTATTACTAATCTAATGGTATATTTTTTGCATCAAGAATGTTAGTACTTTTTTATATAATTTTGGTCAAAGTTCAAATAGCTTGACTCCTCAATAAGCGAGAATTGCATGTTTTGTTGGACGGAGGGAGTACTAGCTATCCATCACCAGATGTATATGAAGAGCTAGCTAGCGCTGCCTGCCCGCGGTCCTGACGCGGCCCATCGTATCATCAGCTCAAAATTTTGCACACGCGCAGTTTTTTATTTGTCATCATATATAATTTTGTTCTCACTGTCTGGAAGCTGACATAAATGGAGGTTTTATTTATCGGACAAAATACAATATTCCCTCCATATAGAAAATAAATGACGTTTTGGATATGGTTTCAGTCAAACATTGAGACTATAAATCATGTATAAATCATGAATACTGTAGATGTTAGTACTGCTTCCATGTGGCCCAGTGCAATTGGTGAAGAAAATAAGTGATAAATAGATGTTACTACTACATAAAGTGATACAACAATACAATATAAAATGTATTGGTATATAAAAAAAATAAGGTCCCACCTGTGAGTTTTGATTTCAGTCACCCTGCATGACTTGAAAATTGAGCGCCTATATGTTCATTTGAATTAGTTGATCCTCGAAATCCCCAATCTTTTGAAAATGACATTGATATCTCAAAAACATAAACTATTGAAGCAAGAAGAAAACAGTCTCCTTTTTATCCTCACCTAAAGTTCGGATGAATTAACCAGTTGCATTAAAAAATAGTTGTTCTATAGCCCAATATCCACAATTGTTCAAGACAAAGCCATTTAATTAACAAAGTTGATTTCCATACCAACCTTAGCATTAAAATTGCCGAATAATATATGGACTGAACAACCGATAGAAAAAAGCCATCAAATAAGTGTATGCATAATTTCAAAAGGTCATCAAATAAGCATATGTATAATTTCATGGCAGGTACCTCGTGGTGAAGACGTACGTTGCTAAAAAAGCGGCATCTCTTCACCCATGGCAGAAGCTATACAACAGAAGAGATTTAGAATAACGAACTACATTCTCCAAAAGAAAAAGACAAATTTAACTAGGTTAAGAAATTAGGTGCATGATGGAATCGGAAAAAGGGCCACTAGGCACTCGGTAAAGCGAGGGCCCTACCGATATTTTTCGCGTAAAATTCGCGGCTAATTAACACAGCCGGTAGGATTCGAAACTCGTGACCTTTCCCTCGCGCGTACCCCCTCTACCACTGCACCATACTGTCATTTGTGTCACAGTGGGTGGAACCTAGTTGGTTGGATGTTATTCTATTAATCTTTTGCTCTTTTACAGTATAAGTATAATAGTAATAATAGTATTATTAATGATATAGATAGATAGAGTAGATATATATAAATTACAACATACACTACTAGAAACTAAAAAAATCTATGTCGGTAAAAGTCTACCGACAGGGAAATTGTAATATTTATGTCAGGTCTCTAGAACCGACAAAAAATTTTGTAAACTGATAGGATAAATATATTTTTCTGTCAGTTTTTTTAGTTCGACAAAATATTGTGTTTTTTTGTGAGTTTTGGTGCCACTGGCAAAAAAAATCAATTGCACGAGCATCAGAGACGAAACACGCAACCAACCGGGGCCTGGGTTGTTAAAAAATAAACAAATTTTAATTCTGACATGAGTGCGTGCTATATATTTTCAGATGCAAGTGGTACTAAGTTTGTTTAAGTGTGTCATCATGGGGAATAGTGACTCATGCCGCATTTTACTCTAAATAGTGCTATAAAAATATTGAGAGTTGCATGCCCGTGCTTTCTAAGAGGTCTGCATGTCCTGCAATTTTTTGAGTGATAGCTGGACAACCTGGAATACCTAGCCTAGATCTATTTGTAGCAAATGAACAAGTGTCTTTTGATAAACAATCCACCCAACGATCTATGAGGCTCACCGTACATCCATGCCTAGTTTGCTTGCCTCCGTCACCCATAAATACACAGTGGCCAGCTACAACATCGATCACCGGACACATCCATCCATCCCTCTCCATCAATCAAGAAATAAACAAGGTTCTACTAACTTACTTGCTAGCTCACCAATGGCCTCCTCATCCTCCTTACTGCTCGCGGCGGTAGTGTTGGCGGCACTAGTCGTCGGCTCATGCGGCACCCCGCTCACCCTCACAATCGGTGAGGACTCTAGCCCCACCAAACTATCCATCATCACCAACGTCGCTATCTCTGAGGTGTCGGTCAAGCCGGAGAGTGCCACAGATTTTACGGATGATCTCAAGGAGTCGCCAGCCAAGACCTTTACCCTCGACAGTAAGGAGCCTATCAAGGGACCTATCGCCTTTCGCTTCCTTGCGAAGGGTGGTGGCTACCGTGTTGTTGACAATGCTATTCCTGCCGACTATAAGGCCGGCTCAGTTTACAAGACCAGCGAACAAGTCTAAGTAATGGACAGAGGTGCTCTTCTGTCGCATAAAGATTATATTGACCTCTAAACTAAACTTTTCAGAGGAAGGGTAAATAATGAGCATGCGAAAATGTTATTGTTCTCCTCTCGCATATTGTCATGGAGCTATATATATACACACACTTCACAATATTGTTTATGTAGGGTAAAATAGTATTGTCAACCTTCATGTGGTTAACTTTGTACTTTGCTTTTCTAAACTTTTAATACAAATATGTATTTAAGAATCAATGAAGCATGTTTATCTTGTGTAGCATATTAGAAATGCTATGGAAGTTGAATTTACAAATTGTTGACCCTAATGCATTAACGCAAAGATCGATCAACATATATCATGTTATCAAATCGCACTGGGTCACAAATGGCCGAAGCAGCATGATTCTATCACCCGACCGAAGTATATATCACACTTTCGTGGTGTAAAACGGGTAAGGTTTATGAGTAAACCCGTCAAAGTGTAACTGGTCAGACTTATATGACAAGGAGCAGCTAGTAGTTTCCGAGCAAACTAGTGAAGGGAACCATCGAAGGTCTTGCCCAAAGAGGGACCCCGTCAGTGCACAAGGACGTCGTCGGGTTGCCCTACGTTAGCCAACAAGCTTAGGACACCATCCTTGATCGATGCGATCAAACAATGGACAAAATCATGGAGGTTGAAAGAAATCAGGGCAAGGGGTAATTAGTTTTTGATTGATTGATTAATTGTGTGTGTGTGTGTGTGTGTGTGTGTTGAGCACCTCAATTGCAAAGCTATTGTATTTATAAGGATAGGATGGTATTATCCCAAGAGGAGTCGAAATTCCTTACAAAACACATGAAAATACAACTCAATTTTGAATTGGACCATCAAAACTGGTTTAGCCGGTTCTAGATTCGTCTAAAGCCTGTTTTCCGCTCTCTCAAAATCTTCTTTTCTTTGTCTGCACTGCAAATGAGATGATTCTTTTATGTTTTTCGATTGTCTCAACGAGAGAAATGCAAACATTAGAGTCCATTATGCCTTTTTTCATAATTTGACTATCAATGGAATATATTTAACATTACTATATATATGTTTTGGGTGCGTAATTAATGGTTGGATCTGGTTTTTTATCGTGTGGAAATTTTAAACCACGGCTATTAGGCACCGAAAATGTTTTTGACAATTTTCAGATGTTTGGTGTATATTTTTCCCATTTTCTCTAAATCTAAAACTAAAATTTTGAAGCATCTATAGATATTTTTTTATAAGCTCTAAGTATTTTACTTGCAATACTTCTGGTTCAATCTAGATTTTTAGAACTTCTAAAAGCTTAAAGTTAAATTACACTGGTAGATAACTATGACATAGTCTATATGTCATAACATAGATTAATTATTAACACATAACAAGAGAATCTACTAGCAAATAAACATCAAAATAATATTAAATAAATTTAGAAACCATAGGGCAAGCATAACTTTAGGAAGAAAGGTGGAACAAGTTTTATATTTTCCTGACTAAAATAAGTTCATAAATTTTCTAAGAATTAAATTAGATTCAAAAAATTTTAATCGTATATTTTAAAAGGTATTTGGATATTTTTTTGGAAATGTTTTGATAATTTTTAATAAGTTCTATTTGATCTCCTACTGAAGTAAACATCAATGTAGTTTGATCTACCCTTTCAAAGTTGACGTGGGATCGGCCAAAACTATTGTCGAAACCGTCTAGAGAGCGAAAACAAAGCTTTATTTATTTGAGCTATAAACTTTAGTCATTTAGCTACTAATAAATATATGGAGAAAAAAAATTTTCTTCTATTAGGATTCTTTTTCCATGCATCAGTAGGCCCTCGTAGGATAGAAGCCAGCCCATGTGCCGTGCTCTGCAGTGCCAGGCCCATGGCCCAATGATCCTCCGTGGCTGGATCCTAAGCATCCCCGCACAAAATCTTTTTTTGCGACTTGCTGACTTCATCGGAACATATAGATAGATAGATAGATATAGAGCAGGTAGTCAGTATCGAGCCTGTAACCCCAAGCTTTGTGAGCTACCAAACTGTGATAAAAGGGAGCGGAATAGTGGCCAAAATAATATAAGAACCCTTGTATGATCATCAATTCGAGAAAACCATACAAATATGAAGAATGAGTATTTTATTCTTACCAATTGGATCTTGTTGCATCCGATAACAAAAATATAGAATAATTTATTTATACAAAATGATAAAGAGAATCTTGTATGATCATCTCATCGAGAAAATCATACAAATATGGGAAGAAAGAGTATTTTATCCTTACCAATTGGATCTTGTTGCATCCCATAACAAACATGCATGAACCATTTCTCCCATTTCTCGAAGCATGTGTCCGGATAAGTTAGCTCTAGGTCTTCTAGTTAAAAAAACAACGTTGATGAAGGCATATAGGTGCACTATTAGACTATCTCCAACAACGACCCCTAATCCCAAATTTGGGTCATGAACAGGTGTTTTGGGTATCAAAAACATCCTCCAACGAGCACAGCCAACCAAGAACGTATCGCAGTGCGTCTGGCGAACCGCAAAAAAAGCGTCGCCCAAAGCGGACAACGCAAATGGCTCCTCCAGCAGCTCTCCTCCTCCACATACGCTCCTCCCTCCACCGGATCTCCCCCGCCACCACCGGCTCTCCTCCCTCATAGACGCTCCTCCCGCCACCGACGCTCCTCCCCACCCCGGCTCTTCTCCCCACCGGCCGGCGCTCCTCACCCGACGCTCTCCTCTCTTCCTCTCCTAGCGCTCCTCCCTGCACCGATCTTCTTCTTCCCCCTCCACCGGCCTCTCTTCCTCACCTCAGCCTCTCTGCTCCCCACCGACACTCCTCACTCGTCCGGCTCCTCCTCCCCCCACCCCACCCCCACCGGGCGCTGCGGGCGCTGCGGCGGACTCACACACGTGGCGGCGGAGAGCGTGTCGGAGACCAGTGCGGCGCTGGAGCAGGTGGAGATGGGCGTGGTGGCGGGCACAACGGTGGGTGCGGCGCTGAAGGCGGGCACGGTGGGAGCAACGGCGGAGAGGCTTCGTTTGAGTTCGTTGTTGGAGAGTCTTCGTTTTGGGTCAGCTTCTCTCTTCGTGTACATGACCCAAATCGCAGAATGAGTATCGAGTTTAGGTTCTTGTTGTTGGAGACAGTCTTACATGGTAAGAATTGCAATTTTAAACAGTACACGTGGGAACAACAAAGATTCGACTGATTTTGCGTTTTTCTGACAGTGGCAAACAAAAAAAAAACACACGATAACTGAAACCAAAACCCGTTAACAAAGGATCCTGGTCGGTAAACATCTAGACCTGATAACAAAACAATCTTGAGCGACAAGAGAAAAGCCTGAGCCGAACAACAGAAAGAAAAAAAAAGGTAAAAATGCGGACAAAAGGAAAAGCAAAACCCAACAAAAGAAGAAATAGTGATGAAGATGCAGATCAAGATGATAATACCAATCAAAATCAGGAACTACTTAAGCCAAGTTCATCACTATGTGCTTCTTCTCCCCTTCTTTGGGCTTTCAATCTGAATATCATGTGATCTGCCATACATACAAACTAGGAAAAATGATGCTGATGTACCGGTTGGTCACAAGTTTTTCTGCATCATGTTCTGCAGTGTCTTGGCTCTTTATAGGCTTCATCATTACTTATTATAGCTCTATGTTCTGCTGTTTCTTGTAAAAAGGAGTGTATTCCGTATGCTTCCATGTGGCCCGAGTGCAATTGGTGAAGGAAACAAAGTAGATGTTACTACTACACAAAGTGATACAACGCAATATGATATATAAATCAATAAATATATTGCATAAAAAAGATAAGGTCCCAGATCTTAAAGAAACGCCTCCACTGAGAGCAACTCCAGCAGTAGCTCTCAAAAACAGGGTCCCTACTTTTTATTTGAGTGCTTCCCCTATTTTCAAGGGTCCATCTGTTTTTTGGGCTGCACTCCAGCATGGCCTCAAAAATAGAGCACTCAAAATTATTTAGACTGTCAATGACATGGGGGTTTGATTGTCATAGACTAACTCGGTCATAGGAGGTTAAGTCGGGGCTTTTTAACATGAACTCGGCGGTTGCGAGGAGGTGAGTGAGAGGTGAGAGCACAAAATCACGGATAAGAGCCGAGCTATTGGCCCAACAGGAATGAGGACTGAGGAAGAATCTGAGAGCCCACTCAAATTTCAGGACTCTAGTAGGGCCCTGTTGGAGCTCGTTTTTTTACCTGAGCTTCAATATTTAGCTATGAGGGCCAAAGTAGGGGGCCTGCTGGAGTTGCTCTGATGTATCTACACACATAAGAAGGGAGGAAAGAAGAGTATGATGGAAATCACCAGAGCCAGAGCCAGCAGACGACCCTGATGTGTTACTGACACGCACAGGGACCTTTTCATGATGCGACGGAGCTTCACCTCCAGGTCATCCTCATCCTCTCGCAGTTTTCCACCTCCTGAACTCTTTCCTGCAGGATCCACCACAATCGTTCCCACTGTCACCACCAGAAGCCTTTCCTGGGGTACATATGGACTAGCTGCTGCATGTTGCTACCACTGTTGGGAGGACATTGCAGGATGCAACCCTGTTTGTCTTCCGAGTTACCTGCACTGCGCATGAACAAATTAATGGATATGAATGTTGAGGTTTATGGAATTTCAGACTCAAGTTTATAGTATGCAGACTAGACTTCCTATTCCTTTTAGGCTTAAACAAATATCAGATGGAGCACACACTAGACCAAAAATGTAATTAAATGAGAGTTTGAGGTCATGCACATGAGGAGCTGAATATAGAAACCTTGAATTTCAAAGTACATGTATAAGTATAAGTATATGCATTAAACAATAAGCCAATAACAATAAGATTGTCACAAGCAGGTTGAACATTCACTTGTTAGAAATATTGAAATAAAAATGAAAATACACTGAATGAAGTTAGAAAAGCTTGAATTGAAACTATGTAAAAAACCGAATGAGCTTAATGCTTAGCAATTGCAGAGAATGGACAACAGGTTATCATTATCAAATAGTGCAAACAAGCATATAATTCTTCCTTTCTTCATGAAGAGAACAGCAAGCAGCACTAAAAAATAATCATGAAATACTCCTAAAATTTAGTGACCAGAGATGTAAGGGGCAGTGGCAGGCTTGCACAGGAACATTGCACCGACTTTTGCAAACAGTTGGGCAAAAGACATAGTATAGCATCTAAAGGTACTGTTGAGAGACACTGAACTTACTACTGAAACAATCAATAAGCTTGCTCAACCTAATCAGAGAACCAATAGTATTCTTAATCAAACCAGCAATTTTTCGAAGATGTGAAAGGAAATGGGGAATTGCATCTACACTTCCGCCAATTTACTCAAGTGACCTGTATACAAACCAGAATCAGTAGAAATGCTAGAAAGAACCATAACTGCTCATCTATCAGATTATAATAATACAAGAAGTGGCCAGTTTTTTTT
Organism: Coix lacryma-jobi var. lacryma-jobi; assembly: GCA_009763385.1. NCBI lineage: Eukaryota > Viridiplantae > Streptophyta > Magnoliopsida > Poales > Poaceae > Coix > Coix lacryma-jobi. Next base: position 138,927,887 of record CM019829.1, read on the forward strand.
GGCTAGTGTATTTTCTACAATAAGTATACTGCCAAAATTGCAGACATGATCATGACTTGCTTTCAAACCAAAACAGACGTCAGTTCCATACATCCTAAGATCAACAAGAATATGCTTACATGACATGTCCATGTAGAAAATTTCGAGTTTCTGCCTCAGTGTCATGTATTATCACTATAATCTGTGAAGGAATCTATCAAATTTACAGAAAAGGTCAAAGCTTCATAATGGTATTGACATCTTCAACACAAAACAGATTAAACCAACAACTTCAACCAAGTCATCTTGCCAGATGTGCTCCCTCTTCATCAACCTCAGCAAACAAAAACACTGATGCAGGCTCATATCCAGAGAGTTTTCATCTCACCAATCAAATTATTCAACATGACATAAACCTCCCTTGATCTGGGATGGACGTTATCGCCCACAAGGAAACCATGCATCTCGGATTGCACCTCAATCCAGCTACAACCAGGTTCCTTTTTAGCCGTCCCTGCCTCATTAGCCTTCTAGTCCTTGAAACATCAACCATTTCCCTGATTCAGCATATACATTAGAGAGAAGAATGTAAACTGATGAATCATCTGGATCTAGCCTTAGAACATTGCTAGCAGCAGTTTCAGCCACTTCAACACATCTTGACGGATCTTGCAAATGCTTAGCAGAGTCTTCCATATGACAGTGTCTGCTTCGAGAGGCATGCTTCTGATAAATTTTAGGGCTTCCTGTGGCCCTTTGAGCGTCCTAGTATATCCACCATGCAAGCAAAGTGTTCCAGTTGAGGTTCAAATTGTAGCGGCTGGTCATCAGATGGAAATACCGGCATCCTCCATCATCTCAGACCAACGTGGCTGCATGCCCGCAGAACTGCAACAAAAGTTGCATGGTTTGGCACAACATTTGCTTTCTGCATCCTCTCAAACATCTCTAGGGCTTCAAATCCCTGGCCATGGAGCGCATAGCCACATAAATAGCGTTCCATGATACAAAATCCAGTTTCTGCGCCTTCTCAAACATTAGCAGTGAGTCTGGCATGTTCCCGCACTTGGCATACATGTCTACAAGAGTGCTAGAGATATATTCGTCTCCAAGCATTTCTTGTTTGATAATCTGACCATGGATCTGTTTCCCCAACTCAATGGTAGCCAGATTAGCACAAGTATCAAGAACGGTGGCATAAGTAAAATGATCAGGCTTTACACCCATATCTAGCATCTCCGAGAAGAATTTCTGTGCTTCTTCACTCTGTTTGTTGAGTGAAAATCCTGATATGATGGAGTTCCATGAAACAAGTTCTTGCCCCCCAATTCTGTCATGAAGTTTCTGAGCCTCTGTGATCATGCCACATTTGCAGTACATGTCAACAACAGTGCTTGAAACGAAAGCATGTAAACCAAGTCCAGACTTGATAGCTTTGCCATGAACCACTGACCCATATTCCAAAGATTGTAGACCTGCACAAGCCTTAAGAACACTACCATACGTGAAATCATCAGGTTCCATACCAGAGCGCAGCATTTCATTTAGATGAGCTATAGTATCATCATAACACTCATTTTGCTCGAGAGCTGCAATAATAGCATTCCAAGAGACCGAATCTCTTTGCTCCATCTCCTGGAATACAAGGTATGCTTCTACTAATGCTTTGCATTTCCCATATAGATCAAGATTGCATTTCTGACACAAACATCCACAACGAAACCTGATTTAATCGCTAAGCAGTGGACTTGCAGCCTTGAAAGTACCCCTTAACCTCAGCACAAGCACTGAAAACACCTGATAAGCTCACTACATCAAAACCAATACCAGACCTGGTCATGAACTGAAACAGCTGCAGGGCCTCAGCTCCTAGCCTGTGCGCACAAGCCCCACCATCATGGCATTGCATGTCTCCACAGTATGGTTAGGCAAACCAAAGAATGCCCTCCTAGCATCAACAAGCTATCAGCCTTTGCATACACATCCACGATTGCTGTCCCAACAACACGGTCAGAACTAAACTGATTCTTTATGGCATGCGCATGGAACTGCCTAGCAGTGCTCAGACATGGCATGCTGCACAGGATCTAAAGGCACTGGCATAAGCCGGCTGACTGACCCCAAGCCCAACTTCTGCATCTGCACAAACAGCTCCAACCCCCGCATGTACTGCTCATTCTGAACGCATCCAGCGATCGCCGCACCCCACGAGACCGAATTCTCTCACCCATTCCATGAAAGAAGCGCAGTGCGTCTTCCAAACTCCTGCACTTACCATACATGTCGACGAGAGCGCTACCGGTTTGGACATCCATCTCCAGCCCCGTCTTCACCGCCAGCGCATGGATCTGAACACCAAGTGCCAGGTCGTCCAAGCCACCGATGCCTTGAGCAGGACAGCGAGCGTCGTCCTGTCGGGGGTGACACCACAGCGAGCCATCTCCATAGACAGGCCCACCGACTCCCGGAACATGCCGCGCTGGCAGTAGCCCGAGAGCAGCACGTTCCAGGACACGACGTCCGGGTCAGCATCGCGCCGAAGAGGGACGCAGCCGTACCAGTGTCACCAGCGTGAGCGTACGCCGTGAGCATGGTGTTCCACGAGACCGTGTCCCGGTAGGGCATCGCGTCGAACACCCTGCGCGCGTGGGCGGCGCCCCCGCACCGAGCGTACATCTGGAGGAGGCAGTTGGAGACGAACGTGGTGGGCACAAACCCGGACACGAGCATCCGCGCGTGCGCAGCCTGGCCCGTGGCGAGGGCCGAGCGCCCGGCGCTGGCGCATAGCTGGTAGAGTGGGAGAAGGTGGTGGTGGTGAGGAACCCGTCCCCGCTTGAGAGGGCGGCCGGAGCATCCCGGGCTTAGGGAGCGTGTGACGTGGCCGGTGGCGGTCATGTGTACCGTTAGAGGGCGGCGTTGGAGTTGGAGATCGTAGCTCGAGGCGTGCTTCTCGAGCTCGAGCCGGTGCTGGAGGAGAGAGCTCGAGCTGGCTATGGCGGATCGGATCTTGGGAAGAGGAATCCGGGAAGAAGCGGCAGCTGGAGCGGGCAAGAGAGAGGCAGCCGGCGGGGGAGAGGGAGCAACGGCCGCGCGGGCAGAGGGAGCAGCGGCCGGCGGGGCATAGAGCGGCGAGGGAGAGGGAGCAGGCGTGCGGCCGCGGCTGCGCGAGAGGAGCTGCGACGAAGATGACCGCGTGGGGAAGGGGAAAAGTATCCCATGCGGTGGCCACTTCTTCGCTGACAAGTGGGCCCATGGGAAGCGGAAAACATCCCATGCGGTGGCCACTTCTTCACTGACAAGTGGGCCATCTTTTTGGGTTCAATTATTAGACTATATGTTTAAAAAAATTGTGTGATATTGAATGTTGCACACTAGTTTAGTCTATTAAAAATTGATTAAGCTTATGTTTAGTTCCTAGAAATTTTCAAGATTCCTCATCATATTGAATCTTTAAACGCATGCATAGAATTAAATATAGGTAAAAATAATAACTAATTACATAGTTTGTCTATAAATGTCAAGAGAAATCTTTTAAGTCCAGTTAGTTCATGTTTGGACAAAGTTTACCAAATAACAATGAAGTGCTACAGGAACTTTTCCCCGAAAATTTCTTTAATAAACATGGCCTAACTATAAAACTAATTAATTGTCGCACAATACTTAACGAGATGAAGCTATTAAGCATAATTATTCTGTCATTAGCACATGTTTACTGTAGCACCATATTGTCAAATCATAGACTAGTTAGACTTAATAGATTCGTCTTGCGAAGGAGATTTTGGCTGACAAATTTCTAATCTTCAATGGAAGCCTCCAAACGCCACAGGGACGGTCGACTGGTGAAACAACAAGTCTAGTAATTGAAACGACCCACGATTTTCTCGAAGGGAAATCTGCAGATTACATCATAATATGTCAGTCCAGAAAATCTCAAGCCATCACATTATCATTATTCAATTGTTACAAGGGTACGCAGACAAAGGAGCAGAAGGCCACGCTCACGTCAATGGAGCGGAGGACCCCCGAAGGTGAAGGCGCTCGGCGCCGTCTTGTAGCGCAGCTCCACGGACCACGGTCTTGCTTGCTCGTGGCGACGGGGACTGGAACCCGTCCCCGTCCCCATCCCCAATGTCTACGATTTCCCCCATTCCCCGTCCCCGATTGGAGTCACGGGCCCCGACGGGTGCCACGCACCCGATTGCAAGTCACGCTTCGTCTACGTCGGCGTCGCCACGGGGAAGACTGGAAGCATAAGGAGGAGGGGGAAGTAGAGTCGGGCAACCGATGATTTGTAGTAGGACCACACACACACAAGAGAGGTGGAGAGCTAATGTCGACGGAGTGAGCCACATAACGGAACTACAAGCAAGATGAAGCGTTGAGATTCAGGAAGAAGCCATTGCTCTGACCTTTCGTCTCTAGATCTTCGTGTCGGCTGTCGCAATAGAGGGCGTGGCGGCGGGAGTGGAATGGCTCCCTCCCGTCTTTGACTGACTCCGCCTCGTGAGCGCGAGTCAGGAGGACGACACCGGCCAAGCTAGGGATCCCACAAGTCACTACTAGAGAAATGGCCTTTGGGCGATAGACAGATTCGGACATTAGCCTCGAATATTTTTGTGTCCGGGGCTAAAAGTTCTTTAGTCCGGGTTGGTAACACCAACCGGGACTAAAGGTTCCTTTTCCTCGAGGCAACCGAGAGGCAACCGGGGCTAAAGGGTCAGTGTTCTTTAGTCCCGGTTGGTAATACCAACCGGGACTAAAGGTCCTACCTTTAGTCCCGGTTGGTATTACCAAACGGGACTAAAGGACCTTTTAGTCCCGGTTGGTAACACCAACCGAGACTAAAGGTCCTTCCAGACACAATTTAAAAAGAAGGAGTATCCTATTCTGTTAGATGTGTAGTGTAGCTCAGTTGGTAACGCGCGCACGTGAAGGCTAACTGTGCGGTCTTGAGTTCGAATCTCCACAGCCCACAACATTTTTTCGTTTTTATTCCAAACCTTTAGTCCCGGTTGAATACTGTAGCAAACCTTTAGTCCCGGAACCGTAGTCCGGGTCCAGAACCGGGACTAAAGGTCCCTAGGACCCGGGACTAAAGGCCCATCCTCTACTAGTGAGTTCGCGCGACACCGGGCTGTGATGGACCGACCGAGTAGACCCTCATCCGCTGGTACATGGACATGGTACTAGTTATAGTTGGCCAAACGGGCCTTGTCCCTCTGGGCCGACACTAAAATGGCCCTAAAGAGCACGGCCCGAAAACACCCCGGCCCGCTAACGCCCATGCCCGTGCCAAGCACGGCCCGTCCTCGTGCCCGTGCTTGGGCCGCGATGCCGACCCGTTGGCACAGCACGGGCATGACCCGCTACAGGGGTCGGCCGCCCTAGGGTCGCCGGATCGGTGTCGCCCCCATCCGACCGTTGATTTGGGGAGTCAGGGCACGTCATATATAAGCCGTCGGCCGTGCCGCTGCGTCCCACTCCCCCCAACCTAAATCATTTTAGCCTCTCGCTCTCGCCTCACTCTCTTCTCTCGCTCTAGCGGTGGCATCTCCGAGGCGAACGCGGATCTGGAACCCTAGCCGACTCTCTTCCCTCACTCGGTGGCTGGTTGAGCCTCCGGCGGCGGCATGGGCACACGACACGACCTTCTCTACCTCTCTTCTCCCTCCCTGGCCGGCAATGTAGTCTCGTCCTCCACATCTTCCCTCCTCGTCTTCGTCTCGCCTCCGTCGTCGACCTCGCTGGACTTCTGCATCTCAGGGGCTCCGGATTCGCCGGTAAGTACTCCTTGCTCCTTCCTCTCTTTTATATTGTTGCTTTATGTTTGCTAACTTTTGTTTGTTCATAGGACTCGTTTCCGGCAAGCACGTTGAGGTACTGGGAGCCGGATCTGTGCGACGACGACGACACAATAGCATCTGGTGCTCCGGCCGTAGTGGTAAGTTGCTAACCCTAACCTTAATTTTGTCAACCCTACCCTACATTCTGTTACCAGGGGCAGAGCCAGGAATTAGGCATAGGGGGGCTATACATAAAACTAGAACTAATAAACCATACTAAGTTGTAGTCATATATATAATAGTAATATATGTTTCACAAATCTTGACCAAAAGAAATTAAATCTATACCTAAAATAAAGAGGCAAAATTTCTCCACCTCTTTTTTCGTCTGGCCTCCTGCGATAGTTACGGTACAAACCGATATAAGCACAAGAGTTGGAGACGGACACGACCTGCAGAACTTCTTCCAAATCTGTACCTACCTAATAATAAAAAAGAGGCAAAATTTCTCTTTTTCGTCTGGCCTCCTGCGATAGTTACGGTAAAACCGATATAAGCACAAGAGTTGGAGACGGACACGGCCTGCAGAACTTCTTCCAAATCAATAATACACGACAAATCACATACCAAATTGATCCGTCTCCATATTCATGTGTAACCATATCCATTCCAAATATAAATCGAGAAACACAAAACAACCACATAAATTACGTGCAGCACCAACAAAAAAATCAAAGAAAAAAAGGAACGGGCGAGTGAGTGATCGCAACTTGGAGCGGTGCAGCACCGCTAAAGCACGAGGTCGTGATGCTGCCGCAGCATGGAGTCACGGAACCGGCGTCAAAAAAGGCACGAGATCAGGGGATCCTGACTCCAAAGGGCGCAACAACGTCGAAGCATGAGGTCGCGAGACACCCGTCGTCACGATCACGTCACGTGTGTGTTTGCAGCGTCCTAGACACGCTCACCAGATCTCGATGGCCCTCCTTCGCTGTAAACCGCCACCGCACGACGGTTCCAGCCAGATCTGCTGAGCGCGACATGGACGAGCTCTACCGCCAACGCCCAAGTGTGGCCTGCGCGAGATCCACCAGCGGGGGACACGAGCCACTCGCGACCGCTAGAAACGCGCTCTCGCAACCGTCGCCGAGTCTGTGGCCTACGCGAGCTCCGCGCCGCCCGCCTGAGCGCGGACCACGCGATCCGCCGTGGACACGCCCCTCACTGCTGCCGCCAAAGCCATGTCCTTGCGAGCCGTAGCTAGAGATACGTCCGCCTGATGGTCAGCTGTTGGAGATGCATGTGAGGATGCACATGACTGCGTGAAGAAGCTAGCCGACATCTTGGTCCTCTCCCGTCTCCAGTGAGCAGCGGCTGAGGTGCTGAATTATGGCTGCTCAAGTGGTGGTGCTAGTAGCCGCTGAGAGATTTCAGAGCGGCGGCTGGGATTGGGAACAAAGGATAAGACTAGGGTTACAGGTTTTATATATCTATACAAAGAGAATTGGGCCTTCAATCTGTTCCTGCGCCTTAGGCCTTGCTGGAGCACCGAGGGGAGAGCAAGAGAGAGAGTGAGAGAGAGAGTCACAGGGTGCGTTTTGGGAGAGCTCCACGGAGCTGATTCTCAGGGAGAATCACTCCCTGACTACCAAACGTATTTTTCAGTGTGAAGTGATTCTTTGCTGATTCTGTGAAGTGATTCTCTGAAATGAACTAGGAGGCTGAGAGCTGAAAAAAGTAGCTCAAAGTAGTAGCTTTCACCTGATTCTGTGAAGTGATTCTCTATCCTGATTTTGAAAGTTTAGGCTAAGAATCAAAGAGAATCTACTTTCAGCCACAGAATCACTTCACCAGAGAATCTGGGAGCACAGCTGGAGAATCAGGGAACAAGCTGTCCCAACAGGCCATAGAGAGATTAGATGGTGGCCGTGCATGCTGTTGCTAAAAAAAGGTGGCCGTGCGTGCTTTTCTCTGTCATCTTGTGTGTGTGGTTTGTGCGTAAGTTGCTTTTTTATTTACTTTTTTGTTTTTTAAAAAAACAAATCAGCAAGTATAATATATATACATGTATTTATAGAATATAGAGTTTCTTTAGTGGATCTCAAATTCTAATCCCTATCTTTATACTAAAAATCATCTTCTATACCTTCTTATCTGTTTACTATTTTTTTTTTATTTTTCTAATAAAATTTTAATTATTTTTTATCCGTTGCAACGCACGGGCATGTTTTGCTAGTACCTATGAATTTAACTCTACGACAACCAGAAAGATCATAGGCAATTGATAAAAGAATACTAGTGACTGTTAATTATACTGGATAAAGAAATACCACTTGATTGATTTGTTTATGAATTAAAATTCCTCCTGCTTGTAGTTGCCTGACCGCATGACGGACACCTACAGGAGGCAAATTGGACGGCAGGTTGGCAGCCGGCAGCCGACGCTATCAATTTGGAATAGCGGTGGCGGCACTGGCGCGGCCATGGCGGCACAACGTCTCACGTCCGGCCTCCCACTAATGCAGGCCGCAGGCATGGCGATGCCCACAAATTGACGACGCATAAAAGAAGATGAAAAGGCGAAGAAGCTAGAAACGAAGGAAACCGACGCTTCGTATCCACAAACCAGAAATGATGAAGGGATCGACAACACATGTTCGTGTAAATGGACTACTTATTGGGCCTCAAATACACCGTACGTATACACTTAACGTTTTGTTGAATTAAATATAGGGCCAAATGGCAATTAGATATGTGTAATATGTGTACATATGAGTACTAATACTAAGTAGTATATACTAGAGGACTACTAGCACGTCAGGGGGTGCCAGGCCCCCCGTGCCCCCCTCCCTCCGCCACTGTCTGTTTACTAACCCTAGTCCTCCCCTTTCTGGTAGCCGTTGAGGAATTGGAGGCTCGCGACCGCGAGATGTCGGACGAGCGGAGGAGATCGATCATTCCGTGACCGTTGCGGGCTTTGTGGGCTTGTCCCCCCCCCCCCCCCCCCCCCCCCCCCCCCCCCCCAGTCTGAGCCCAATCACAATTGATGATGTGCTCCCTCTGGTCCAACAGACCCGACTAACCGCAATTCTACCTCGCAGTGAAGACGGGGCTGGAGATGGATGTCCGAGCCGGGAGTGCTCTCGTCGACATGTATGGCAAGTGTAGGAGTTTGGAAGACGCACTGCGCTTCTTTCATGGAATGGGTGAGAGGAATTCGGTCTCTGGGGTGCGGCGATCGCTGGATGCGTTCAGAATGAGCAGTACATGCGGGGGTTGGAGCTGTCTGTGCAGATGCAGGGTTGGGGCTTGGGGTCAGTCAGCCGTCTATGCCAGTGCCTTTAGATCTTGTGCAGCAATGCCATGTCTAAGCACTGCTAGCAGTTCGTTGCATGCGCATGCCATAAAGAATGAGTTTAGTTCTGACCGTGTTGTTGGAACAGCAATCGTGGATGTGTATGCGAAGGCTGATAGCTTGGTTAAGTTGATGCTAGAAGGGCATTCTTTGGTTTGCCTAACCATACTGTGGAGACTGCAATGTCACGATGGTTTGGGTTTGTTGGCACAGGGCTAGGATCTGAGACCATGCAGCTGTTTCAGTTCATGACCAGGTCTGGTATTGGTTTTGATGTAGTGAGCTTATCAGGTGTTTTCAGTGCTTGTGCTGAGGTTAAGGGGTACTTTCAAGGGCTGCACGTCCACTGCTTAGCGATTAAATCAGGTTTTGATGTTGATGTTTGTGTCAGAAATGCATTTCTGGAACTATATGGGAACTGCAAAGCATTATTAGAAGCATACCTTGTATTCCAGGAGATGGAGCAAAGAGATTCGGTCTCTTGGACTGCTTATTGCAGCTCTCGAGCAAAATGAGTGTTATGATGATACTATAGCGATCTAAATGAAATGTTGCGCTCTGGTATGGAACCTGATGATTTCACGTTATGGTAGTGTTTTAAGGCTTGTCCAGGTCTACAGTCTTTGAAATATGGATCGGTGGTTCATGGCAAAGCTATCAAGTCGGGACTTGGTTTAGATGCTTTTGTTTCAAGCATTGTTGTTGACATGTACTGCAAATGTGGCATGATCACACAGGCTCAGAAACTTCATGACAGAATTGGGGGGCAAGAACTTGTTTCATGGAACTCTATCATATCAGGATTTTCGCTCAACAAACAGAGTGAAGAAGCACACAAGTTCTTCTCGGAGATGCTAGATATGGGTGTAAAGCCTGATCATTTTACTTCTGCCACTGTTCTTGATACTTGTGCTAATCTGTCTACCATTGAGTTAGGGAAACAGATCCATGGTCAGATTATCAAACAGGAAATGTTTGGAGACGAATATATCTCTAGCACTCTTGTAGACATGTATACAAAGTGTGGGGAACATGCCAGACTCGCTGCTTATGTTCGAGAAGGCGCACAAACTGGATTTGTATCATGGAACGCTATGATATCCGAGTAAAATACTTAGAGCTTACGATATATGAACACTGTTTTATAACTTCTCTCCGTTGTTGTATGATATATTTCCGCTATATGAATACTGTTTTGATAACTTCTCTCTGTTGTTGTATGTGTGGACTTTCTGGGCACACATATGATGAGTGCTCAATTTTGTTTTTAAAATCAGGTGCAATATCTTTGAACCTCCATGATTTTGCTCATTGTTGATCCGCAGCCAAGAATGGCGTCCTAGGCTTGCTGGGCAACGTAGGGCAATTCGATGATGCCGTTGTGCCTCGACGGGGTCCCTCTCGGGTAAGAGCTTTACGGTTCTCTATACTAGTTTCCTCGGAAGATACTAGCCGCTCTTTGTCATCAGTTATCTTTGGCAGGTTAACTTATAAACCTCACCGTTTTTTACCACGAAAGCGTGATATATACTTTGCTTGGGTGTTCGCTGGTAGGCAAAGTCTATGAAAATCGGGTAGGCCAGTTTTTTGCAGAATCATGCTGTTTCGGTACATTTGTGCAGTACTACAGAAAAACTTATGCAATACATTCCAAAATGGCCTCGGAGGCGAGCGATATTTTAAATCGCCTCTGTTAAATGCCTACGATTAACCGAGACGGGAATTTTTATTAACCAAGACGGTCACAACTAATCACCTCATAAAATTGATTTATAGAGACGGTCAAAAAATAATTGCCTCCTAAAATTTATTAATGGAGGCGGCCACCCTCCAAAAGTACCTCCATTTTTGGAGGTGGGCATCCTAAATAGCCTATCTCAGAAAAAAAGGTTTGTTGTGACTATATTTCATGTTATGGTTTGGTCCATATAGAGATTTATGTTGAAAAATATCACGTGTAAATTCAACTTCCATAGCATTTCTGACATGCTACACAACGTAAACATGCTTCATTGATTCTTAAATACATATCTATATTAGAAGTTTAGAAAAGCAAAGTACAAAGTCATCCACATGAAGGTTGACACTACTACTTTTTACCATACATAAACAATATTGTAAATGTGTGTGCATATATAGCTCCACGACAATATGCGAGAGGAGAACAATGACATTTTCGCATGCTCATTGTCTCTCTGAAAAGTTTAGCCTAGAGGTCAAATAATCTTTATGCGGTAGAAGAGCACCTATGCATTACTTAGACTTGTTCGCTGGTCTTGTAAACTGAGCCGGCCTTATAGTCGGCAGGAATGGCGTTGTCGACAACACGGTAGCCACCACCCTTCGCAAGGAAGCGAAAGGCGATAGGTCCCTTGATAGGGACTTACTATCGAGGGTAAAGGTCTTGGCTGGCGACTCCTTGAGATCATCTGTAAAATCTGTAGCGCCCTCTGGCTTGACTGACACCTCGGAGATGGCGACGTTGGTGATAATGATAGTTTGGTGGGGCTAGAGTCTCACCGATTGTGAGGGCAAGCGGGGTGCCGCATGAGCCGACGACCAGTGCCGCCAACACCACCACCGCGAGCAGTAAGGAGGACGAGGAGGCCATTGGTGAGCTAGCAAGTAAGTTAGTAGAACCTTGTTTATTTCTGATCAATGGAGAGGGTTGGATGGATGTGACTGGCGATCGATGTTGTAGCTGCCGCTGTGTATTTATGGGTGACAGAGGCAAGCAAACTAGGCATGGATGTACGGTGAGCCTCATAGATCGTTGGGTGGCTTGTTTATCAAAAAACACTTGTTCATTTGCTAGAAATAGATCTAGACTAGGTATTCCGGGTTGTCCAGCTATCACTTAAAAAAATTGCAGGACATGCAGACCACTCAGAAGCACGGGTACACAACTCTCAATGTTCTATAACACTATTTAGTAAAAATGCAGCATTTATCACTATTCCCGTGATGACACACTTAAACAAACTTAGTACCACTTGCATCTGAAAATATATGGCGCACACCCATGACAAAATTAAAATTTGTTTACTTTTTATTAACGACCCAGGCCAGGTTGGCTACGTGTTTCATCTCTGGTGCTCCTACAATTTATTTATTTTTTCCGTCGGTGGCACCAAAACTCACTAAAAATACACAATATTCTGTCAGACTAAAAAAACTGACAGAAAAATATATTTATCTTGTCGATTTACAAAATTCTCTGTTGGTTCTACAGACTCAGACAGAAATATTAAAATTTTTCTGTCGGTAGACTTTTCATCGACAGAGATTTTTTAGTTTCCAGTAGTGTATGCTGTAATTATATCTACTCTATCTATCTATATCATTAACATATACTATACTATAAAGGAGAAAAAGATTAATAGAATAACACCCAACCAACTAAGTCTCACCCATTGTTACACAAATGACAGTATTGTGTAGTGATAGAGGGTTACGCGCGAGGGAGAGGTCCTGAGTTTGAATCCCACCGGCCGTGTTAGCCGCGAATTTTACTCGAAAAATATTGGTAGGGCCCTCGCTTTGCCGAGTGTCTAGTGACCCCTTTTCCGGCTCCATGTTACATGTGCTTCAAGAGATGATCAAGCACCTAATTTCTTAACCTAGTTAAATTTTGTCCTTTTCTTTTGGAAAATGTAGTTCGTTGTTCTAAATCTCATCTGTTGTATAGCTTCTGCCATGGGTCAAGACATGTTGCTTTTTAAGCAACGTACTTCTTCACCACGATGTGAAACGACTGATTTCCTCGAAGGGAAATCCACAGAGTCGAAGTGTAATAAGACCTGTTTCCAGTCGAATTACCCGGAATTTCAATCGAATACCATAATCCATACTTCGATATTTAGAGTACATAATACGATATTGCATTTATTACGTCACCGTACGACAGTAATTTAAATAAAGCAACATCCAGAATAGCTTGTCGTAGAGGAAGAAGCGTCGAATCGAACTCCACACTCGAGCGTAGGCACGAGACCCTACTCGTCGAACTCCTGGAGGAGTACTCCTCCTTGGAACCTGAAACCTCAATTTTCAGTACGATTTGTACTGACCACACTTTCCCATACTAAAATGATTTATATGTGGGTAAGTGGATGCATATGGTATAGAAATTCAGACATAAGTGGCTGAGTTTTCCTATGCAAATCAGTATAGTAATTGTATATATTTATCTTGTTTCACCATCTCGAATTCCACCATCGGATCACCATAACCATCACTATACCCATATCCATTCACACACACACATATTGCTCAGTCGACAAAGGCCAGCTCCCTCCCAACCTTGTCTCAATGGCCTGCAGTCTCACACCAGACTCACGACCGACACTCTCTTACCAGAGGGAGAAAAGAGAACTCTTGCTACGTCAGGAAGCAAGTCAGGGAAAAGGTCCGCAGCCAATAAATTGGCCTAACGTATCGATCGATCAACCATACACTCTGCAGAGGTTTTTACAATATCCACAAGATCGCCATCATCAGCACCCCGGATGTGCCTAGGCGGATACCGGATGCTTGCCAGCCTAGAGTAATGCCACCCTACCACTGAACCCTGGAATCATCCCAAGTCCATCTGGGATGGCTAAGTCTGCGAAGTCACGTTCATCCCCTCCGAAGTAGGGGCCGTGATCGTCTCAAAGGGTGTGGGACTCCCATGCCCATACCTTCCTCGCACTCTCGCCTAGCAGTAGTGGCATTCCTCTACCAGGTAGTCCGACCGTCCCCGTCCATAAGAGCGAGTGGCATGTAAGGTTTTCCCCGTGGTTTGGTTCCCGCTCAACCTAGGGTGACTAAGTCGGAATGTCTTCTCAAAGGTTTTCATTATCTGTGCCACCACAGCACGCCCCTAACCCGGGTTCCACCAACGGCTCACACCCGGGTCCACCTCAAGTCACCACTTAACCCGCCACAGGTTTCTCATCACAGGGGCTTCCAGATCAGCCCCATGACAATACTCGCACCAGGCTCGTCATATATTCCGGCTTGGTCGACACAACCTCACCACCATACTCACCCAAAACACACGCAGCACACTCCCCGGATTCATCATATCATCATGCACCGGTTTTCACCATAGCATAATTAAGTATAGTAGAGATGATAGTAAATATTTATAGCAGCGTGTGGCTAATCTATTAGCAGGGTAGCAGGGGAAAGGTTGCGTCAAGGTAAGGGCTTACAAGCAATTCTATCATGCAAGTCCTATACAGAGCATCATTATGTAAATAACAGAATGTAATTAGCATGCGTAATGGGATCTACGAGGTTGGATGTGCTGTGGCACCTTGTGAGCAGTCGTTGCCTAGCTCCTCCTGGTAGTCGTGATCCTCGTCGTCAGGTGTCTCCTCCGAATGAAAACGGACGATTACGGTCGCGTTAGCGACCCCTATAGATTAACACAAAGAACGAATGAAAATTCAAAAGATTCAAATGCACTCTAACATGGTTCCATTGGGTATATCTGATTTTAGATGAATTTAGCAATTTGAATCACTATTTTTGGAGTCCGTATGAATAAGTTACGAATTTCTGAAGTTTATTCTATTTCTGAAAAAGAAAAATGGCCGAATTAATACGGGAGTGACACGTGTTGCGATCTGGTTGGTTCGTTCAGCTCCAGTGAATGACAGGTGGGTCCCACAGTATAGTTGTCCAGGAAGCCCATGGGCCGGTGGCCCGGCCCGTGGCCAACACCCGGCCCGAGCACGGCATGGCCCGGTGGCCACCGGGCCGGGCCGGCCCGACCCGAGGTGCGGGCCATGCCTGGGCCGCTACCCTGGCCCGTGGCACGGCCGGGCACGGCCCGATCTACTATGTGGCACAGTGGTGGCCCGGTTAAACTAATATTATATAGTGAAAATGACGATACTTATGAGTTGATAATTTATATATGTGTTGTTTAGTATTATACTATTGAATTGATTGA
The DNA here is from genome assembly GCA_009763385.1 of Coix lacryma-jobi var. lacryma-jobi. NCBI lineage: Eukaryota > Viridiplantae > Streptophyta > Magnoliopsida > Poales > Poaceae > Coix > Coix lacryma-jobi. The sequence continues at coordinate 138,942,948 of CM019829.1, forward strand.
TACTTAGTTGAAAATGATAAATTATTTCAACACTTTGTGAAGATGATATAGATTTTTGAGGACTTTTTTAGCTGACGGGCCATGGGCCGGCACGGCCCAAAAAACGGCCCACGGGCTGTGCCTGGGCTGCTACCCTGGCCCGTGGCCCGTAGCGGCACGATCCTCACCGGGCCGGCACAACCCGTTGGACAACTATACCCACGGTCAGTGTTGACTTGGTCAACGACCGCTGATGTCAGCATGACGTCACCTTTGGGTTCCAGATGGGCCTGGCGGGCCGGGCTAGGCCGCCACGTGTCAGTCTGTCGTTGTGCCACGTGTTGGGCTTGGGCCGGTCTGGCCGAGCCCGTCCGGTGTGTAGTGCGCTCGGCGCACGGTGGACCGTTCGTGTGCGGTCTATGGACCGCCGTGCGGTTCACGGTGGACCACGTCCACTTCCCTTCTTTCCCCTCGGCTCACGGTGATCTGGGTGCACGCGGTATGCGCCCGATGTTCCCCCCTTTCCTCTGTTTTGGGCGCGGCGACGCTCGCCGTCCGTGAGCTCCAATCGGCGCACCGCGGCGATCCTTCGTCCCTGATTTTGGGTACCAACGTGACCGTGCTAACTCGGTGGTTCTCCTCATCCCAACAATTTCTCGTTCTAGGGTTCGTAGCGGTCGGCGCAGGTGATTTGGCGGCAGCCCGCGCGGCGGTGGTCTCGCGGACGAGATGGTTTGCTTTCTTTCGAAAGCTTCCAGTGCTATCGGTTCCTCACCTCCCGTGTCTAAGGCTCGTGTAACATGTCGTCGGTGGCCATTTTCCATAGCGAAGCTCGGATGCCATGGCGGCGCATGGCGGCTCTTGGCGGCCCCTCGGATGCCATGACCATGGTGCTACGGCGTACTACAAGGCATACCATCACCACTGCCGGCTTCGCTTCGTTGCTGGCGGTCTCATGAGAACTCCTACGACTTGGATCGGGACTCGGGCTGGCCGGAACGACGGTTCGCCACAGCGTGCCAGACCGCGCGCGTCGCGCGTTCACGACGACATGGGTGTCTCCTAGGGCACTGATCGATTCTGGGGCGCGCATAGGTTCGCTCCGTAACTGCGATCCTGCTCGGCTTGGTGTTTTCCTCCTACGGGTTCCATGGCGGGTGGAACGCGGCTCGCTGCGGCGGGCCTGGCCCACGGCGGCGCGAGCGCGTCTCGACAGCGCGTGCCCGGGCTCTTTTCTGCTGGTTGGTGTTTGGCTCGTGCGGGCAATTGTGTGCATGCAATGAATGTGTTCCCTGGACCGGAGATGGCCCTGGCCTATGCGCTCCGGGACGGGCCTCCATGGCTGGCGAATAGGCATGCTCGAGTGGGGATCAAGGCGACTCACCTCGGTGGCATTGAAGAAAGGATAGTGATGCCGGCGATCGAGTCGTTGCAGTGCAGCTCCGGTAGCAGTGTCGTGTTGCTCCCGGCTCGTGGGCGTGCCTGCTCGCGTTTCTCCTCCTCGGCGCCGGCGGGTTCCGCGACGGCGCCTCGTTTCTCCTTGGCTCCGCGCCTTCCTTCCTCCTTCTCCCTCGTCCCTCTTGGCCCTCCTCTCCTGTCGGTCTGGTGCAGTGGTGGTGCCACAGCGTGGCGGAGGCTCGTAAGGAACCCTAGTTTTATAGGTGCGGGGGCTCGTCACGGCGGACGGCGATCGAGGACCTCGAGCCGATCAGAGGGCCACAAAGCGTTCCGTCTCTCACTGGCTACAACTTGTGATGGGGGACAAGGTCTGGCGGACGTTGGAGGTTGTCGGTGCCACGTTGGCGCGGTGGGGGCACCGGGTCCCTCCTGCTCCGCCAAGGCATGAGGAGGAAGAAGAACAGGGTGTCTTGGCGCTGACGCGTGAACCCTAGCGGTCAGAGGCTCGACGCGAAGGGGAGGGGGTCGCGCGTGAGTCCGCGCAGCTGGGCCGTGACTGGGCCATGCAAGCGTGCCGGTGGGGCGCTGGTGTGAGCTGCGCGCGCCAAGTTTGGAGTCTGGTTTTGGCCTGGGTTCCCTTCCACATTTATTTTCCCTTCTTTTTCCTTTCTCTTCATAGTTTTAGCTAATCCTTAATTAGCTAATTGTTTAATCAGGTTTCTAGATTTGATTCCAAGGCTAATCGGTTTAATTGAGATCATGAGATTGTCATGCTTCAACTCTAGTATGACTTTTTGTATTGTCAAGTTTATTTCACACAAAAATCCAAGAAGAATCAAATCACATGTGATTATTCATTTTTATTAGTTAAATTTTTCATAAAGAGACTTAATCCATGGTTAAACATTTTAGCTAGGAATGCTAATGCTCATGCTAGATTACAATGCACATGCATGTTGGTTCACTCATCACGCAAGGTTTAAAAGAAAAATTTTGTAGTTGTGATTTTTGGTGTGGGAAAATTTGGGTTGTTACACGAGGTATCCTATCATGAAATTATATATATGTTTATTTGATGACTTTTTGAAATTATGCATATGCTTATTTGATGGGTTTTTCTATCGGCTGTTCAGTCCATATATTATTCAAAAATTTTAAAGCTTAGGTTGGTATGGAAATCAACTTTGTCAATTGAATGGCTTTGTCTCGAACAATTATGGATATTGGGCAATAGAACAACTATTTTTTAATGCAACTAGTTAATTCATCTGAACTTATAGGTGAGGATAAAAAAGAGACTGTTTTCTTCTTGCTTCAATAGTTCATGTTCTTGAGATATCAATGTCATTTTCAAAGATTGGGGATTTCAAAGATCAACTAGTTCAAGTGAACATATAGGCGCTCAATTTTCAAGTCTTGCACGGTGACTGAAATCGAAACTCACAGGAGGGACCTCATTTTTTAATATACCAATACATTTTATATTGTATTGTTCTATCACTTTGTGTAGCAGTAACATCTATTTATCACTTGTTTTCTTCACCAATTGCATTGGCCACATGGAAGCATTAGTAACATCTATTTATCACTTGTTCTCTTCACTAATTGCACTGGGCCACATGGAAGCATACGGGAACACACTCCTTTTTACAATGAACCATGAGAACATGGAGCTATATGTACTGATGAAGCCAATGACGAGCCAAGACACTGAAAATACTGATGAAGTCGTGAACAATGAAGCCAATTTGCTAAACTCGACTATCGCTATAACTTTCTTTCTGAACCCCCTGTAGAGGACACGAAGTTGAATCATTATTAGCAATACCACGGTACCCCTAGATTTTACAAGCATTAGAAATTTTTGAATGAATGTGTTAATTGGGACCTTTGTAAAATACTTGAGATTTTTCAAAACATTATACAACATATGTAATGTGTAACACATGCATACTAATCAAAGGACGAAGAGAAACAGAGTCAGATGGAATATACGGTACAAACTAGATTGAGAGAATTATTTGTTGGTCCTAAAAAAGTGTCTCTTAGTTTTTTTGGTCTTTTTTCTTGAACTTAGCTATTTGGCCTAGAAAAAAATTTAGTTGGTTTCTTGGCCCTTCCATCAGTTTGATGAAGTAATAGGGTTAAGTTGTACATGAAATTACTATTATGGACCTAGCACCGAATGAAAAAGATCAGCAATCTACATATGCCTGTACAAGTTTTACATGTTGCTTAGTATCAATAATGTTGGCATTTCTTAACGTCACTACTAAGAATAGAGTTTTAATCTATCCCCGGCAACGGCGCCAGAAATGCTTGTTGACACTCCTTAATGGAATCACTCTAAGAATGAAACCATATAAAATAATAATCTAGTGAATGCACTTAAGAGTGTATGGGACACTACTAACTTCACTTAACGCCAAGTTGTCATCCCTAACATGAAGCTAGAAATGTAATTATATCAGGGCACTGGATTTAAAGATAAATATTTACCCGCAAGCGCACAGATAAATATACCCGTTGTAGAAGCATTTCACCAAAGCTAGTCTTAGGTATCGTTATTTATATTTAGCCTAGAGACTAATCAATTCAAAGTATGATGGTATTATACTAATGAGGACTTAACAACATTCATTATGGCACACACTTATAATGAAGACACACTAATTACTCCAAATAGGGATTAGGTTACAGAGTAAATGATAATGATAAATGATAACAGAGATCAGATGAATCAAGGATATCCTAGAACAGTACTGGCTAGCAAGTGATGATTAGAATAGGTATTACTAAGAAACATTCCTAAGTTATTCTAATTACAAGTCATAGCATACATTGATTAGTGCAAACATATTTGGCAATCATTGGCTAGGTCACATCATATTTATAATCAAGAGGCAACTCCATAGTAAAGGTGTCAAACAGAGTAACCCCTAAACCACGAGTTAACTGAGCCATACTGAACACTACATTCGGGAGGTGAAATACAAAGGACTCAACAGGAATGTCACACCCGCGATCTACCACTCTATCCGGAACATAGACGCATTCACAGATAAATAGTGTATAGGCACCACGCCTAAACAGCATTTATCACCCACCCGTTGTACTTTAAGATGAGCGCTATACGGACATGAGTATAAACATAAAGATGAACTATCTATGCCAAATACATAATCAAAGCAGACTATAAGCAATATAATTAAGAATATAATAGTTGATGTCTTAGTCATATCAATTGTATTGCTATCTAGAGCATGATGAATAATAAGGTGAATTAGATTATCGAGAAGAACTAAGTACAAACAGATCATGAACTAGAATAGGATTATGAACTAGACGATGAACATGAACTAGATGATGAACTAGAACATAAACAATGAAGAACAATGATGAACTAGAAGAGCAATTATGAAATAGATACATAATGTTAATACAAGAGAGAAGATCTTGGGTTTACCGAGCCTTCTCGTGACTAGATCAGGAATCCAAGCGGAGCTTGCCTCCTCTAATCCTATTCTATCTACTATTCTAGGTGGATGTAGTTCTAGGGCTTCTGATTGATCTCCTTCTGATGAATGCCTGATGCTCCGATTGATGATGTCTAATGATCAAACCCTGATGATTTGGAGAGGGGGTCTGGGGCTGTTTATATAGCCCTGGGAGATAAACCGTGGCCCTTGGATCAAACCGACTTAAGATACGGCCGAGATGCATCCTAGAGGTCGGTGGAGGAAGGTTCCAGAAGGAGGAGTCCGTTGGCCCCAAGGGAGGACCCGTCGGTCCCTAGGTGGGACCGGTCGGTCCCACCTGCCATCCTCTCACGGTGGTCGACCTCCTGGTGTCTTCTTGCGTCCTCTGGAGTCTTCTAGAATAATCCTGATGTGGTGGTGGAGTTATCTCCCGTCGGTTTCCTTCTATGGGAAGCTATCAGTGCTGATTTCCTGGTTTAGTCCCTGCAGAATCATAGTTCACCAAAACTCATGGAATATTGTCAGTTAAAACCCTAAACCTTTGTTGGTGATCAAATTCTTGCCCTTTTCATATTTATTTATCCCTTAATTATGATAGATAACCAGTGTCAACAATTCCCCCAAGCTTACCTTTTGCTAGTCCCTTAGCAAACATTCATGACGAATTAGGAATTGCTACTATGCTTTCACACTTCAAAGGTACATATGTTCAAACAAAAATCTTCCCTGGATTAGAGTTAACTATTCTGACTTTCTCATATTACCTTTAACTATGGAGCTTTTGCCTTCACCTGAATCTTTAAACAATTGAAATATAGAACTATTAAGTTAAGCACTGTATGTCTAACTCTTTGATCAACCTTCATTCTGGAGTTTTAATATATTTTCAAAATAAAAATCTGAGATTTTACTGTATGACACTCTCAAATCGCTCTTTATATTTTATGATTCCTCATTGATGCATTTTCCTTCTTTTCTACAAATATATCTGGAGCTTTAAAGTGAAAAGCATATCTTACCAAGTCAAAGTTCAAAGTTTAGGGATAAAGATGTCATACTCATAGATCAAGATCTTAGAACATTTGAAATTTGTCATCTCTTGCTGGCATATTGTAATTAGAGGGACCATGGGCTATCATTCTTTTTTCTCTTTTCAATTTTTTATCTTACTCTTTTTTTTCTTTTTGAGGTAGTCGGACACTTGTCCCTTTTTATTTCCTCATTTTATACTTTTGTATAGTCCCATGCCTCTAACACAATACTACTTCGGAAGAGTGAATCTTTTAATAAAACATTTTTGATCTCTAAAGCATGATAAATTTCTCAACCATAACTAAAAACTTAGAACAAAGCAAGTAGCCTTATCTTAAGATCATATTAATGGCTCTGGGTAGGAATTCATATTATGTCATACAGGATCTCATCATGTGTTTTAATCTTTCCAAAGTGTAAATCTTCAGAACTCTAGTATCTCTAGGAATTAGATAAACAACAGCTCTAACCTTTTTATTTCATATCTCACAATTATCTAGACTTTAGATCGAGCATTTGCAATCCACAGGTTTCAGGTTCAGAGTTTATTCAGAACAACTTTGTCTAAAACTCAAGAAATTTAAGTTTAAACACTAGGTACTTAAAGAGATTTTGGCAGAGCAAATGTTCATCATTTTCATCATGAGCAAAATTAAGTTTATATCCACCTAGACATTTATTCATTATATAATATCTTTATTTGGTTTTGTAATAGTTATTCATCTTTTTAGGGGTTTCTACATTTATTAACCTGATCTAACTAAACCGAACTAATAGTAATAGATAAAAAGCCGTTATACTTATCGTGATAACTGAGGGTGCTCTCCCCCAAGCTGGATCTTGATGTGGTCTTTTTCTCCAGAAGACGAGTAGACTGTTAGCGGTTTCTTGAGTCCTTCTCTTCTTCTCTTCCTGCTGAATTCAAAGATAGACAACACAACTAGTGGAACTTGATTAAGCGTTAGTGATAAATATTCCTCCATTTGTCTAGTTGTCTTGAAGCTCTTAAGATTATTTATGTTCTTCCTTTTTCACTAAGCAGAGTTTCAGCAGTGTTTCGTAGTATCTTTTTTTAGATTTTTGTTTTTATGGATGTATGCAATGCAGAAGTAAATATGCAAATGTATCATTTTTATTTTTATGCCTCCATAGAAAGTGTACTACTCTCATGGGGCTTAGAGTTTCCAATATTTTATTTTATTTCTAATGCAGATATAATTGCTTAAGAAGTAAATATGATACTAATGATTATGCCTGAATCTACTAATTATGCAATGATGATTTAATGCTAATGAATCAGATAATTACTGAGTTACCTTCCGGCGATGATTCGACGTTTATAGTCTATCGAACAGACTCCTTGTATGCTCTTTATTCTTCCTTGGGTGCATCAGCAGATCCTGAAGGATCTCGATGATTGCACGTCTGTAGAACTCTCTTTCTTTTTCCATACTTGTTTGACTGGTGGACTTGTCTCCTTTACTTCTTTGTCCTTCATTTCCTTTAATGGGATGTCTTCACTCTTGGTGACTTCTCCTTCATAGTCAGCCCATCCATCCTTGATTGGTTGGTTCTTGTTGTGTTTGGATGTGCGGCACCTCCTCCTAGAGTGGTTCTTCTTTCCCTGTACATTAGTGGCATAACTATCGAAGTAACAACGTACCTTCTGTAACACCCTAAAATTTTCTCCAAAACAAAATAGGTGAAAATGATTTAATAATGAATTTGTGAGCATTTAACCTAGGGTTAAATAAATTTTTGTTGAATTAAAATTATGGTGGCAACATGTTTTTGCATTCATGCTGATGCACTGGATTTATTGAAGTGACTGGTTTTTGTTAAAACTTGGTTTGAATTCAAACTCCTTTTGGAAATGTTTTGAAAAGCCTTGAAATAAATTGAAAAGCTCTTTCTTTTTCTCCCTCCTTCCCTCCCTCGTTTCGGCCCAGGCGGCCTGGCGGCCCAACCGCCGGCGCGCCCCTCCTTTTCCCCTCTCCTCCCCGCGCTGGGCCGCTCCGTCCCCTTCTCTTCGCTGCGCGGCCCGTGGGCCGGCCTGCTCGCCGCGCCCGCGCAACCGTCGGCCCGCGCGCGCGCTCCCTCCCCTCCTCTCTCTGACGCCGCTGCCCCACGCGTCAGTCCCCTTCTCTTCCCCTCCGCGCGTCCCGCGCTGCGGCGCGCAACCGCCTGCCCCGCTCGCCCCGCTCCTCGTCGTGCCCCGCGCCCACGACCCTATCTCCGCCCGAGCATATAGCGGACGCGCCCGCACCCGCTCCTCCTTTCCCCTCCTCCCTCGCTCGCACCCGCTTGCACGCGCAGCAGAACCACCGCACCAGCGCCGCCACATCTTGCCAATGCCCGCCGCCGTCGACCGTCGTTTTGGCGCCGTTCCGGCCGGTTTCAACTTCCCCCGAGCTTCGCCGCGTCGCGGTAGCGCTGCCGCCGCACCCTTCTCCCTATCTCTTGTGCCCGGGTTTACCCTAACTGCTCCCTCCGCCTCGCAGTGCGCCGCCGTCGCCTGGAGCTCCGTCGCCGGCCGCCGAGCTTCGGTCTCCTTCGTCCGCCGCCGTCAGCATCTCCCCGCCGTCCTTTTTACCGCGGTGAGAACCCCCCCTGGTGCTCCGCTTTTCCTCCATGCCGTTGGTATGGCTCGGGGTGCCCCCTGCGCCCATGTCCGCGAGCCTCCGCGCGTCGGCCATGGCGGGACCGCGCGCGACGTCGCGCAGAGCGCCGCGACGCCGCGGCCGGTGCACGCCGTCGGCTCACCCCGCACGCGCGCGCGCCCTGGAGCTAATCCTCGCCATCGGTCGGCGATCCGACGGACGTGCGTAGCCCGTACCCCTTCGGGGGAGGTTTTGTTAAAGAGACCCCGAGGAAAACAGGAATCAACCCGCACTCCCTTTTTCCACTATTCCCTGTGCCTTATAAAACTTGTAACCAGACCCCTGTGTTTCGGTGAAAATGAGGCGCAGTCCAGCCGCCGGCTGGATTTGTTTTAAATTCAATTTAATTTCTGATTTAAATTCTTTTGCAATTCAAACTATTTACAGAAATGCCATTACACTGTTTTGCTTATAAAATCCACGTTTTAGCTCCGATTTGATCCGTTCAAATTGCGTTAGCTTCGTAATTTAGTGCTCTATCGGTTTATGTCCCTGTTGGTCTGTTTTGGACAGTTTAGCTTTAGGGTCCAAGTTAATCTTGTTAGGGCTTTATATATACCGTTTCGGCCGTATCTTTCACTCCGTAACTCCGTTTTCGATGAACCAAAACTTGCTGTGATCGTAGAGATGCGTACTTCAGTTTTATCAAAGTTTTTTTTTCAGTTTAATACTGTTTGGTGTATTGTTCTAATAATAGCTCTGTTTGCATCGTGTATGCTTGCACCTGGAATGCGTGGTGATGTTGTGATCGAGTAGACGGAGAGTCGGTGTGGTACGACCAGGACCCCTCGTTCAGTGATCAGCAGGAGGATCAACCTTTCGACAACCAAGGCAAGTTAACATGGGATCTCCTTGTTTACCTATACACTTTACTTTAATCACTCATTTATGCATGTGTCCAACTGAGCAACCTTAGAAAACCCACTTAGCTTTGTGATCTATGATGTTCTTGTTCCCGTGGGATATATGCATGTGGGTAGCTCTGCTAGTGCTAACTGACTTATAATCGATCCAGTCCAATGATGAATTTGTTTCCCATGATGATATGTTGTTAAACGATTAATAAAACTTGCTGTTAGCAAAAGCTGGGATTGACAGTGCTACCATGAGTGCTATATGGCTCTGGTTTTAGCTCAGTAAACTGGACCTTGTCTAATATGGCAGCGGTGACCCGAAAGGGCGCAAAAGGGGCTTGCCACTTTGGGTGTAGGGCTGCTCCTGTTTCTATGTGTATAGCTGCGATGGCCTTGTGCCATAGAAAAGGGGGGTTGCTACATCTGCCTGCCAAGGAAACCTAGCGGCCCTGACCTGTTAGACGAACCAGCGAAAGGCTTCATAGTGTGCCCTGCCGATCTACCTCGGAAGTGGATCAAGAGGTTGGCCGCCTCGGGCACAAGGGTAACACGGCTTGTGGGTAAAGATGCACCACCTCTGCAGAGTGTAAAACTGTTATAACAGCCGTGCTCACGGTCACGAGCGGCCCGGAAAACTAGCGGAACTATGAAACTTAACAATTGTTACTTTATGTTGTTGGTACATGTTGATGTCATATCTTACCTTTGTTGGACAAATGGATCATGGGTTAAGGGTTAAGCACAATATTCGTTTACCTTAATGTTAAAACTTTGCCAACTTAAAAGCTAACTGCAGTCAGACAGCGTCAACCTTTTTGAGCCCCATGAACCCTGTGTTAGCTTGCTAAGTACGAGAAGTACTTACGCTTGTTGTTTATCTTCTTTTTGGGCAAAATCCCGGATGGGTAACAGATGAAGGTGCAGTTGGCGACTTTCCTGAAGACTTCTAGGCTAGCTGCTCCCCCAGTCGACGTTTCCCTGTGGTTTAGTTTGTGTACAAGTTCAGTGATCTGTGGTTCCGTATGTTGTAAGACTCTGTTTTAAGTACTATCGTGATGTAATAAACAATGTGATGATGCCACTCTTGTAATTTGTCTACTTATGTGTGTGATTGTTTCCTGGGCACACATGAGTATTCCGCCTCAGTTTTATCCTTAAAATTGGGGCGTGACAAATTGGTATCAGAGCTTTGTTGACTGTAGGACGCAAGCCTAGCTAGGAAATGGCCGTCTAACACCTTTTTGTTACTTGTTCATGCTTATTTTCTTAACTCGTTACTTTATTAAAATTTATACCTGCTTCTTATTCTTATCCTTTTTGCGTAAAACTAATTGTTTCCGCTTATCTTATCTTGTTTTTAACGTCAGGATGCCTCGCATGAACGCCCGTGCCTACCGTGCTCTTTTCACCAGCCAGCCTGCTCCCCCTGTGGTTCACATCCCTGACAGTGATGGTTCCTCCAGCTCCTCCAACGACGTCTTCGCGGAGGATGAAGAGTTGACCGTTACTCCAGCAGCTTCTGAGGAGCTAGCGGCACCACCACCGCCCCCTGCAGCAGTTCCCGAGTCTCCAGCTCCGGAGGTGCCTGCTCCGGAGGTGCCAGTCCCAGTGGAGCCTGTGCCTGAGGCGCCAGCGCCTGAGGTCCCTGCTCCAGAGGCACCCGCTCCTGCAGCACCTGACGCTCCACCAGCTCCTGCGGCACCAGCCTTCGTGCCAGTGTACCCGGTGGTACACTCTCCCGCCGCCTCATCAGCTTCGGCACCAGCACCTCCTGCCTCTCCAGCAGTGCAGGTGGTGGAAGACCTTGGTTGGGATCGTCGCTTCATGTTCAAGAAGCCCGACGAGACAGCCTACTATCATAGTATGCTGGTTCGTTTGCTGGAGGAGTACTACCCTGAGATGGAGGCTAAGCTCCAGTACCACTGCGGCGAGTATACCCACCCTTTGGAGGCTACATACTGGAAGTCCGATCTGATGGTTACAGGTTGGAAAGCTGCTGATCAAGCCCATGTCATAGAGTCAGCTCACAGGACTACCACCAAGCGTGGTGATGCCCTCGCAAGTATGGAAGACGCGGCGCAGGATGCTTACCTGCACTACCATGGCCTTCGCTTCCAGAGGATGAGGAATGATCGCTACCGCTACCTGCCCCAAAGTGACATGGAGGGCTCGTGGCGAACCCTGCTACCACCAGTGGAGTACCCGGTTCTGGTCTCTACTGCTCAGCAGGCCTATGAGTGCATAGGAAGGCCGACAAGGTGCAAGATGACCTGCGTGCTGCACAGAAGGTGATAAGGCGTTTGGAGCGCGAAGTGGATTACCTTCGCGGTGAGCTAGACTATGCAGCTGTCTACAAGAAGAAGTACAGAGCCAACGATGCCCCCGGTGGAGCCCAGTAGCTTGCCTACCGATCAGTTATCTCGTGTAGACACGTTGTTTAAGTTCAGTTTGTGTTATGTGAACCTGTGGTGTTTGTGTTACTTATGTTAGTGAACTATGTTTGTTCGGATCTTTGTCTGTGTGATGTGAAGTATGGGTTATGTCCGTGCTTCTCCAAGTTAAACCTCTTCTTGTGGTTTATAAAGTTGCTTATCCCCTATGTCTGTGTTGCTGTTTTCTGGAGCAGCCGGTGTTTAAATCTGTGTATCTCTTAATCCGTGTCCCAAAAATTATGAAATTTTTGTGGGAGTATCTAGACTGATGTACCTTTCAAACAAATCTGGAACCAAGTCTTTATCTGTTCGGATCTAGGAGATATGCCTGTTTAAAGTTGATGTTTCTGCGCAGTCTGTCATCCAGAACAGTTTCTGATCAATGCTGTTTTCGGCCTAGAATCTGGACGAATCTGAAAAAGTGTTCATACGAAAGTTGTAGCTGGTTTCGTAAGCTTCCATCGATGTCTGGTTCATCCCTGTTGGATTTCTGTAGCTCGAGTTATGCCCGTTTTAGTGTGCTGCTGTTGACAAGGACGTGCACAGAAAATTTCAGCAATGTTCATTTATGTCATATATACTTTCTATGTTGGATATAAAGGTCTAACTCTTGCGCATTTGTTGGTGAGCAGATGGCAGCAAGGGGAGGACGCGGGAGAGGCCGTGGCCGTGGGCGTGGTGCCCCTATGGACCCGCCGCCGCCACCGCCGCCAGTGACCATCGAGCAGTTGATGGCCACGCAGAATCAACTTATGCACGCCATGATGAACCGCCTGGATCAGGCGCCCGCTGCCGCACCTCAACCTCTTCAAGTCAGGGACCGTCGAGGAGAGTTCCTGAAGGGCCATCCACCTGTGTTCACTCACGCCTCTGAGCCACTGGAGGCGGATGACTGGCTCCGTGCAGTGGAAAAACAGCTGAACATCGCCCAGTGCACCGATTATGAGAAGGTGCTCTACGCTTCTGGGCAACTGCAGGGAGCTGCACAGGACTGGTGGGATGCGTTCATGTTTGGCCGTCCCCAAGATGCCCCCGTTGTTACATGGCAGGAGTTCAAGGAGAACTTCCGATCCTATCACATCCCAGATGGTCTCGTGGAACTGAAGCAAGAGGAGTTCCGCTCTCTGAAGCAAGGGTCCATGTCAGTGGCGCAGTACCGCGACAAGTTTGCACAGCTATCGCGTTATGCCCCTCAGGATGTGGCCAATGACAAGGACAAACAGCGCCGTTTCCTGAATGGTCTGTATGATGGGTTGCAACTCCAGTGATGTCCAACACCTACCCGAACTATCAGGCCCTGGTCAATAGGGCGATAGTTATTGACAACAAGAGGAAGGAAATGGAGGCAAAGAAAAGAAGCTTCCAAGGCCAGTCATCGGGGAGCAACACTCGTCCCCGAAACAACCCCAGCAAGGTTACCCCCAGAGGAGTCAAGGCAACCAGTGGAACAGGGGACAGTACCCCAGGGCAACCAGAACCAGCAGCGCCTTTCATACCAACAGCAGTCAGGTGGTCAGCGCTACCAGCAGCAGCCAGGAGGTCAGAGGTACCAGCAACAGCAGAGCAGCCAAGCATCACGCCAGGGAGCACCCAACTCCGCTCCCATGAAGAATGCAGCTCAGCAGAACCCCAACGCTTGCTACCGTTGCGGGGAGCCAGGACACTACGCTCACCAGTGCCCCAAGAAGCAGAACCCCCAGGCCCCACAGAACCAGGCAGGAGCTCAGAAGCAGAATGCTCGTCCACCTCACACTGGACGGGTGAATCATGTAGCTGCCGAGAGTGCCCTGGATGCACCGGATGTTATGATGGGTACGTTCAGCATCAACTCAATCCCAGCAACCATACTTTTGATTCTGGTGCTTCGCATTCTTTCATTTCACAGTCGTTTGTTAGAATGCATGGTGTGCCTTTATGTGCAATGAAAGAAACAATCATAGTAAACTCACCAGGGGGTAGTATGCCTGCAAGTTTTTGGAGCCCCACCTCTAGTGTCAACCTAAGGGGGGTAGACTTTAAAGTAAAGCCTATAGTGCTAAGAACAGCAGGTATAGATCTCATCTTGGGTATGGACTGGATGAAGCAACATGGGGCTGTCATTCAGTGCCAAGAAAGGTCAGTTGTTGTAACTACACCTAAGGGAGACAGAATCTGTGTGCAAGTGGTGTTAAAAGAGCAGCCAACTGCCACGGTCAACCAGATGGATGCGAGTGGTGCAGAGCAAGATCGGGTGGTGGACGAGTTCCCTGATGTCTTTCCAGATGATCTGCCAGGTATGCCACCTGATCGCGATGTTGAGTTCATTATTGAATTACTGCCTGGAACTGCACCAATATCTAAAAGACCTTATAGAATGGGGGTAAATGAATTAGAAGAACTTAAGAAACAGCTTAAGGAGTTGTTAGAGAAAGGGTATATACGCCCTAGTGCTTCTCCTTGGGGAGCACCAGTGATCTTTGTGGATAAGAAAGATGGTAGCCAAAGGATGTGTGTGGACTATAGGTCTTTAAATGAGGTTACCATTAAAAACAAATACCCTCTACCCCGGATAGACGATCTATTTGACCAGCTTAGAGGAGCATGTGTGTTCTCTAAAATAGATCTCAGATCTGGGTATCACCAGTTGAAAATCCGGAACTCAGACATTCCTAAGACCGCCTTCACCACGCGGTATGGACTGTATGAGTATACAGTGATGTCTTTTGGTCTGACCAATGCCCCAGCCTACTTCATGTATCTGATGAATAAAGTGTTCATGGAATACCTAGACAAGTTCGTGGTGGTATTCATAGACGATATTTTAGTGTTCTCTAAAACAGAGGGGAACACGCGGAACATCTGAGGATGGTTCTGCAGAAGTTAAGAGAGCATCAGCTCTATGCCAAGAGGAGCAAGTGTGAATTTTGGCTGAAAGAAGTCTCTTTCTTAGGGCATGTTGTCTCTAACGGAGGTATATCCGTTGATCCTAGCAAGGTGCAAGATGTGTTGGATTGGAACCCGCCAACTAATGCCAGTGAAATCCGAAGTTTCCTGGGTTTGGCTGGGTATTATAGGAGGTTCATTGAAGGATTCTCCAAGCTCGCAAACCTATGACTGCCTTGTTGGAAAAGAATGCTAAGTTTGTGTGGTCTGATAAATGTCAAGCAAACTTTGAAGAGTTAAAGAAGAGATTAACCTCAGCACCAGTCCTAGTTCTGCCAGACTTGAACAAAAGCTTCTCCATCTATTGTGATGCATCTCGTCTTGGACTTGGATGTGTTCTAATGCAAGAAGGAAGAGTAGTTGCCTACGCATCTAGACAGCTGAGAAAGCACGAGGTGAACTATCCAACTCATGATTTGGAGTTAGCAGCTGTGGTCCATGCTCTGAAAATATGGAGACACTATCTAGTTGGACATAAGTGTGACGTGTATACGGATCACAAAAGTCTGAAGTATATATTTACCCAGTCAGATCTGAACTTGAGGCAACGCCGTTGGCTAGAATTGATCAAAGACTATGACCTAGAGGTACATTATCACCCAGGAAAGGCCAATGTCGTGGCCGATGCCTTGAGCAGAAAAACTACGCAAAAGGTCTGCAAGTGGAACGTATGTCAGCAGAGTTGAGAGCTGAAATGGCATACCTTAATCTATGTTTTGCCAACAATGTGGTGGAAATGTCAGTTGAACCTACCTTGGAGAAAGAAATCCGTGAGGGTCAGTTGAAAGATGAGAAGTTGAAAGAGATAGCAGAAAACATAGTGCTTGGAAAGGCACCAGGATTCCGGATGGATGATAATGGGACTCTATGGTTTGGAAAGAGGATATGTGTGCCCGAAGTGAAGGCTATCCGTGATGCCATCTTGCGGGATGCTCATGAATCTGCCTACCCCATTCACCCCGGTAGCACCAAAATGTACTTGGATCTGAAAGATAAATACTGGTGGTATGGTATGAAACGAGATGTAGCAGAATATGTGGCTCTATGTGACACCTGTCAGAAGGTCAAAGCTGAACATCAAAGACCAGCAGGACTGTTACAGCCTATGCAGATACCCGAGTGGAAATGGGAAGAAGTGGGAATGGACTTTATTACTGGTTTACCTCGCACACAAAGAGGATATGATTCTATATGGGTAATAGTCGACCGTCTCACTAAGGTCGCTCACTTCTTACCAGTAAAGACCACCTATTCTGGAGCAAGGTTAGCAGAACTGTACATGGAGAGGATTGTGTCTCTGCATGGTGTTCCAAAGAAAATAGTGTCTGACAGAGGGACACAATTCACTTCTCACTTTTGGCATCAGGTACATCAATCCTTGGGAACTGAACTGACTTTCAGTTCTGCATATCACCCACAAACAGATGGGCAGACTGAAAGGATAAACCAGATCTTGGAGGACATGTTGAGAGCATGTGCCCTTCAGCATGGGACTAGTTGGGATAAAAGCCTGCCATATGCTGAATCTCTTACAACAACAGTCACCAGAAGAGTCTGAAAATGGCTCCTTTCGAAGCTTTGTATGGACGGAAGTGTAGAACTCCCTTGTTCTGGAATCAGACAGGAGAAACTCAAGTGTTCGGACCGGATGTGCTTAGAAATGCTGAAGAACAAGTAAGGATGATCCGAGATAACCTAAGGATAGCTCAATCCCGGCAGAAGAGTTATGCAGATACTCGCAGGAGGGATTTAGTTTTCAAAGTGGGAGACTATGTGTATTTGAAAGTGTCACCCATGAGAAGCGTAAGAGGTTTAACATGAAAGGAAAGTTGGCACCCAGATACATAGGCCCTTTCCGGATCTTAGCCAGACGTGGAGAAGTGGCCTATCAACTCGAGTTACCTGAGAGGCTGTCAGGTGTTCATGATGTGTTCCATGTTTCTCAGTTAAAGAAATGCCTGAGGATGCCTGAAGAGAAAGTTCCCTGGAAGAGATCAAGATAGGTGAAGATCTTTCTTATGAAGAGTACCCTGTCAAGATCTTGGAGACAGCAGAAAGAGTTACCAGGAGCCGAGTTATCAAGATGTGCAAGGTTCAGTGGAACCGGTATACAGAAGAAGAGGCTACCTGGGAAAGAGAAGAAGATCTTCAGAAGTCTTATCCCCAGTTGTTTGAGTAAGCTCCAGTCGAATCTCGAGGACGAGATTCATCTTTAGGGGGGTAGAGTTGTAACACCCTAAAAATTCTCCAAAACAAAATAGGTGGAAAATGATTTAATTAGTTTTGTGAGCATTTAACCTAGGGTTAAATAATTTTTGTTGAATTAAAAATAAAGTGGCAACAAGTTTTGCATTCATGCTGGTGCATTATATTTATTGAAGTGACTGTGTTTGTCAAAATTTAGTTTGAATTCAAACTCCTTTTGGAAATGTTTTGAAAAGCCTTGAAATAATTGAAAAGCTCTTTCTTTTCTCCCTCCTTCCCTCCCTCGTTTCGGCCCAGGCGGCCTGGCGGCCCAACCGCCGGCGCGCCCCTCCTTTTCCCTCTCCTCCCCGCGCTGGGCCGCTCGTCCCCTTCTCTTCGCTGCGCGGCCCGTGGGCCGGCCTGCTCGCCGCGCCCGCGCAACCGTCGGCCCGCGCGCGCGCCCTCCTCCCCTCTCTCTCTGACGCCGCTGCCCCACGCGTCAGTCCCCTTCTCTTCCCCTCCGCGCTTCCGCGCTGCGGCGCGCAACCGCCTGCCCGCTCGCCCGCTCCTCGTCGTGCCCCGCGCCCACGACCTATCTCCGCCCGAGCATATAGCGGACGCGCCCGCCCCGCTCCTCCTCCTCCCTCTCCTCCCTTCCCCTCTCTCCCCCGCTCGCACCGCTTGCACGCGCAGCAGAACCACCGCACCAGCGCCGCCACATCTTGCCAACGCCCCGCCGCCGTCGACCTGGTTTGGCGCCGTTCCGGCCGGTTTCAACTTCCCCCGAGCTTCGCCGCGTCGCGGTAGCGCTGCCGCCGCACCCTTCTCCTATCTCTTGTGCCCGGTTTACCCTAACTGCTCCCTCCGCCTCGCAGTGCGCCGCCGTCGCCTGGAGCTCCGTCGCCGGCCGCCGAGCTTCGGTCTCCTTCGTCCGCCGCCATCAGCATCTCCCCGCCGTCCTTTTTACCGCGGTGAGAAACCCCCCTGGTGCTCCGCTTTTCCTCCATGCCGTTGGTATGGCTCGGGGTGCCCCCTGCGCCCATGTCCGCGAGCCTCCGCGCGTCGGCCATGGCGGGACGCGCGCGACGTCGCGCAGAGCGCCGCGACGCCGCGGCGGTGCACGCCGTCGGCTCACCCGCACGCGCGCCCCCTTGAGCTAATCCTCGCCATCGGTCGGCGATCCGACGGACGTGCATAGCCCGTACCCCTTCGGGGGAGGTTTTGTTAAAGAGACCCCGAGGAAAACAGGAATCAACCCGCACTCCCTTTTTCCACTATTCCCTGTGCCTATAAAACTTGTAACCAGACCCTGTGTTTCGGTGAAAATGAGGCGCAGTCCAGCCGCCGCTGGATTTGTTTTAAATTCAATTTAATTCTGATTTAAATTCTTTTGCAATTCAAACTATTTACAGAAATGCCATTACACTGTTTTGCTTATAAAATCCACGTTTTAGCTCCGATTTGATCCGTTCAAATTGCGTTAGCTTCGTAATTTAGTGCTCTATCGGTTTATGTCCCTGTTGGTCTGTTTTGGACAGTTTAGATATAGGGTCCAAGTTAATCCTGTTTAGGGCTTTATATATACCGTTTCGGCCGTATCTTTCACGCCGTAACTCCGTTTTCGATGAACCAAAACTTGTTGTGATCGTAGAGATGCGTACTTCAGTTTTATCAAAGTTTTATTTCAGTTTAATACTGTTTGGTGTATTGTTCTAATAATAGCTCTGTTTGCATCGTGTATGTTTGCACCTGGAATGCGTGGTGATGTTTGTGACCGAGTAGACGGTGAGTCGGTGTGGTACGACCAGGACCCCTCGTTCAGTGATCAGCAGGAGGATCAACCTTTCGACAACCAAGGCAAGTTAGCATGGGACCTCCTTGTTTCCTATACACTTTACTTTAATCACTCATTTATGCATGTGTCCAACTGAGCAACCTTAGAAAACCCACTTAGCTTTGTGATCTGTGATATTCTTGTTCCCGTGGGATATATGCATATGGGTAGCTTTGCTAGTGCTAACTGACTTATAATCAATCCAGTCCAATGATGAATGTGTTCTCATGATGATATGTTGTTAAACGGTTAATAAAACTTGCTGTTAGCAAAAGCTGGGATTGACAGTGCTACCATGAGTGCTATATGGCTCTGGTTTTAGCTCAGTAAACTGGACCTTGTCTAATATGGCAGCGGTGACCCGAAAGGGCGCAAAAGGGGCTTGCCACTTTGGGTGTAGGGCTGCTCCTGTTTCTATGTGTATAGCTGCGATGGCCTTGTGCCATAGAAAAGGGGGGTTGCTACATCTGCCTGCCAAGGAAACCTAGCGGCCCTGACCTGTTAGACGAACCAGCGAAAGGCTTCATAGTGTGCCCTGCCGATCTACCTCGGAAGTGGATCAAGAGGTTGGCCGCCTCGGGCACAAGGGTAACACGGCTTGTGGGTAAAGATGCACCACCTCTGCAGAGTGTAAAACTGTTATAACAGCCGTGCTCACGGTCACGAGCGGCCCGGAAAACTAGCGGAACTATGATACTCAATTAAATGATACTTTATGTTGTTGGTACATGTTGATGTCATATCTTTCCTTTGTTGGACAAGTGGATCATGGGTTAAGGGTTAAGCACAATATTCGTTTACCTGATGTTAAAACTTTACCAACTTAAAAGCTAACTGCAGTCAGACAGTGTCAGCCTTTTTGAGCCTCATGAACCCTATGTTAGCTTGCTAAGTACGTGGAGTACTTACGCTTGTTGTTTATCTTCTTTTTGAGTATGTATGCTTGTGCTTGTTGTTTGTTGATTGGCAAAATCCCGGAGGGTAACAGATGAAGGTGCAGTTGGCGACTTTCCTGAAGACTTCTGAATAGCTGTTCCCCCAGTCGACGTTTCCTGTGGGTTTAGTTGTGAACCAGTTCAGCGATCTGTGTTTCAGCATGTTGTAAGACTCTGTTTTAAGTACTATCGTGATGTAATAAACAATGTGATGATGCCACTCTTGTAATTTGTCTACTTATGTGTGTGATTGTTTCCTGGGCACACATGAGTATTCCGCCTCAGTTTTATCCTTAAAATTGGGGTGTGACACCTTCTCTCTTGGGAACTGGAAGTGGATCTCTCCAGATCTCATGTAGATGATGGCGCCAGTGGTGTTGAGGAAGGGTCTTCCTAGGATGATATGAATATCATCTTCTCTTCCCATGTCTAGTTCTATGAGGTCGGTGGGAACATAGTGGTCTTTAATTTGGATCATTACGTCTTTTACTATTCCCTCCGGAAATCGATAAGTTTGGTCCGCCAGCTGCAGCTGCACATATGTCTGCATAGGTCTATTTTTATATAAGTGTTCATATGTTACCTTAGACATTATGTTGACACTTGAACCGATGTCGCAGAACGTCTTGTGGAATGTACTTCCTTCAATCTTGCAATCGATTGTGGGTACGCCTGGGTCATCTCTCTTGGCGAGGTATGGTGATGGAAGAAGGTGGTCGTATTCTGTTCGGACAGAGTTGACCATCCATACTGTGTCTTGATGTGGTTGTGTAGCCTTGTTCTTCCTCCTTATGTTCCTATTCTTCTTCTTTGATGATATAGTGTTTGCGTCTTCGTAGGGCATCTGAGGGTGGACTCGGGTAGTGAGTGTACGGCTCTTGAAGCTGAATCTTTCTTTATTGCCTGTGATTGTGGAACAGATCTTGGCGTTGTCCGCATAGATGATGACTTTGGTTGAGCTTAGGAACGGGCATCCAAGAATAATGGGTGCTCTGTTGTCTCCACCTGTTTCAACGATCATAAAGTCTGCACACACATACGAGCGTCCCACTCGTATACAGACATCTTCTAGAACTCCCAATGGGTAGCACAGTGTCTGGTCTGCAAGCTGCAAACACATACTTGTATATAACAGAGGTGCACCATGAATTTGTTCGTATATTACCTTTGGCATAATGTTGACGCTTGCTCCAAGGTCGCAGACTGCTTCTTCAAAACTGTGACGTCCAATATGGATTGGAATCACATGTCTTCTTGGATCTCCTTTCTTCGGGGCAATGGAGTCATCCATCCATTCCTTCGATGGTCTAGGTATGAGATGTCCTGCATCAAAAATGTCTACAAGATTTGCAATTTCTAGTTCTTTCGAACTTCCTGGAATCTTACCTTTTTCAGCCATAGGGACTGAAGCTGCTAACTAAGATAACTGAGATTCTATCATCTTATTAAAGCTATGTTGATTTTATTTATGGCAGAAGTAAAGCTATCCATTCTAGTATTAATATTTTCAAGCAGTTTATCATTGGAAGCTATCTTCTTAGACATATTATCAATGATTTTGTTTTGATTAGATATCATCTCTCTCAAAGGTAGTTGGTTAAATGTATTACCTTGGTAGTTACCTGAGTAGTTACCTGAGTAATTAGGCCATGATTGTTGGTTCCATCCTTGAGCTTATTGAGGATGATAGTTGGTGTTGTTGTTGATGTACTTTGCATCCTTTTGAATCTCAGGGCAGTTGCTCCCTGAATGACCAGTGCCTCCACACTCTTCACATGTCATGCGAGATTCGTAGATTTGCTTGACGTCTTCTTTCTTAGGAGTGTGTTCATCGAACTTCTTCATGAGTAAGTCAAGTTTGCCAGACAACATGTCTACTTCCTTTAGTTGATGTATTCCTCCCCTCTTGCGTGGTTGAGAGCGTTCCTCGTTCCATCCTTGGTTAGAGGCCATCTTCTCAATGAGTGTAGTTGCGTTGTTGATTGTGAGTGATAAGAATGATCCTCTAGCAGCGGCATCCACATTTTCACGAGTACTCGAAGTGAGCCCATGGTAGAAGGTTTGCATGAGTAGCCAATTCTCCATCCCATGGTGAGGGCATTCTGATATGTAGTCTTGAAAGCGTTCCTAAGCCTCTGGGATTGATTCATCGTATTATTGCTGAAAGTTGAAATCTTGGCACGGAGGGCATTCGTCTTGCCCACTGGAAAGAACTTGGCTAGGAAGGCAGTTGAATAGATCACCCATGAGGTGTTTTTGTCTTTGTTGGCGTAGAACCATTGTTTTGCTTTTCCCAAGAGTGAGAATGAGAACAAGCGAAGTAGAATGGCGTCCCTTTCGACTCCCTTGATGGTGAAAGTGCTACAAATCTCCAGAAAGTGTTGGAGATGAGAGCTTGCGTCTTCATGTGCCTTTCCGCAAAACTGATTAGCTTGCACCATGTTGATCAAAGCTGGCTTGAGTTCAAATCCATTGTCTCCCACATTAACTGTTGGTCCAGTCCTAATGTTGGCAGTGGTTGGTGCAGAGAACTCACAGAGTGTCTTGTCGGCCATGGTGTCCAACACTAGTGTTAAGCTTCTTCTTATCTGGCTAACTTCTGGAAGTGGTGGCGAGGGTCTCTTGAGTTTGCGTCTTGTTCTCTTTAGTAAAGCTTCGGGATCCTCAACGTAGTTTTTCGGAAGTTGGAAACCAGTCATACATCACACCCTGCATAAGATAAAAAGATAAACAAAGCTAGGGTAAGCCTGTTTGAGTAAAAGTAAATAATCAGTGCATTATCACATGTGTGTAAGTAAAATGATATGTTCTAGCTACCGTTTTAAAATGCTGCTAATGCAATGTCCTATCAGAGTTCATAAAGATTTTAATGAAAAACCCTAGGTACCATCCGTAATTGAATTGATGTGATTCCCCGGCAACGACACCAGAAATGCTTGTTGGCATTTCTTAACGTCGCTACTAAGAATAGAGTTTTAATCTATCCCCGGCAACGGCGCCAGAAATGCTTGTTGACACTCCTTAATGGAATCACTCTAAGAATGAACCATATAAAATAATAATCTAGTGAAGGCACTAAAGAGTGTACGGGACACTACCAACTTCACTTAACGCCAAGTTGTCATCCCCAACATGAAGCTAGCAATGTAATTATATCAGGGCACTAGATTTAAAGATAAATATTTACCCGCAAGCGCACAGATAAATATACCCGTTGTAGAAGCATTTCACCAAAGCTAGTCTTAGGTATCGTTATTTATATTTAGCCTAGAGACTAATCAATTCAAGGTATGATGGTATTATACTAATGAGGACTTAACAACATTCATTATGGCACACACTTATAATGAAGACACACTAATTACTCCAAACAGGGATCAAGTTACAGAGTAAATGATAATGATAAATGATAAATGATAACAGAGATCAGATCAATCAAGGATAATCCTAGAACAGTACTGCCTAGCAAGTGATGATTAGAACAGGTATTACTAAGAACATTCCTAAGTTATTCTAATTACAAGTCATAGCATACATTGATTAGTGCAAACATATTTGGCAATCATTGGCTAGGTCACATCATATTTATAATCAAGAGGCAACTCCATAGTAAAGGTGTCAAACAGAGTAACCCCTAGACCATGAGTTAACTGAGACATACTGAACACTACATTCGGGAGGTGGAATACAAAGGACTCAACAGGAATGTCACACCCGTGATCTACCACTCTATCCAGAACATAGGACGCATTCGCAGATAAATAGTGTATAGGCACCACGCCTACACAACATTTATCACCCACCCGTTGTACTTTAAGATGAGTGCTATACGAACATGAGTATAAACATAAAGATGAATTATCTATGCCAAATATATAATCAAAGCAGACTATAAGCAATATAATTAAGAATATAATAGTTGATGTCTTAGTCATATCAATTGTATTGCTATCTAGAGCATGATGAACAATAAGGTGAATTAGATTATCGAGAAGAACTAAAGTACGAACTAGATCATGAACTAGAACAGGATTATGAACTAGAAGATGAACTAGACGATGAACATGAACTAGACGATGAACTAGAACATAAACAATGAAGAACAATGATGAACTAGAAGAGCAATTATGAAATAGATCCATAATGTTAATACAAGAGAGAAGATCTTGAGTTTACCGAGCCTTCTCGTGACTAGATCAGGAATCCAAGCGGAGCTTGCCTCCTCTAATCCTATTCTATCTATTATTCTAGGTGGATGTAGTTCTAGGGCTTCCGATTGATCTCCTTTTGATGAATGTCTGATGCTCTGATTGATGATGTCTAATGATCAAACCTTAATGATCTGGAGAGGGGGTCTGGGGCTGTTTATATAGCCCTGGGAGATGAACCGTGGCCCTTGGATCAAACCGACTTAAGGTACAGCCGAGATGCATCCTAGAGGTCGGTGGAGGAAGGTTCCAAAAGGAGGAGTGTCGACGAAATATCACCGATAGTCCACCTAGGGGTATGCCCAAGGTGGTAGATTAGAGGGGAAGGTGCGCAAGACGACGACCCAGACGTTGACGCAAGGCAAACAAGATGAACATAGAGGTTTATCCAGGTTCGGGCCACTAGGTTTTAGCGTAATACCCTACGTCCTGCGTCGAGTTGTATTGATTGGATGTGGCTTGTGGCTTATGACCTCCCTTATGACCTATGATCTGCTGTCTATGATCTCACCTCCCTCTCGGAGGACCCCAACCCCTCCTTAGATATTCTGAAGGGACAGGGTTACATGGTAAGTATCGGAGTTGGTACTGTATATAGATTACAACTGTCGTGCGGTGCATGCCGTGCGCCGCATGTCTTCATCATGTGGGCCGGACGACCCCTAGCTGTGTGGCCCATGTACCATCATGTGGTACCCTGGGGTCTATATCCCCACAAGGAGTCCATAGGCCCCAAGGGAGGACCGGTCGGTCCCACCTGCCATCCTCTCACGGTGGTCGACCTCCTGGTGTCTTCTTGCGTCCTCTGGAGTCTTTTAGAATAATCCTAACGTGGTGGTGGCGTTATCTCCCGTCGGTTTCCTTCTATGGGAAGCTATTGGTGCTGATTTCCTGGTTTAGTCCCTGCAGAATCATAGTTCACCAAAACTCGTGGAATATTGTCAGTTAAAACCCTAAACCTTTGTTGGTGATCAAATTCTTGCCCTTTTCATATTTATTTATCCCTTAATTATGATAGATAACCAGTGTCAACAATTAATTACCTAAAAATGGTCTACAATAATTGAGCTCAATTGAGCAATCCACCGGCCTTTTTGATTGGATTGGAAAGGAGACCTGAATCACTTTTCTTCCGCAACTGAGCTCAATTTCTTATTCTTTATTGGCCTTTTGGCTGCATAATTGCTAAACGAGTACACCAATATACCAAATTAATCTATGCATGCAGGTGTTGGCAGAGGAAGAGGCTGCTGGACAAGTATAAGGGCGAGAGCTGTAGCATCTCACACTAATCGGCCACAACCTTGGCACGACACTCTCCACACTCACCACCATCGACATCGTCGCCAGCGGCCTCAAGGTCCGGGGCTCTGGTCCCCGTGGTTGCCATCATCTTTGGCAGCCCGCTCGTGTACGCCCGACACGCCTCGGCTCCCCCGCGTACGAAACGCGCCCGGCCTCTTGCCAACCGTCCTGCCGGTCGCGTTCTACAAGGACATGAACGTGGAGCTGCTGCTAGACACGCACAAGTCGCCGCACCTCAAGAAGCCTAGGCCAAGCCCCACGGCGTGGCACAACCTTGAGTGCTACTTGCACGACATCGCGAGCATGCAAGACGCTGGCGCCGGATTCAGCCTGGAGGTAGACCGCGATGTGGCACTGTTGAACAAGGAGATGGACGTGCTGAGCGATGAGAATTCCGTGCCGGCGGTGGTCAGACCCGCGACACCCTGGCTAGCTGGTGCGGCCGGCGAGGGTATGGCCAGGTCCCCGGCGCCCTAGCCAACGCGGCCAGAGGCCAGGCCCGGGATGCCCGGGTGTGCCGCGTCCATGGTGGATCTGACGCCATCGTCGAAGTCGGCTTCCTCCATCAGCGGCGGCTAGGGTTTGGGCGCCAGAAACTACGAAGAGCAAAAGCTCTACTGCAACTTTTGAACGGGTATGGGAAAGGAGAAGAGAGTTCATGTCCCTTCTGGTCCAAGAGAAGAAGACTATTTTTGTCTTTTCGCATACTGTGTTGGCTCACGGTAGAGGTGGACGGAATGGATGGAAGGGCCAGGAAACCAACTAAATTTTGTTTCTGGGCCAAATGGTTAAGTTTGACAAAAAAAAGAGGCCAAGAAACTAAGAGGCACTTTTTTTAGAGCTAACGAAATAATTCTCTCAACTAGATTCGCGCGGAGATGTTTAGGATCCAGCCCATGAAGAATTGTTGGGCTATGGGCCTGGCACCACGGAGGAGCACATGGGCTGCCTTCCATCCTTACAAGGGCCCAATGGTGCATGGAAAAAGAAATCTAATAGAAGAAAAATCTGTTTTTCTTTGTATTATTAGTAGCTAAAGTGAATAAAGCATCCTTTTTTTTTTGCTCCCTAGACGGTTTGGACAATAGTTTTGGCTGACCCCATGTTAACTTTAAGAGGTAGATCAAACTACGTTGATGTTTACTTCAGCAAGAGATCAAATAGACTTTATTAAAAATTATAAAAACACATTTTGAGAAATATTTTTAAAAATATACAATTAACATTTTTGAATCTAATTTAATCTTAGAAAATTTATATGAACTTCATTTTAGTCTGAAAAATATGAAACTTGTGCAATGTTTTTCTAAAGTTATGCTTGCCTTATGGTTTCTAAATTTTTATATAACATTATTTTGATGTTTAATTGCTAGTAGATTCTCTTGTTTTGTGTTAATAATTAATCTATGTTGACGACATATAGAGTATGTCATAGTTCTACAAGTTTAATTTTTAAGCTTCTAGAAAAATCTAGATTGCACCATAAGTATTGCGAGTAAAATACTTAGAGCTTATGATATATGAACATTGTTTTATAACTTCTCTCCGTTGTTGTATGATATATTTGCGCTATATGAATACTGTTTTGATAACTTCTCTCTGTTGTTGTATGTGTGGACTTCCTGGGCACACATATGATGTGCACTCAGTTTTGTCGTTAAAATCAGGTACGACATCTTTGAACCTCCATGATTTTGCCCATCGTTGATCCGCCGGCCAAGGATGGCGTCCTAGGCTTGCTGGGCAACGTATGGCAATCCGATGATGTCGTTGTGCCTCGACAGGGTCCCTCTCGGGTAAGAGCTTTACGGTTCTCTTTACTAGTTTCCTCGGAAGATACTAGCCGCTCTTTGTCATATAAGTATGATCAGTTACCCTTTTGCAGGTTGACTTATAAACCTCACCATTTTTCACCACGAAAGCCTGATATATACTTCGCTTGGGATATATACCTCACCAGTTTTTTTGGAAATCCTAAGCCTTTGTAGTATATACCAGTTTTTGGCAGAATCATGCTGCTTCGGTCCATTTGTGCACTACTACAAAAAAACTTATGCAAAGCATTTCCAAAATGGCCTCAGAGGTGAGCGATATTTTAAATCATCTCTGTTAAATGCCTAGGATTAACCGAGACAGGCATTTTTATTAACCAAGGTGGTCACAACCAACCACCTCGCAAAATTGATTTACGGAGGCGGTCAAAAAATAATTCCCTCCTAAAATCTATTAATGGAGGCGACCTCCCTCCAAAAGTACCTCCAGTTTTGGAGGTGGGCATCCTAAATAGCCTACCTCGGAAAAAAGGTTTGTGACTATAGTTTCATGTCATGGTTTGGTCCATACAGAGATTTATGTTCAAAAGATCATGTGTAAATTTAATTTCCATAGCATTTCAGAGATGCTACACAAGGTAAACATGCTTCATTTATTCTTAAATACATATCTGTATTAGAAGTTTAGAAAAGCAAAGTACAAAGTCATCCACATGAAGGTTGACAATATTATTTTACCATACATAAACAATATTGTAATGTGTGTGCATATATAGATCCACGACAATATGCGAGAGGAGAATAATGACATTTTCGCATGCTCATTATTTACCCTTCGCCTCTCTGAAAAGTTTAGTCTAGAGGTCAATATAATCTTTATCCGGCAGAAGAGCACCTCTGTCCATTACTTAGACTTGTTCGCTGGTCTTGTAAACTGAGCCGGCCTTATAGTCGGCAGGAATGGCGTTATCGACAACACGGTAGCCACCACCCTTCGCAAGGAAGCGAAAGGCGATAGGTCCCTTGATAGGCTCCTTACTGTCGAGGGTAAAGGTCTTGGCTGGGGACTCCTTGAGATCATCTGTAAAATCTGTGGCGCCCTCTGGCTTGACCGACACCTCGGAGATGGCGACGTTGGTGATGATGGATAGTTTGGTGGGGCTAGAGTCCTCACCGATTGTGAGGGTGAGCGCGGTGCCGCATGAGCCGACGACTAGTGCCGCCAATACCACCATTGCGAGCAGTAAGGAGGACGAGGAGGCCATTGGTGAGCTAGCAAGTAAGTTAGTAGAACCTTGTTTATTTCTTGATCGATGGAGAGGAATGGATGGATGTGTCCGGCGATCGATGTTGTAGCTGGCCACTGTGTATTTATGGGTGACGAAGGCAAGCAAACTAGGCATGAATGTACGGTGAGCCCCATAGATCGTTGGGTGGCTTGTTTATGAAAAGACACTTGTTCATTTGCTAGAAGTAGATATATTCTAGGTATTCGGGGTTGTCCAGCTACCACTCAAAAAATTGCAGGACATGCAGACCACTCAGAAAGCACGTGGATGCAACTCTCAATGTTTTTATAACACTATTTAGAGTAAAATGCAGCATGAGTCACTATTCCCCGTGATGACACACTTAAACAAATTTAGTACCACTTTCATCTGAAAATATATGGCGCACACTCATGACCTCCTCACTGCTCACCTTGGTGCTCAGATTGTGAAGAACCCCCACCTTGCCACGCGTCCCACGACCCGCCCGAAGGACAACCTTGCCAACCATGCCACGCGGGCGGCGGAGGTCCAGATGGCCACCCGGTGTACCTCGACTGGCCAGGAAGGTAACCTGGCCACCCATAGGGCGGAGGAGGGCCACCGGGGAGCCACCCAGGCTGCGGAGGAGGGCCACCAGTGATGTGCAGAGTGTGCGGAGGAACGCCAGGTTGAGGAGTCGGTGCCGAACCCTCCGACTGTGAGTGCACAAAGGAGAAGCAAATTCGTTAGCACATGGAGGACGACCGTAAAAGATATATACTCACCAGAGTGTATGTCGAAGGAGTAACAGGAGGCACAAAAGGAGTGAGCAGTGAGGGAGGCACGACAACACCCGGGATGTTCAGGCTCCCAAAGAAGTGAGCTATGTCCTGCGTCCTCTGCGCCTCCCGCTACTGGACAGCCAGTAAGTCACGATGATGGGCCGCCGCCTCGGCCTCTTGCATGGCCTGCAACCTCTGCATCTGGTCCGCCTGGGCCTGCAAAATTCGTCCCATAAGGTTTAAACAATGCAAAGACATGGTATATGTGTAAAAGCAATGAACGACGAATAGAACAAGTACTTACCTGAAGTGCTGCCATCATCTACTGTGAGGTCGGCTGCCGAGGTCGTATGGGGACGGAGGAGCTCATGTTGGCAGCTCGAATCTCAACGAGGTTGGGAACAGAGGACGAGTCAACTACGATGTTGGCTATCCAGTACCGGTCGTGCTGCTTCCCTCCTCCCAGCCTCATCACCAGGTCTGTATCTAGGGGCTGGGTGGCCGGATCGAAGTCCTCCCAATGGCGCTCGCGAGCCGCCGTGGTGTACTCGGTGACCTTGGTGTAGGCGTTCGTGTTGGTGAACGCCTCGGGCCCGGCGTTTGGGTTGTACTGGGTGCTCGCTGCAGTCGTCTTGCCCTAGTGTGACAAGTGGTACGCCTTGAAAGGGAGGCACTCCTCACTACCATGCGACTGGGACTGCGAGGAAAACACAGATGATTACAAGTAATGAGTAATTGAGTGTTAGAATAAAAAAATCAGTAGAGCATACCCATCTGTCGGCGTACGCAGCGAGGCTAAGGTTGCCATGGTGGTGTGGCACCCCAGGCATCTGCAGGCGGCAGTCTCGGCGGGCACTGTGCCTCTCGTACCACTCATCCGATTTCCACTTGTCCACAATGGCCAACCAGCAGTCTAGGTGATTGGCGCACCAACCAGGACAGAACTGCAAGACAATAAGTATTTAATATGTTAGAAGACCGCTAAGTGATGGATGGACCAATCAGTATTACTGTTTTGTACGTACCTGGATGTACTGCTCCCTAGTGAGGTCGGTCTCCCTGGTCAGCATCATCTGCCTAGCATCCGTCTTCTTCACCGCCGTCCCTAACACGTCGGCGTTGTAGTTGATGACGCACTGGATCCGCGCCTCGTGGTACATATCCGCGAGCCATGACCTGCAGACCCTGTCCTGCACGTGCATCGCCTCGGCCTCTCTCCCCGCCTCGCACGCAAAGTACTCCTGCATAAAGACAACATGTACCCTTTCATTATTTCAAGA
Source organism: Coix lacryma-jobi var. lacryma-jobi (assembly GCA_009763385.1). NCBI lineage: Eukaryota > Viridiplantae > Streptophyta > Magnoliopsida > Poales > Poaceae > Coix > Coix lacryma-jobi. Next base: position 138,973,254 of record CM019829.1, read on the forward strand.
ACGCCCAACAAATACGTATCATTGAGAAATGTTGTGCGAGCAAGACTCACCCAGAACTCGGCCCTAATCCGCGCTGCAACGGTGGTGTACGTGGGGTCCTCAGCAGCACCGAAGTGGTCCCACGTCTAGGGCGGTGACCTAACCCCGGCGTAGGTGACCAAGCCAGGGTAGTTCTTCTGAATCAGAAGACTTAACGTGCCATTGATATGGCGTGTCTTGCCCCCTGCCACAAGTTCCCAGTTCCTGCATGAGTCATTAAGAACAACTGTTAGTCGGAAGTTCAATTTTGAACATGTCATGTGAACAAGTAGTGAAAACATTAATGGTAACTTACTTGTTGCCGTAAGGTCGAATCACCGGGCGGCGGCTAGGTGCGATCCGCTGCTGCGGGAGCTGCGAGGGGTCCACATGTGTTCCTCTCCGTACCCGAAAAAATGACTGTTGTCTTTATCAAACTTCAGAGCCTCTATATCGGCACGGACCTCGGATCCGCTCTTGAACTGAGGAATGGGGTTGGTGACTTGAACACCTTTCCTGAAGTGCTTGATGTCACGTCTGAACGCATGGTCAAGAGGCAAGAATTGATGATGCTGGTCGAATGAAGAATACTTGCCTCCCTTCTTCAACCAAGTGAACTTCACAGCTGCCTTGCATATTGGGCATGGGAACTTCCCGTGAACACACCAAGCGCTAAATAAGCCATACGCCAGGAAGTCATGCAGGGAGTACTGGTACCACACATGCATTTTGAAGTTCTTCATTGTTGCTCGGTCATATGTCAGTACCGGGTTTTCCCAAGCTTCGAACAATTCATCCAACAAAGGCTCCATGAACACACCCATATTGTTTCCCGGGTGTCCAGGAATTATCAGCGACAAGAATACGTTCTTAGGGTCAAACATAACACCGGGAGGGAGATTGAGGGGGATCACGAACACAGGCCAACAAGTGTACGGGGCCGCCATCATTCCATACGGGTTGAACCCATCTGTCGCCAGCGCCACACGTATATTTCGAGCCTCCATAGCTTTGCCAGGATGCATGGCATCGAAGTGCTTCCATGCTTCACCATCCGATGGGTGTACCATCTTGTCAGGATTGTATCTTTTGCCATTCTTATGCCATGTCATCTGTTTCGCAGAGTCCTCTGTCATGTACAGTCGTTGGATCCTAGGTATGAAAGGAGGGTACCGTAGGACCATCTCGAGGATATTAAGTTGTTCCTTCTTGCCATCTCCATGGTCTACCTCCACATACCTAGAGGCTTTGCACTTTGGACAGTGTGTTTCTTTCTCGTGATCTTTCCTGAATAGGACGCACCCTTTTCGACAAGCATGGATCTGCTCATACGGCATCTTAAGTGCACGAAGAAGTTTCTGTGACTCGTGCGTGTTCTTCGGCAGAATGTGACCCTCCGGCAACAGGGTGCCCAAAATTGCCAACATGCCATCGAAGGCGTCTCGACTTAAGCTATACTGCGACTTGAACCCCATTAGGCGTCCAATGGCATCCAGTTGTGAAACCATTGTCTTTTCGTGAAGGGGCTTCTGTGCCGAAGATATCATGTCGTAGAACGCCTTTGCGGTGTCCTCTGGCTCCTCCAATCCTTCACCGAATTGTGCCTCTTGAAAGTCTCCCATCATGTCTGCTACCCCAGCATCTCCATCATACTCCTCGAGGCGTTGTCTCACCACCTCCTCTCTAATCCGATCGGCCTCACCATGGTGGACCCAACAAGTATAGTTTTCAATGAATCTGTACCTGTAAAGATCTACCCCCATATTATTCTTATATTTTCTTTGCTTGTTCCCACATTTGCTGCAGGGACACATCATCCGACTCGACCCTTTAGCAGCCGGACCAAACGCATGCTCTAAGAAAGCATTGGTCTTAGTAACCCATTCTGTGCTCTTACTTGCGTGGCCCGTGTACATCCAGTCACGGTTATCCATCCTCTGTCATATACATATGTAAGCGAGTAATAAAACCAGCAATTGCATCTACACGACGTTCCTACCATCTAATAGGTGAAGGATAGGTCCTAATCCCACCCGAGGAGAGGAGGTGGTGCCGAAACTCTGACTCTGACAGGAGCAAAACATGGAAACTAGCTCATCTACGCATCAGCGGGCTGTCCAAAATACGTGGACAATCCAAAAGAGATATGGTCGCAGATATGCAAAGGTCTGAATATCTAAGACTGTATCTCTTTCGAACGAGAGACGTCTAACTAGGTTACGCGACCAAAGATCAGATACCTAAAGATACAGATAGAAGGGTTATACCTAAGGTGTCGGTGAGGTCAGGGTAGCGGGGCAGTGGTGACTCGGGGAAGTGGCGAGACGACGCGGTGCAGGCAGACCCGCAACGCCAACGAACACGATCGGGGTCAACGAGTCCCTCTGACGGGTCATCCTCCTACCAAAAAAGAGCATATGGTTAGTCTCGACCGAAAATTTCGGCAGCATCTCCCCTGCACGGGGAGGTTCCCAAAACCTGCGGAAAAGGTCGACACGAAGGCCAACAACCACATGTATACCAGACACGGAGGCGGCGCGGCCGGGGGCGGCCGGGGGCAGCGCGGCCTGGGGCGGCCGGAGGCGCCGCGCGGCGCCGCGGTCCGGGGGGCGGCGGCCGGGGGGGATGCGGCGGGGCGGTGCGGGGGCGCGGCGGGGCCGGGTGGCGGCAGGCCCATGACGGGGGTGCGGCGGGGCGGGGCAAGGCGGGGCCGGGGCGCGGGCGCGGCGGCGGGCGGCGTGCGGGTGCGTGCGTGTGCGTGCGTGCGGGTGTAAGTGTGTGTGCGTGTCTAGGTGGCCGGAAGGCCGTTTTGTATTTTTTTTATTTTCGAACGGCTTTGCCGAGTGCCAGATCGGCTGGCACTCGGCAAAGAGGGGACCTTTGCCGAGTGCCACCCGATCTGGCACTCGGCAAAGAGGGGCCACGTGGCAGACAGACCCCGGCCAGCAGGCAAGGCTTCGCCGAGTGCCAGCTGGCACGACACTCGGCAAAGAGCTTCTCTTTGCCGAGTGCCGGCCTATGGCACTCGGCGAAGTTTTTATTTTTTAAAAAATTTTGCCACCAAATTTTTTTGAGGTACTTCCACACTATCATAGACAGCATGTTCAAATTTGACACTTTTTCAAAGATTTTTGTTATATTTTTTGACTTTATTTTATTTTCTTGAATTTTCCCGGAAGACGCAAGTTTGAACTACGCGTGCATCGAATAATGGATTTTCATGATTTAAAAAATATTATTGTTGTTCTTAACCATATGTTGAGGCCAAATCCAAAAACTGACCCTAGGTTTCGATCAATATGCTCACGGGGCAACGCCTCCAAATTACGTGCGGGCGGTTTTTTAATGATAGAAAATGCAAATGAATTCCGGAAATCGCGAAACTTGGCGAGATGTTGTTACATCATATGCGTATGTCGAGAAAAAAATTTGAGAAAGTTTCGAGCAAGTTGTCACGTACGATGCTTACAAACCTGGACATCACATGTTGAGATGTCCAGGTTTGTAAGCATCGTACGTGACAACTTGCTCGAAACTTTCTCAAATTTTTTTCTCGGCATACGCATATGATGTAACAACATCTCGCCAAGTTTCGCGATTTTCGAAATTCATTTGCATTTTCTATAATTAAGAGATGTCCAGGTTTATAAGCATCGTACGTGACAACTTGCTCGAAACTTTCTCAAATTTTTTTCTCGGCATACGCATATGATGTAACAACATCTCGCCAAGTTTCGCGATTTTCGAAATTCATTTGCATTTTCTATAATTAAAAAACCGCTCGCACGTAATTTGGAGGCATTGCCCCGTGAGCACGTTGATCGAAACCTAGGGTCAGTTTTTGGATTTGGCCTCAACATACACTCAAGAACAACATTAACAATTTTCAGATCATCAAAATCCATTATTCAATGCACTTGAAACTTGCGTCTTTCGGGAAAATTCAAGAAAATAAAAGAAAGTCAAAAAATATAACAAAAATCTTTGAAAAAGTGTCAAATTTGAACACGTTGGCCATAGTACTGTGGGGATGATCCACAAAAAAATTGGTGTCCAAAATCCAAAAAAAAACTTTGCCGAGTGCCACGTGGCTGGCACTCGGCAAAGAGGGGATCTTCGCCGAGTGCCAGCCAGGTGGCACTCGGCAAAGAACAGCCCACGTGCTTTGCCGAGTGCCACGTGGCCGGCACTCGGCGAAGATCCCCTCTTTGCCGAGTGCCAGCCACGTGGCACTCGGCAAAGAACAGCCCACGTGTCAAACAACGGGGCCACACGCTTTGCCGAGTGCCACGTGGTTGGCACTCGGCAAATCGCTCCCTCTTTGCCGAGTGTCAGACGGCGGGCACTCGGCAAAGCGAACGGCCGTGGATGCCGTCTGGTCCGACACGCTTTGCCGAGTGCTCATCTGTGCCGAGTGTACGGCACTCGACAAAGAGGTTCCTTTGTCGAGTGCTTTTCTTTGCCGAGTGTCGGGCACTCGGCAAAGCAGCCTTTGCCTTGTGCTTAGGCTTTGCCGAGTGCCTGAAATTTGGCACTCGGCAAAGTTCCAGGCACTCGACGAAGCTTGCGTTTCCTGTAGTGAATGAAGCCAATTTGCTGAACTCGACTATCGCTGTAACTTTCTTTCTGAACCCCTATAGAGGACACAGAGGTGAATCATTATTAGCAATACCACGGTACCCCTAGATTTTACAAGCATTAGAAATTTTTTAATGAATGTGTTTATTGGGACCTTTTTAAAATACTTGAGATTTTTCGGAAACATTACACATCATGTATACTAATGAAAGGGTGAAGGAGAAAACAGAGTTAGATGGAATATACAGTACAAAACTAGATTGAGAGAATTATTTCGTTGGTCCTAAAAAGAGTATCTCTTAGTTTTTATTGGCCTTTTTCTCGAACTTAGCTATTTGGCCTAGAAAAAAAAATAGTTGGTTTATTGGCCCTTCCATCAGTTTGATGAAGTAATAGGGTTAAGTTGTACATGAAATTACTATTATGTACCTGGCACCGAATGAAAAAGATCAGCAATCTACATATGCATTTATGAGTTTTACATGTTGCTTAGTATCAATAATTACCTGAAAATGGTCTACAATAATTGAGATCAATTGAGCAATCCACCGGCCCTCTTGATTGGATTGGAAAGGAGACGTGAATGACTTTTCTTCCGCAATTGAGCTCAATTTCTTATTCTTTATTGGCCTTTTGGCTGCATAATTGCTGAATTGAGTACACCAATATACCAAATTAATCTACACATGCAGGTGTTGGCCGAGGAGGAGGCTGCTGGACGCGTACAAGGGTAAGAGCTATAGCATCTCACGCTAATCGGCCACAGCCTCGGTACGGCACTCTCCACACTCACCACCATCGACATCGTCGCAAGCGGCCTCAAGGTTCGGGGCTCCGGTCCCCGTGGCTGCCATCGTCTTTGGCAGCCCGCGCGTGTACGCTCGACGCGCCTCGGCTCCCCCGCGTACGGAACGCGCCTGACCTCCCGCTGATCGTCCTGTCGGCCGCGTTCTACAAGGACGTGGACGTGGAGCTGCTGCTAGACACGCACAAGTCGTCGCACCTCAAGAAGCCTGGGCCAAGCCTGGCGGCGTGGCACAATCTCGAGTGCTACCTGCACGGCATCGCGAGCATGCAGGACGCGGGCGCCAGATTCAGCATGGAGGTAGACTGCGACGTGGCGCTGGTGAACAAGGAGATGGACGCGCTGAGCAACGAGTACTCCGTGTCGGCGGCGGTCAGGCCCGCGACGCCTTGGCTAGCTGGCGTGGCCGGTAGGGGTGCGGCCAGGTCCATGGTGCCCTGGCCAGCGCGGCCGGAGGCCAGGCCCGGGATGCCCGGGTGTGCCGCGGCCATGGTGGATCTGACACCGTCGTGAAAGTCGACTTCCTCCATTAGAAGCAGCTAGGGTTTGGGCACCAGAAACTACGAAGAGCAAAAGCTTGACTCCAACTTTTGAATGGGTACGGGAAAGGAGAAGAGAGTTCATGTCCCTTCTAGTTCCAAGAGCAGAAGGCTATTTTTGTCTTTTCACATACGGTTATGTTGGCTCACGGTAGAGGTGGACGGAATGGATGGAAGGGCCAGGAAACCAACTAAATTTTGTTTGTGGGCCAAATGGTTAAGTTTGACAAAAAAAAGAGGCCAAAAAACTAAGAGGCACTTTTTTAGAGCTAACGAAATAATTCTCTCCACTAGATTCGCGCGGAGATGTTTAGGATCCAGCCTATAAAGAATCGTTGAGGTGTGGGCCTGGCACCATGGAGCAACACATGGGCTGGCTTCTATCCTTACGAGGGCCCACTGATGCATGGCAAAAGAATTCTAATAGAAGAAAATCTATTTTTCTCCGTATTATTAGTAGCTAAAGTGAATAAAGCATCTTTTTTTTTTGCTCTCTAGACGGTTTGGCTGACCCTATGTTAACTTTGAGAGGTAGATCAAACTACGTTGATGTTTACTTCAGCAGGAGATTAAATAGATTTTATTAAAATTTTAAAAACAAATTTCGAGAAATATCAAAGTACCTTTTTAAAAATATACAATTAATATTTTTGAATCTAATTTAATCTTAGAAAATTTATATGAACTTCATTTTAGTCCGAAAAATGAAACTTGTTCAACGTTTTTTCTAAAGTTATGCTTGCCTTATGGTTCCTAAATTTTTATATAACATTATTTTGATGTTTATTTGCTAGTAGATTCTCTTGTTCTGTGTTAATTATTAATCTATGTTGACGACATATAAAGTATGTCATAGTTCTACAAGTTTAATTTATTTTTTAAGCTTCTAGAAGTTCTGAAAAAAATCTGGATTGCACCAGAAGTATTGCGAGTAAAATACATAGAGCTTATGATGTATGAACATTGTTTTATAACTTCTCTCCGTTGTTGTAGGATATATTTCCGCTATAGATGCATATTTTTTGATAAATTTTCTCTCTGTGTTGTATGTGTGGACTTCCTGGGCACACATATGATGAGTGCTCAGTTTTGTCTTTAAAATCGGGTGCGATATCTTTGAACCTCCATGATTTTGCCCATCGTTGATCCGCCGGCCTAGGATGGCGTCCTAGGCTTGTTGGGCAACGTAGGGCAATCCGATGATGTCGTTGTGCCTCGATGGGGTCCCTCTCAGGTAAGAGCTTTACGGTTCTCTTTACTAGTTTCCTCGGAAGATACTAGCCGCTCTTTGTCATATAAGTATATGATCAGTTACCTTTTGGCAGATTGACTTATAAACTTCACCGTTTTCACCATGAAAGCATGATATATACTTCGCTTGAGTGTTCCCTCGTAGGCAAAGTCCATGAAAACCTGGTAGGCCAGTTTTTGGCACAATCATGCTGCTTCGATCCATTTGTGTACTACTACAGAAAAACTTATGCATGACATTTCCAAAATGGCCTCGGAGGTGAGCGATATTTTAAACTGCCTCAGTTAAATGCCTAGGATTAACCGCGATGAGCATTTTTATTAACCAAGATGGTCACAAACCACCACCTCGCAAAATTGATTTACGGAGGCGGTCAAAAAATAATTGCCTCCTAAAATTTATTAATGGAGGCGACCTCCCTCCAAAAGTACCTCCATTTTTGGAGGTGGGCATCCTAAATAGCCTACCTCGGCAAAAAAAAGGTTTGTTACTATAGTTTTTATGTCATGGTTTGGTCCGTACAGAGATTTATGTTGAAAAAGATCATGTGTAAATTTCTTCCATAGCATTTCTGACATGCTACACAAGGTAAACACATGCTTCATTGATTCTTAAATACATATCTGTATTAGAAGTTTAGAAAAGCAAAGTACAAAGTCATCCACATGAAGTTGACAATACTATTTTACCATACATAAAAATATTGTAAAGTGTGTGCATATATAGCTCCACAACAATATGCGAGAGGAGAACAATAACATTTTTGCATGCTCATTATTTACCCTTCGCCTCTCTGAAAAAGTTTAGTCTAGAGGTCAATATAATCTTATGCGGCAGAAGAGCACCTCTGTCCATTACTTAGACTTGTTCGCTGGTCTTGTAAACTAAGCCGGCCTTATAGTCGGCAGGAATGGCGTTGTCGACAACACGGTAGCCACCACCCTTCGCAAGGAAGCGAAAGGCGATAGGTCCCTTGATAGGCTCCTTACTATCGAGGGTAAAGGTCTTGGCTGGGGACTCCTTGAGATCATCTGTAAAATCTGTGGCGCCCTCTGGCTTGACCGACACCTCGGAGATGGCGATGTTAGTGATGATGGATAGTCTGGTGGGGCTAGAGTCCCCACCGATTGTGAAGGTGAGCAGGGTGCCGCATGAGCCGACGACCAGTGCCGCCAACACCACCACCGCGAGCAGTAAGGAGGATGAGGAGGCCATTGGTGAGCTGGCAAGTAATTTAGTAGAACCTTGTTTATTTCTTGATCGATGGAGAGGGTTGGATGGATTTGATCGGCGATCGATGTTGTAGCTGGCCGCTGTGTATTTATGGGTGATGGAGGCAAGCAAACTAGGCATGGATGTACGGTGAGCCTCATAGATCGTTGGGTGGCTTGTTTATCAAAAGACACTTGTTCATTTGCTAGAAATAGATCTAGGCTAGGTATTCCGGGTTGTCCAGCTATCACTTAAAAAATTGCAGGACATGCAGACCTCTCAGAAAGCACGGGTACGCAACTCTCAATATTTTTGAAGCACTATTTAGAGTAAAATGCAGCATTTATCACTATTCCCCGTCATGACACACTTAACAAACTTAGTACCACTTGCATTTGAAAATAATAGCGCACACTCATGTCAGAATTAAAATTTGTTTACGCAATTGATTTTTTCCGTTAGTGGCACCAAAACTCATAAAAATTTACACAATATTCTGTTGGACTAAAAAACTGACAGAAAAATATATTTATCCTATCATTTTACAAATTTTTTGCCAGTTCTACAAACCCGACAGAAATATTAAAATTTCCCTACCGGTAGACTTTTAACCGATAGAGATTGTTTAATTTCCAGTAGTGTATGCTGTAATTTATATCTTCTCTATTTATCTATATCATTAATAATACTATTATCACTACTATACTATAAAGTTGCAAAAGATTAATAGAATAACACGCAACTAACTAGGTCCCACCTACCGTTACACAAATGATAGTGTGGTGCAGTGGTAGAGTGGGTACCCGCAAGGGATAGGTCACGAGTTTGAATCCACCGGTCGTGTTAGCCGTGAATTTTACGTGAAAAATATCGGTAGGGCCCTCGCTTTGCCGAGTGCCTAGTGACCCTTTTTTCGGCTCCATGTTACATGTGCTTCAAGAGATGATCAAGCACCTAATTTGGCTTTTTTTATTTTTTAACCTTTTTTTAAAAAATATTTCAATAATAATCCCACCTAAATAAAATTTGTACATTCTAACCCTTTTGGCCGCGCCAGCCCCACTGGCGCTACCAAATAACATTATCGCGCCACCGGGAGTGGCGTGACAAGGTCTTACACGTCGGACATTGTTTCCAACGTGGAAAACCTTGTCACGCCAATACATATGGCGTGACAGTATGGTCTTGTCGCGTCACCGGGAGTGGCGTGACAAGGCTAAATTTTCAAAAAATCATAACTCTTCAATACAACGTCAGATGAAGATGATTTTTATATGAAAATTGTAGCTCTCGATGAGATCTATAACTTTGTAGTTTTGAGTTTTTTCATTTAAGAACGTTAAGATGCTCAAAAAATTAAATGCTTTTTCAGCACCATAATAAACGCATATAAGACTTCGTCACTTTAAAAAATTCATATATTTTTACATGGTATCAAATAAGATATAAAAAATGATTTTTTTCAAATCATATGCTCAAAAAGTATCTTTATTTGATACCATGCAAAAAATATATGAATTTTTAAAAACCACGAACTCTTATATGCGTTTATTATGGTGTTGAAAAACGTATTTAAGTTTTTCGAGCATTTTATATCTTCAAATGAAAAAACTCAAAACTACAAAGTTGTAGATCTCATCGAGAGCTACAATTTTCATATAAAAATCATCTTCATCCGACGTCGTATTGAAGAGTTATGATTTTTTGAAAATTCAGTCTTGTCACGCCACTCCTGGTGGCGCGACAAGACCATACTGTCACGCCACATGCATTGGCGTGACAAGGTTTTCCACGTTGGAAACGATGTCCGACGTGTAAGACCTTATCATGCCACTCCCGGTGGCGCGACAACAAAAGGGTTAGAATGTACAAATTTTATTTGGGTGAGATTATTATTGAAATATTTTTTAAAAAAGGTTAAAAAATTAAAAAGCCGTTTCTTAACCTAGTTAAATTTTCTCTACTTCTATTGAAGAATGTAGTTCGATGCTCTAAATCTCTTGTGTTGTATAGCTTCTACCATGGGTCAAGAGATGCTATTTTTTAAGCAACGTACGTCTTCGCCGCGAGGTACGTACCTGCCACGAAATTATACATATGTTTATTTGATGACTTTTTGAAATTATGCATACGCTTATTTGATGGCTTTTTCTATCAGATGTTCAGTCCATATATTATTCAACAATTTTAATGCTCAGGTTGGTATGGAAATCAACTTAGTTAATTGAATGACTTTGTCTCGAACAATTGTGGATATTGGGCAATAGAATAACTATTATTTTAATGCAACTAGTTAATTCATCTGAATTTACAGGTGAGGATAAAAAGGAGACTATTTTCTTCTTGCTTCAATTGTTAATGTTCTTGAGATATCAATGTCATTTCCAAAAGATTGGGGATTTCGAAGATCAACTAGTTCAAGTGAACATATAGGGGCTCAATTTTCAAGTCATGCACAGTGACTGAAATCAAAACTCACAGGAGGGACCTTATTTTTTTATATACCAATACATTTTATACCATATTGTTGTATCACTTTGTATAGTAGTAACATCTATTTATTACTTGTTTTTTCTCACCAATTGCACTGGGCCATATGAAAGCAGTAGTAACATCTATTTATCACTTGTTTTCTTCACCAATTGCACTGGGCCACATGAAAGCATATGGGAATACACTCTTTTTACAAGGAACCAGCAGAACATGGAGCTATATGTACTGATGAAGCCAATAAAGAGCCAAGACACTGAAAATACCGAGGAAGTCAGGAAGACGATGAAGCCGATTTGCTGAACTCGACTCTCGCTGTAACTTTCTTTCTGAACCCCTGTAGAGGACACAGAGGTGAATCATTATTAGCAATACCACGGTACCCATAGATTTTACAAGCATAAAAAAAATTTAGTGAATGTATTAATTGGGACCTTTGTAAAATACTTGTGATTTTTCGGAAACATTACACATCATGTGTAATGTGTAACACATGCATATTAATCAAAGGGTGAAGGAGAAAACAGAGTCAGATAGAATATACGGTACAAACTAGATTGAGAGAATTATTTCGTTGGTTGTCTCTTAGTTTTTTTTTGGCTTTTTTTCTCGAACTTAGCTATTTGGCCTAGAAAAAAATTTAATTGGTTTCTTGGCCTTCCATCATTTGATGAAGTAATAGGGTTAAGTTGTACATGAAATACTATTATGTTCCTAGCACCGAATGAAAAAGATCAGGAATCTACATATGTCTGTATGAGTTTTGCATGTTGCTTAGAGCATCTCCAAGAGTATCTTAAATTTTCTCCAAAAAATATCATCATGTTTTCCAATTCCTAAAATGGTATTGGAAGAAAAAAATAGTATCATCTCCAACCGTGCCTAAGAGCATCTCCAAGAGTTTCTCAAATCAACTTGCCATCCTTTGTTTTTTTTTGGCAAAACATGAAAATTCACCCTCCAACAACTTGGTAAAAGAGGTTGCTTTCTTTGCCAAGTTGCCATCCGGAGGCCTAAATTTGTTATCTTTGGCAAGTTGCTATCTTTCGGAATGGCTTGGTAAAAGAGGTTTGGGGGTAGTGATGAGCAATCGGGCCCAGGCTAAGCACGACCCGATCCGACAAGCTGACCAAGGCACGGCGGGTCACCGGGTCGCGCCATCAGCCCAGGTCCGATCCGATCGGGACTCCGGACGGCCCACGGGCCCACCAGACCCGCTAGTAATTTTTTTTACATTAATAAATATTTTTTTATATATTTATATTTACTTATATATATTTATATATACCGGGCTGGGTCGGGCCAGTCCGCGGGTCGAAGGTGCGGCCCAGGCTCGGTCCGTTGTGGGCTTCAGGCCGGCCCGGACCCGATAGCTCCCAGGCCGGACCGTGCTTGGCCCGGGCCAAATTCACAGGCTCTGGGTCGTGCCATCGGGCCTCAGCCTTTCTGCTCAACTTTATTTGTGGGCCTAAATTTTAATTTTAACAAGCCCAAATGGCAAACTCTTGGAGAGAGAATAAATTTTGACTTGCCAAATATTTTAGTAACTTGACAAATACAAGATTTGTCAAGTAAATTTTGGCAAACTCTTGGAGATGCTCTAATATTTTACTTCCGAAAAAACAAATTTGGTCTCACATAGACTTTGTTTTGCGGCATTTTTTTCTTGTCGTCGCTCCATCATCTAGTATTTAACAAATATAACGTGGGGTTCATAAGGCTCAAATGGTTAGACATAGTTTTACTGTAGTAAGCTTTTAGTGAGTAACAATTTTAGCATCTACATATCAACAGGTTTAGCATAGCTCAAAATAATGACATGATCATGTAAACACGAATAATGTATAGCAATAATCATAAATAACAAATATCATCAATATTAATTTATGCCATAAGGATCCCAAGGCCGCTCTCGTGTCCACGAGCATGGCTAATATGTCAGTTTGTAACACTCTAAAGAGGTTGTACATCTTTATTCATGAGTCGTGATTTGCCTTTTTGACCGAGGTAGCTAGCCTCTTGACCCACTTTCAAGGAAGGTTGACAGGGTTCACTATGAAGTCTTCAAAGGTTCTTCTAATTAGTTAGTAACCACTAGGTTTCTTTGGCGGGAAGAAATAGAGCCCCTTTCGATATGGCACACACGCGCAACAGTACCCATAGGAATAAAGGCCGCACTATCCCCATCGTGGCAAACCCCTTCTGTGCCTTTCGGTAACCACCAACAAGCTTAAAAAGGTTCATCTACTGAACTAAATCCAAAGTCATATAGCACCCATGGTTGTACTGTAAGTCCGGGATTATCTCTTACAGTCAAGTTCTTAAGTCAATTTGATAAAAGGCACATTTTAACATTTATTACATATACCATTAGTCAAGTTACGAGATCAAAGTTATTCATTTCGAGCACTAGCATCTTACTACCCAATACATATCCCATAGGTGACAAGGTAACAGGTGCAACATGTAATTAAGTGATAATTAGTGAACAGGTAACAAGAATGACCCCATGCTATACTTTGCTTGCTCAAAGTTTACTTGCTGACCCTGGTCGTCAAAGTAATGATCTTGACCACCGAGGCACTGCTCACCGACTAAACTCGATTTCAATACAGCAACATACATCACATGGAGCCAATCATGTACACCAAACAAGAGATATAATTAGAACAGTACACCAATAGTGGGAAAACATGTTTAAAAGCTGGTAAAACTATTCTACGTGTCGCTACGAACACAGACGCGAGAATCGCTAAAATCGGACTTAAAATGGTGAAGTTATGACCAAAACGGGGTTTTTTAAAAGAGAACACATAAGTCATTCAAATCAGAAGGTGCTCAGACTTTAATCATAGAAAACATGTTGAACAGTAGTACCACTACGTAGAGAATTTTATAATGAATCCAACGGAAGTTGAACGGACCGAAAAAGAGCTAAAACATAGATTTTACGGGCATTTGATTGTAGTGGCAAAACTAAAACATTGAAAATTTGAGCTGGGCGTCGACTGTGGGTTTGAAATTTGGAAACTGCTAGATGGAGACACCTTTACTCCTAGGTAGTATTATCTTTAGTCTGCCGACTGTGGGTTTGAAATTTGGAAACTGCTAGGTGGAGACACCTTTACTCCTAGGTGGTATTATCTTTAGTCCCAGATGGTCAAGTGAGACTAATTAAAGGTACCCTTTTAGTTATGATTCTTTGACTTGGGACTAAAGGGAGTCATTTAGTCCGGAATTCGTAGTCCCGGTTGAATTGAAGGGTGTTTCCTAACTAGGGCTATAACCTATTTGTAGTGGAAGTCAGTGGTATGGTATGACTATTAGTAGACGATGACATGTATGATTTAGTGAGAGATGATGTGATGGCTTGTATATTAAGGTAGAACTTATAGGCCCCGTTTGGAACGCGAGATTTTTTTTCTCGCGAAATTCTTCCTCGATCCAACTGCTCCTCCGTCTCTTACTGCGTTGGCTTTGCGGCTTGCACGGCACCCTGCAGTTGGATGACACCGCGTGACCACGCTGAACAGTTCGACGAGCGCGACGCACGCATGCACGCTGCCATGGACCTCTTCTTCAACCGCTCCTTCTTCATCAGTGTCGGCACGCTCCTCACCGCCACCATTCTCAAGCATCCAAATCAAGGCTCCTATTTTTGATTTGGGTGTTATTCCTAATTTTTATTGGCTCAATTTTTTCATTCTACTCCAACAGCACCACCTATATTTAGGTCTTCAAAATTGTTCTAGTAGACAATGCCATGTGGGACCTTGTTGTCATAGACTCACTCGACCATCCCCTACCTCAGAGTCAGAGTCCCGACCTGAGTCGCCGCATCGGAGAGGGCCGCGGTAGAGTCGCCGCCTCGGTCTGCTCGGAGTCGCGATGGAGTCGCCGCATCGGAGAGGGTCGACAAGGGGAGTGGAGTCGCAGCATCGGAGAGGGCCGGCAAGGGGAGTCGCGACGCCAGTACTCCACCCGGGCGTCGCCGTCACTGGCTTTTGCCCAGCCTGCCTCTGCGACCGCCTCGCCGGCCTCCACCCTCCCTCCGCTGCTGACCTACGCCGCTGCAAGTCCTTCTCCTACGCGCGCTCTGCAGCCGCAGTGGAGCCGCAGTGCCGCTCCTGCGACCTCTTCCGCCAGGGTCAGCCCATCGCGGCGGCGGTGCCGGAGGAGGAGGAGGAGGAGGACCATCACCAGCAGGAGCCTGGCCGCTCACACAGCCATCAACAACCCAAGAAGTCACCGTCGTCCTTGGGCGGCCTCCTGGGCAAGAGCTGCAGCAATGGCGCTGCAAGAACAAGAAGGAGCCCGGGCCGATTTCGCTAACAGAGATGGAGACGATGCCCGCCGCTTGGCACTGTCCGTCCTGCGAATTGGGACCCCCCGTGGTGGTGCTCGGCCGCCTGTCGGCCTCGATGTTGTCGTCCCTGCCCGTGGAGAAGAGGAAGAGGAGGCTCGCCGGATCCGTGAGCTCCGGGGCTGAGCTCGCCGGATCTGCGGGGAGGAGAAGAACGTGGCTGGGAGAAGCGGCGACGGGAGGGCAGCGACGGGGGCCGCGATGGTGGGAGGGCAGCGACGGGGCCGTGACCATGGGGTGGCGTCGGGGGAATAGAAGACCCTGATTCCTAGGGTGTTAAAACTTAAAACCAAATTTTAGGAGCTCTCCTAAAAATAGGAGTTGAAGTAAGAGCCTCATTGGAGTGAGTTTTTTCTACAGAAGCCCCTAAAATTAGAATAAAGACTTGTTTAGGGGCTCCACTGGAGTTGCTCTTAGCCTAGCGTGGAGGGACCACCTGCAGGCGCATGACGCGAGCAACGAGGTGGCGCAGCGCAGGGACGAGATCGCAGCTTGCCGGAAGATTGTGGAGGCCGGACACGAGATGCGGAGGTATGCCAAGGCCATCGATGCGACGAGGACGGCGACGGTCACCAGCTTGCCGGAAGATGGTGGAGGCCGGACACGAGATCGCAGCTGTCTGCTGTGCTGTGTTCCAGTCGGCCGCGTTCTCGGCGTCACTTGTGAATTCGCTCGAGGCCGCGTGCAGGGCTCCACAGCAGAACACCATGGCAACATGCAGTAGTAGCTAATATCTGCTCATTCTTCTTTTTTTGCGTTTGCACGGGGAGGAGCCAACGGTTGATTCACGGGTGTTTGCTCCAAATCGTTACAGAGTGCTAGTTTCGGGTAACAGAGGATTCTTGTTCTTTCGGTGGTATTTTACGTGTTCGAGGTCTTTCAATGGTATTTTCCGAAAACACGTACGATTCTTTCGGTGCTATATATAGAACCAATTTTCCCTTTTTTTTTCTTTGTTTCTGCGTTTTTCACGTGAAATTGAACTGATTCCTGTGAATAATTTTTAGCGTGATTCCTGTAAAATTCCTGCGTTTCAAATAGACCCATAGCGGGTATTAACTTTACAACGGGCTAGAAGAAAACCCCGATCCGTGCGACGCAGTGAAAATTGCAAATAAAATTATACTACTTATATTTATTTATTAAAAAAATAAAATATTATAATACATATTATTACTCCCTCCAAAATCTTTTATAGGATGTATTTAGAGATGTGTTGGAAACACACTTGCCCAACCTCCGCACACGTGCAGGGGTGGCGAAGGTGGCCAATCGTCTGAACCAAGCGAACACACAGCGGGAACAAAAGACAGCGCGAAGGTATAAGGAAGCGAGAGCAGTGTTGCTGTGGCTCTATTTTCCAAAAAGTCGTCCCCGTTACACTGTTCATTCCCGGTATTTATAGGGGATACCAAGGGGTGCCGACCAAATTACAATAGAGTACAAGAAAGATTCCTCTGCGCTATACACACAGAAGGGCAGAATCGTACAAACACAACTGGAGCCGAAACCCTAGCCTGCTTTCCATGCGCCCGCCGCCGCTTTCCATGCGCCCGCCGCCGCTCGGCTTGTGCTCACCCTCGCGGAAATGCGAGGGTAGACCTTCGTCTTGCGAAGATATCCGTCTAGTCGCGAAGTTCGAGTCCCTTTGCCACCGGTTGGGCTTGGGCCTCTCGGCGAAGGTGTGCGGGATGCGCGAGGGTTGCTCCCAGCGCTCTTCATGCCCTTTGCCTGTAAGAAATTGTTGAACACTCCGAAGGTTGGGTCAGTATTCGGGGGCTTGAGCGGTGACTTGAGGGACTTAACAAGATGAAAAAAGGGGGCAGGCGGCGAGGGTGCGCGGGACGCGCGAGGGCCGCTTTGTTGAGCCAGCCTGCGTGGTGCCACTGCCGAGGGTCCCTTCCCCCAACAGTAGCCCCTCGTTGCCTTGGATCTAAAGAACAGTATTTAGGCCCAAGCAGCGCCTTTTAACGGGAAATGTGACGAGACCCTTGGCAGCGACGCCCGCGGCTGCTTTTGGGCCGGGCCGTTGTATTATATTTGTACTATAGAAGTCCGTTTCGTTTTTTGTGTCGTGGATTTCGGTTTTCGTGCCGGTGTTATCGGGTGAGGTGTTCCGCCCCCCGGCCTATAAATAGATGGGGCTGGTGGGGGCTTGGAGTTGTGCGCTCCTTTGCTATAGCCACCTTGCTGCTGCGCATTTATTGTTGCGAAGGTTGCTTTTGTGTGGTTGCGAAGGCTCTGCTTATTTTGTTTTGCGAGGTTCACCTTTGGAGAGATGGCGAGGTCTAAGCAAACCGCTCGTGTTGTTTCTCCTTCTGCTGCGGATGAAGGAGTGACCTTCGAGTTCGGGCTCAGCCGGGTTTGTACATCGGAGCTAGCGGCTTATGTTAAGCGAGGTTGGATAGAAGATGGGAAGGCTAGGACCAGTGCTGGGGAGACAGTTCCGAAGCCGGACGCAGATGAGGTTGTATTGTTTGAGGAGTTCTTTTCAGCTGGTCTGCGCTTTCCTGCTGATTTTTTCGTCACCTCGGTTCTGCGAAGGTTCAATTTGCGTTTCCATCAGCTGACACCTTCGTGCTTCACGAAGATGTCAGTTTATGTCTGGGCGTGCTGTTCTCAGGGTATCGTTCCTCATGTCAAGAGATTTGTTCGAACCCATCGAGTGCACATGCAGCCTCGCAAAGTTGACAGCGGAGGTAAAGCCAGCCTTGGTCAGTTTGCGGTGTACACTTTCTATCATCGCGCCGGATCGGAGCTCCCGGTGCAGGCCCAGAAGAACAAGTGGACCAGCGAATGGCAGGAGTTTTGGTTTTACTACAAGCTCAGTGATAATGCCGAGCTTTGCGGCGAGCTTCCGCTGCTTGGTGATGTGAGCTCCGAAGCTAAGATGAGCACCGAGGCTCACGCTGCTGTTGACTGTTTGAGGGTCGTTGCGCGCTCTCAGTGTGCTCGTGATTTGGTAGAAGAGTACTGCTGTACCAAGATTTGGCCTCTCAACCGGAGGCAGGCATGGTTTAAGGTTGAGGATGACCCCAAGTACGAGGGTAGGGGTTTGAAGAAACCGAAGGTGGATCTGGACAAGGTTTGGGAAAAATTCTCAAGAAGTTTCCCAGGCGAGAGGATGGGGTCGAAGCTGTCTATAAGCGTGTTCAACAGTGGGCGGAGGAACTTGTTGGGAAGCTGTCCACATTAGAAGTTAAGGCCATCCATAGCTCGATGGGCAGCGGAGGTCGGGTCAACAAGATGTTCGACATTCTTGGATTCAGTATGCTGATTGGCCTGCTCCGTCGAGCGAGGATGCGCCAAAGAAAAGGAAGCGAGCTTCTGCGGAGGAGAAAGAGATTGTTTCGCGGCCGAAGAGAGGTCGTGGTCGTGGTCGCGGCGACGCCGGTGGCCGGGGGAAAACGCTTGCGACAAAGGCCGCAGTAGGTTCGGGTGCTGCCAGTACCTCTTCCTCCTCGGCCATTGTTTCAAGCGACCGAGGTGTTGGTGGGGTTGGAGGACGGGTGCCCCGCGTTGGCGGGATTAGTGCTTTGATCCAGATCTCAGACGACGAGGGGGCCTCCGATGACGAAGACAAAGAAAAGAACGAAGTCGAGAAGGGGTCCGATTCTGAAGACGATTCGTCTGATGATGATAGTGAGACCTCCGGCAATGAGGGTGACTCGGACGAAGAAGTGTTCATTGGTGATGACCGTGGGAAAGCGCTGAAGCTGCCCTGTGCATTGATGATGTTATGCGGGACCTCAAGCCTGAAAGCCCCGAGCGAGGGTCAATTCCCGAGTTCGCGGGGTCGCACATTTGGGTCGACGGTTTTGAGGTGAAGGGTGAGCTTGAGTCGGATAGGAACCCCGGTAAGAGGCCATATGGCGAAGCTAGCCGGTCCAGCCTTCCTTACTTTGCCAAGAAAGTTGGAGTTTCGGATCCAGCTACGGAGCTTTTCACGAGTCCGGACCTTCGTGAGTGTCATTTGCAATGTTCTTCGGAGGAAAGGCATTTTCTTGGACGAGTGTTTGGACGGGTTTGTGTGTCGGAAGCCGAGCTTCGACTAGTCAACCAGCCTTTAGATGAGCTTCATGATGATATTGACGTTAAGTTGGCTGAGTTAATGCTCCTCAGTCGCTCTGCGCGGTGAAGGGCGGGTATGAATGAAGATTTTTTGAGGGGGCGGTTGTCCGAGGTTGAAAAAGAAAACAAGGACCTTCGGCGCAGCTTGGAGAACAAAGATATCGAGCTTAAAGGAGCTCTTGAGAAAGTTACGAAAACCCGGGAGGAGACACAGGGTGTCGCAAACCGCAATGCTGAACTGTTGGAATCTTGTCGTGAGAAGGACAAGGACATGGTCACTGCGAAGAGTCGTATAGATGAGCTGTCCTCAGAGCTGGCTTCCCGGTCGGAGGCATGGCGAAGGATTATGGTGAAGATTAAAGAAAAGGTTGACGTCTGTTTGACTGAGGCCGGTGGCTCTGCCGGGGAGCCATTATGTGCTGATAACATCGAGGCTTTCGAAGGTTGGTTGACTAATGAGCTTGACGTTTTCAGCTCATTGGTTGGTAATGCAGCTGACTTCGGAGGCTATGCCGGAGCTTTGGCCATGGCGGGTACTCTTCGCCTAGTTGATTGCGATCATCTTCGTAAGGTGAAAACGCCGAGCCATGTTTTTCCAACAGTTGAAGAAGTACGGGATATGAAGACTAATGACGCGGAGGTTCGCAACTGCGCCATGCGTTTACTCCGGAGGTTTTGGATAGCTGGCGGAGGTATGGTCCTGGCTTTCGAGGAGGCTGCCGAAGCTACACGTCAGGTGTGTTGTTGTTGTTGTAGAGTTGGTTTCTTGGTTTATTTAAGTGGGAAAAATGTAACACCTCTGGTGATTAATATGTAATTAACCTGACATGTCATCATCTTTAGTCATTAATCATTCTTGTCATGCATTAATGTTTGTCTAATGATTACTTGCCTTTACCTTCCCTAGAGGTATTTTGTGTGTAGTGATTCTTTTTTCTAAAACCCTAAAAGCCCAATTTTTCCTATAAGGGCAAAATGGTAATTTCACCTCTGTGCCTAGCTTTGTGTAATTCTTGTGCAGTTTAGTGTCTTGAAGCTTTGTTGTGTTGTTCAAAAACCAAAAATCAAAAACAGATTTCAATTTCCTTTAAAAAAACCCTGATTTCCAAACCCTGGTTTTTACCCCTCTTTTATTAATTTAAAAACAATTCAAAATTTGGAGTTGGTTCAAAAAGCAAAGTTGTAGATCTGATCAAGAGAAACAACTTTGGTGTTTACAGATTTTGAAGTTTCAATACAAAATCAGAAGTAATTTCAAATTCTTTCAAACTTCAATTTTGTCTCCTTTTCGGTTTTCAAAATTATCTCAAAAACTATTGAGTTTCAGAAAAAGTTCATGTTGACAAAGTTGTAGGTCTCAAAGTTTTGAGCAACTTTGGTGTTTTGAGTTTTCTTTGTGTAGTTCAAGTTTTGGGAGTAATTTTAAAATTTCAGAAAGGGGTAGATTTGGGATTGGCTAACGTCTCTGTGCGAGCTTTAAAGCAAGGGGGCCCCGGCCGACGGCGGCGCAGCCTCAGCCTCGCCGAGCCCGGCTGACCCGCGTCCGTGTCGCCCGAGGCCAGCGCTAAGCGCTCGACCTCTCCGGTCCCCTACCTCCGCCCACGCCGAGTCAGCCTCGCCGAGCCCGGCTGACCCGCGTCCGTGTCGCCCGAGGCCAGCGCTAAGCGCTCGACCCTCTCCGGTCCCCTACCTCCGCCCACGCCTTCCCCTCGCCGAGCCCGGATGACCCGCGTCCTTGTCGCCCGAGGCCAGCGCTAAGCGCTCGACCTCTCCGGTCCCCTACCTACCGCCGCCTCGCCATCCCCTACCCTACCCTCCTCCTTCCCCTACGGCCGCGTACAGCGGGCAGATGCCGGCCGCCGCGCCGCGCGCGAGCTCCCGCCCACACCGAGCCACCCTACCTTGCTCCCTACCTCCGTTGATGCCGCGCGAATGCTCCTCACCCCTCGCCCGGACCCCCCCCCCCCCCCCGCTCCATCCTGAGGCTATAAAAGCCGCTGAGCTCCCGCCATTGCCGCCACCACGGCACCCCGAATCACCAGACCACCCCAGCGCCCGCCGAGCCCTCCACCGCCTTCGCCTTGAGCTGCTCCACCTTCCCGAGCAACCAATTTCACCTCTCCGCCCTCCTCTCGCCGGCGCAGAAGCTTCGTCCCCGACTCCGGCAAACGACCGCGTTTCGGCTAAGCGAGAAATTCGCCGCCGTGAGTGCTTCTCTCTTCCCTCCGACCCCTGCCCTCTCTTCCTCACCTCAGCGCGTTCCTAACCGCACCCTCGGCGACCTCTTTTGGTGGACAGAGCCGCCGGACGCCGGTCGCCGCCGAAGAGATCCGCCACCACCGTCGGACTCCCTCCTCCGACCCTTGCACCGCCTCGCCGAGCCTCGCTCCCGACTCACGGTGAGCCCGCCAAGCTTCCCCCACCCTCTGCTTTCCCAGCGCAAGGCCCGAGCGGCCGGTCCGCCGTGCGCCTCGCCTGCGATTCGCCCGAGCCCTCGGGGAAGATGCACAGTGCATTTTTCCTTTTTCAGTTTTAAATGAATAGTGTTCAGTTTTCATCTTTTTGTGTGATTTTCTGTATGGTTCCAAAAATTCTGAAAAATTCGTGGTAGACTCTTTATACCTTGAAGTATTTTATAAAAATATAAAACTTGACTTTTCTGCAAGAATTTGAAAATGTAAAATCCCTCTTTTAATTAATAAATGGATGGTTTTGGATTTTTAGAAAATCATTTATTACTCCAAAAATCATGAGATAAATTTTTGTGAGTTTCCTATGCCATGTTTAGTCTCTGGTGAAATTTTGAAGTCTTTTGGAACAAGTTGATTTTTGAGCATTTATTTTAATTGTAATTAGTGTCTTTTGTTAATTAATGACTGATTTTAATTGAGCACCTTAATGACCTCCAAAAATTATGAAATTTGTTTTGCCATCTTTTTATACCATAAAGGACTTATGAGATTAATTTGGTAATTTTTGGAGCAACTTCATAAAATGACCTTTTTAAATAATTAGAAAATCAAGTAGGGTTCATGTTGTATGCCCTGTGATGTGACTTTTAGGATTGTTTGCTGTTCATAGACCTCCACCCATTTGGTCTATGATGTTTGTGATGCCATGCATGATTTGTGTTTAGGTCGAATAAATGATGCTTAATAGGTTGATTAATTTTGCTTAGGGATAAAGATAATTAACTTTATGCCCACACTAAGAAGTTACTTACGCGATGGAAAGTGTACTCTAGAATCAGTAGGTTTTGTCCTGCGTTTTAGCAAGCCTTTTGTTCATGTCAGCATCCTCATAAGCATACATCATTGCATCCGTATAGTGACCGAAGGAGAAGTCGTCAAAGTCGAGGCGGCCGCTGACGGACCTACCCCTGAGGCGACCCCGAGCTCCGACACCTGCACTGCCGACCCCGAGCCTGTCCTCTTTGCTCTTCAAGGCAAGCCCCGGTGCATTTTAACCCTACCTCGCTTTTACAAAAGTTTTCTTAAAATGCTTTTGAGTTAAACTACTGCATTAGGTTATAGGAGTTGTGTGATAACCTATTACCTGCATTGTTACCTCCACCAGAAGATCCACCTGCCCTATTTTAAAAAAAAACTATTTGCAAAATGCTTAGCGATGCTATACAATAGATTTGCAATAAAATGTCATTTTCAAAAGTGTGAGCACTTGAAGAATCTTTATGGGATTTTGGCTTTACTCCCCGGCCATTGGCTAGGTATCTGGTTCGTACCTAGTCAATTGCGAGGAGAGGTTGTCCGAGCGTACGGTGCCATCATGTTGTAGTCCGGGACTCAACAGTTGACACCGACCGGGACAGGGTTGAAAAACTGACAGGACTATTACGCTTGGGTGAGATATAACCAAGGTATGGTTCTGGCAGAAAAATTTAGGGACCATCCGTATGGGGGCCTGCTGGCCAAGACTTGCAACTATTCACATACTTCGGAAAGCTCTGGCTCCGAGGAATCCTTTATTGGACCGACAACCGCGCACTGGGAGTGGAGAGATGGCGGAAGTAGCATGTACCCACGTGGTCGTCGTACCTGGATAGGAGTGGTGTACTGTACTTCCAAGTGGCGTAGGACCGAGCCCAATCTTGGAGGAATCGTGGTAGACGAGTTGGCATATGCAAGCTTGGGTGCTACATATGCAGTATGGATAGGGATCCTCAGCTAAGTATTATTTATCTGGATTAACGTTGCTCCTCGGTTATGGAGACTTGGTCACTGACTGTCAACGGAGAGTGGTTCTCAACTAGGTATGTTTTTGAAAGGTAAAATGAATCATGAACAATGAAGAATTGAGAAATACTGGAATCTTCCCAAAAATAAAACAAGGATTTCAAATTGCTTTTTCTGCAAAATACTTGATCTTGCTTAAGCCTTACCTTGACTACCTAAGCCTCTCATTCTTGAGTCTTCTCCCCTTTTTCTTTAGTCGGGTAAGTCTTGTTGAGTACCCTAGTACTCAGGGTTTGTTACCCATGCTGCAGGTATGACTGAGTCCCCGATGTGTCTTGCGCCCTGCTGCATGACCATCGTCCAGGAAGAGGCCGATGAGGCCGAAGAATAGTTGTGCACCCTCGGGCTGGGTGATCATGAGTATCTTTATTTTGTTGTACTCCGCTACGTTGCCTATTTCTATTACCCGAACATGGTTTGTAATAACTGCACCTTTAATTTGGAACCTCAGTTTGTAAAACTAATGTTATTTAAGTCTTCAGCTCTGTATTCCGATGTTATTTGTAAAAGTATCCAGTGCTGTAACCGAAAGGTGAGATGATCCTGCGGACAATGGGCGCTGATGCAGCCCGGTGATGAACAGTCTTAATCACACGGAACATCAGTTCGGCAGTCAGTGGATGACAGGGACCGGTGAGCCATGGGATTAGGGCCGTTCCGCCACAAAAAAGTTGGTATTCAACTCTATGTCGTCCTCCCCGTTTTTTGTAGGCTTGGAGGGATGCGATGCCTTCGCCGTCAGCGATTGATGATGCTGCTGGTTGTTCCAACAACGCACCTGCACACGGCTCCAAGGACGTTCCTTCGGCTGAAGAGGTTCCCTCGATCGAGGAAAATCCTGCCCCCATGGTGTCTATCGTTGAGGGAAGAACTGAAGTCGAAACTACTGCTGCTGACCAAGCAAAAGCGGGTGCTGCTGCTACTGGCGAGGCTGCAGCGGAGGCAAGTGAGAATCCCGAGCAGGTGTGATCTGATGGGGACGGTTGTAAAGGAAAGTCATTTTGTAGCTTTTGCGAGGGGAAGGTGCTGATGTAGAAAACTGTTGTTTTGTTTTGGTTATTTGGTAATGCAGGTTCCTGATGGAACCGTGCTTGAGGTGTATGACGTGACGCCTCTCACGTTGAATTATCAGGATGTATTTATGACCGGTGAATCTTGGGCTCGGGCTAAATTAAAACATCCTTCGCTGATCTTTGAGCGTTTATGGTGGTCGAAACTGCAAAGGTACGACTTGAAGAACAGCAAGTCGAGTCGTTTTTGGCGCGAGGCGGATTATACCGATCGACAAGCTACACATTTTTTGTTTGGTTCTTCTTCGTCCGCGCCAGCTGCTATTGATGATGATATCGACGATAGAACGGCTTTGGATTTTTTGTTTGGACGAAGTAATCT
Source organism: Coix lacryma-jobi var. lacryma-jobi (assembly GCA_009763385.1). NCBI lineage: Eukaryota > Viridiplantae > Streptophyta > Magnoliopsida > Poales > Poaceae > Coix > Coix lacryma-jobi. Next base: position 138,998,227 of record CM019829.1, read on the forward strand.
AGAGGTTGGTTCGGATGGTTCACTTGTAATTCCGAAGGAGGAGCCTTCGGAGGTTAGTGATACGGACCGGAGATATATGTATAGGGCGAGGGTTTTGCCCGGGGAATTGTCGATTGTTCCTGTGGCTCCTTTGTTGTGGGGACCCATAGTTCCGGTGGAAGTGGGGTTTGTTGAGGGTAGCGAGGGTTTTGATGATTTGATGAAGATTGAGGATGGTGATGAATCCTTGTAATTTTATTCTTTCTATTGATTGTATATCACACTGTCGTCTGAAGCGAACAACTTATGAAGTTGCTCTATTCATTTTTTGCAATTTGATTGAAATAATACTTGACTCTCGAGGCTCGCCTTTCGTTTAAGAGAGGTGTTTTTTGAAAACAGCGACGCCCCCCTTTTTCTTTTAGCGAGGCTCGTGTAACGCTTTCATAAACTGATTTGGAAAGAACAACGACGCCCCCCTTTTTCTTTTAGCGAGGCTCGCGTAACGCTTTCATAAGCTGATTTGGAAAGAACAGCGACGCCCCCTTTTTTCTTTTAGTGAGGCTCGCGTGACGCTTTCATAAGCTGATTTGGAAAGAACAGCGACGCCCCCTTTTCTTTTTTAGCGAGGCTCGCGTAACGCTTTCATAAGCTGATTTGGAAAAAACAGCGATGCCCCCTTTTCTTTTTTAGCGAGGCTCGCGTAACGCTTTCATAAGCTGATTTGGAAAAACAACGACGCCCCCTTTTCTTTTTTAGCGAGGCTCGCGTAACGCTTTTGGTTTTGCGGGGGTATTCGACTTTTGGACTTCGCGCCTCCCCTTGTTTTAGGTGGAGGTGAAGTTTGCTTTGTGAGCCCCTAGCGTTTTTTGCGAGGGTGCTCGACTTTTTTGGACTTCGCGCCTCCCCTTATCTTAGGTGGAGGTGAAGTTTGCTTTTGCGAGCCCCTAGCATTTTTTGCGAGGGTGCTCGACTTTTTTGGACTTCGCGCCTCCCCTTGTTTTGGGTGGAGGTGAAGTTTGCTTTGCGAGCCCCTGGCGTTTTTTGCCAGGGTGCTCGACTTTTTTGGACTTCGCGCCTCCCCTTGTTTTAGGTGGAGGTGAAGTTCGCTTTTACGAGCCCCTGACGTTTTTTTTGCGAGGGTGCTCGACTTTTTTGGACTTCGCGCCTCCCCTTGTTTTAGGTGGAGGTGAAGTTTGCTTTGCGAGCCCCTGGCGTTTTTTGCCAGGGTGCTAGACTTTTTTGGACTTCGTGTCTCCCCTTGTTTTAGGTGAAGGTGAAGTTTGCTTTGAAAAAAGTTTGTTTTTTGAAGCAATCTTGGAGGGTTATCATCGATTATAGCGCTCTTGAGGAAGAGCTGCTTTTTTCGATGTTTGTTTGTAAAAGTAATAATTTGGAGTTTTACTTTTTTGGGGGTTTTGGCCTGTATTAAGAATTTGGATGCTGCCTCGTTAAAAAACCTTACGCCCCTTTGTAAGGAAAAAGAGTGCAGTTCCTTTGTTTTTGTTACATGCATAGAAATGGAAGAAAACATAGATGAAATAACAAATTACATATTGCGAGGGCTCGCTAAGGCTCCGCTATGGGTAGTATTTGCGAAGGTCGTCGACGTTGCAGGTGTGAGGCAGGATGTTTCCCTCACTGTCAGAGAGATGAAAGGAGCCGGGACTGTTGCATTCTGTTATTAGGTATGGACCCGTCCACTTTGGCTGAAACTTCCCCGCCATGCTGGCGTTTTGCTTTCGAATGAGAACGAGGTCACCTTTCTTTAGTTCTTTGACTCTCACATTTTTGTCTCTCCATTTTTTTTGTTTCTTCCTGATACTTGCGAAGGTTGTGCACTACGTTGCATCTTGTTTCTTCGAGCAAGTCTTTGTCAAGTAATTGTTTTTGTTCGTCTGTTTCGAAGGTAGTTCTGAGTGATACATGCTTCAACTCTTCTGGTAACACAGCTTCTTCTCCAAATAGGAGCTTGAAGGGTGTGAATTTGGTGGCTCTGCATTCCGAGGTGTTATGGGACCAGGTGACGGAGGTTAGCTCTTCCGCCCACTTTCCTTTGGGCCTGCCTTGCAATTTCTTTGATACGGCTTGGAAAATTGTTGCATTGGCTCTTTCGACTAAGCGGTTGGATTGAGGGTGCCGGACTGAGGCGAAGCATAGGATTGTTCCAATTTGTGCGCAAAGTTCTTTGAAAACCTCGCTGTCGAATTGAGTGTCATTGTCAACAGTTAGGTATTTGGGGACTCCAAACCGGCAAATTATTTGCTGCCAGAAAAACTTCTTCACGGCCAAGGAGGTGATGGAAGCCAGCGGTGTAGTTTCAATCCATTTCGTGAAGTATTCCACAGCTACGACTGCGTAGCGAAGGTTTCCTGGAGCTGTTGGGAGTGGACCGATGAGGTCCATTGCCCATCTTTGCAACGGCCATGTTGGGCATATTAGAGTTCTTGGAGCCCCTGGGGCGTTTTGTGTTTTTGCCGTTAGTTGCCAACCCTCGCAATGTTTGACGATGCTTTCTGCATCTCGTAATGCAGTTGGCCAGTAGAAACCTTGTCGGAAAGCTTTCCCAACTAACGCCCTCGGGCCGTTGTGAGAGCCACAGATACCTTCGTGAATGAGCTTAAGAATGTCATTTCCTTCAGTCTGTGACACGCATTTGAGCCATGGCGAGGTTACCGAAGCTTTGAACAGAATATTGTCCATGATTTTGTACCCTCGAACTCTTTGTTTTAGTCTGTTGTCTTCCTCTTTGGAGTCGAGTTCATGTAGCCCGTTGATATAGGCCATGATTGGTGCTCTCCAGTCTTCGTTTTGGATGGCATTGACTAGCTTGATACTTTTTTCGGAGGCCTCGAATGCTAATTGAGTTGTTTCCTCATAAAACACGTCTGGCGGTAGCTGTAACCGTTGCGCTGCTGCTTTGGCTAGGTTGTCTGCCTCGTTGTTTTCTGACCTCGGTATTGCTTTTACTGTTATGCCGAGGAAAAAAGATTCTAACCTTCGAACATACTGGAAATATTTTTGCAGCTCAGGGTCTTTTGCTTTGTAATTTTTCTCGATGTGTCCCGCGATAACTTGGGAGTCTGTGTTGAAGATCGCCCTTCGGGCCGATAAAGATCGGAGCCTCGAAAGGGCTAGTATCACTGCCTCGTACTCTGCGGAGTTGTTTGTGCATTTGAAGTTGAGCCTTCTTGCATATCTTAGCTTAGACCCGGATGGCGAAACTAGAATGGTCGAGGCCCCTGCTCCAATTGTTCCCCAGGCTCCATCGACATATACTGTCCAGAATGGGTCTTGTTGAGTTCCATCTCTGCGAGGGTCAGGGGTCCACTCAGCTATGAAATCTGCTAGTGTCTGTGATTTGATTGCTGTTCTCCCGACGAAGGTTATATCGTAGCTGTTGAGCTCAACTGCCCATTTCGCTATTCTGCCAACTGCCTCGTTGTTCTTGAAAATGTTCTCGAGGGGGTATGTCGAGGGTACATGGATCTCATATGCCTGGAAATAATGCTTTAGCTTTCTTGATGCCATGACCATGGCGTATGCTATCTTATCGAGCTCTGAGTAGTTTCGTTTGGGACCTTCGAGGGTTTCTGATACATAGTAGATTGGGGCTTGCCTGGTTCTGTTGTTCTCGTGTAACTCTTTGATTAGGACTGCGCTTGCTGCGTGAGGCGAAGCTGCGACATACAGCAGTAACAGGTCCCCTTTGCTTGGGCTGGTTAAAACAGTCAAGTTGGTGAGATCCTTTTTCCAATCCTCGAAGGCTTTCTGCTGCCGGGGCCCCCAATTGAATGGTACAGTGCTTCTCAATGTTTCAAAGAAAGGTAACCCTCGCTCAGCGGACCTGGAGATGAATCTGCTGAGTGCTGCTAAGCGTCCTGACAAGCGCTGAGTTGCTTTCCTGGTCGTTGGAGGTTCCATATTGACGATGGCATCATTTTTTTTGGGGTTGGCTTCAATTCCCCTTGCTGAGACAATGCAGCCTAGCAGTTTTCCTTCGCTTACCCCGAAAACATATTTTTCGGGGTTTAATTTGAGTCCGACGGATCGAAGGTTTTTGAACACCCTTTCCAAGTCTGCTATGTGATTTTCTTTTAGCTCGCTCTGTACAATCAAATCATCAACGTAGGCAGAGATTGTGTGTTCGTCTTTGAAGACTTCAGTTGTCATGCGAGCAAAGGTTGATCCTGCGTTTCTGAGGCCCTCTGCCATTCTTTGGAAGCAAAATGTGCCCGAAGGTGTAATGAAGCTTGTTTTTTCCTCATCTTCCTCATTCATCCAAATCTGGTGGTACCCTGAGAAACAATCGAGGAGAGAGAGCATTTGGCAACCAGCTGCTCTGTCGACCAAGGTGCTTATGTTAGGCAGAGGAAAGTCATCCTTCGGACAGGCTTTGTTCAGGCATGTGAAATCAACACACATTCTCCATTTCTTGTTCTTTTTCTGAACTAGTACCACGTTTGAGAGCCATGTTGGATATTTTACTGGACGGATGACGCCTGCGTCCAGAAGTCTTTTTACCTCTGCCTTCGCTGCCTCTTTTTTCTTCTGACATTTTGCGAAGCTTTTGCTTAACTAGGCGATAGCCTGGTTTGATGTTTAGGCTGTGCTCGATCAAAGTTCTGTTTACTCCCTTGAGGTCCTCTGCAGACCAAGCGAAGGTATCGGAGCTTTCCTTGAGGAAACGAATAATGTTGTCTTCTGACTGGGGGTCTAGGTTTGCTGAGATGAACACTTTCCTTTCTGAATTGCCCTCGAAGAGTTGGACTTGTTTAGTCTCTTCTTTGGGTGATGCTTTTACTCTGTCGATGCATTCTTCACCCTCGTCGCTAAGGTTTGTGGCTCGAGGCTTTGACAAATTGTGGACATTGTGTTCCCCGGTGCTACTGTTCCTTCGGCTGCTCTTGTGATGTCTTGATCTCCGTACACTGCAACGACCCCCTTCGGAGCAGGAAGCTTCATGCAAAGGTATGCAGGGTGGATTACAGCGTTGAATGTGTTGGTGATGCCTCAACCGAAAATTGCATTGTAAGGGTAGAACATGTCAACCACGTCGAAGGTTATGTGTTCAGTTCTGCAGTTCAGCTGATCTCCGAAGGTAATGGGCAGAGATATTTTTCCAATAGCTCTTACTTGTTGCCCGCCGAAACCGTATAGTGGGTTGTCGGAGGGTTGCAAGAGGTTTCTCTCAAGCTTCATGCTGTCGAAGGTTGTGGCGAACAGGATGTCACCGGAGCTTCCTGTATCGACGAGAATTTTGGTGACTGTCCACCCTGCTAAGTTGGTCTCAATCACCATTGCATCAGTGTGAGGGTAATCCCTTAACTTCATGTCGCTGGAATCGAAGGTTATCGGGATGTGAGACCATCGGCCAAACTTGTGTGGTCCTTCGACGACTACATGGTGTACTCTTCGAGCATGTTCTTTCTTTTGCCTCTTGTTGTCGTGATCTTCGTTGGAGCCTCCGGTGATAGCTAGTATCACACCATAGGTTGATGTTGGGTTGTTGATGGTTGTCTGGGTTTGGGCTTCGGATTTGACAGGTTGGGGGGCTGGCAGGGCCGGTATTGGTGGTGGTGGTGGTAGAGTGTTGCTCACTTGTTGGTTGGTTTGGGCATGAGGGGTTGTTGGGAATGTGACAGTGTATGGCGCATTTTGGCGTTGAGGAAAAGAGGTTGGTTGAAAAGAGGTGTGGTTGTAATGTGGGTGTTGAGAGTAGAAAGGTTGGTGCGAGGATAAGCCGTAGTTTATGGGGGTGTACTGGTAGGGAGGTTGGGTTGGGTTGAAGTTTGGCTTTCTGGTGTGATTGATGGTTCTATTTTCTGTTGGAGAGGCTCTTCTGGATTCCTGGTATTCTTTCCCTCTGGCGAAGCACTCGCACTGCTTTGTTGTGTGCCCCTTTCCTGAGCCGCAGAAATGACAGTACATTTTGGCCAGGTCCCTCTGTTGGTTTCTTTGGTCAGGTGGGGGTGGAAATCCATGTGGGTTTTGGTTGCCCGAAGGATGAGTGCTTCTTCTCTGGTCTTCGATTGGATTTGTCTTGTTAATCGCTCCAACGTTGCTCTGATCTTGGCGAGGGTTGTTTTCTCTCGCTTGGGGCCTCGGATGTGGTTTCTGCTGCGACCTTCGAGCATCGGACTTTGCCCGGAAATCCATGTCCGCTCTACAGTACCTTTCCATTGTATCATGGAGCTCTTCGATTGTGTTTGCTGGTTTTCTGGCGAACTTTGAGGAACATGGGCCTGGGCGTAAGCCGCTGACTACAGCGAGGATCACGGCCTCGTCGGATATTCCCGGAGTTCTTGCTCTAATCTGGATGAACCTTCGCCAGTAGTCTTGCAACGGTTCGCGCTCTTCTTGTTTGCAGTTGAACAACTCAATGGGGTTTGATGGGGCTGCTGTAATACCTTTGAAGTTTGTACAGAGCCTATCTCTGAGGTTGGCCTAGGAGTCCACGGTTCCGGGGCGAAGGTTGTTGTACCAAGTTTGTGCGATGTCACGCAGGATGATGACAAAAGACTTTGCCATTGTTGATTCATCGCCCCCCGCCGCGGCGACTGCTGCCTCATAACTCATTATGAATTGGCGAGGGTCGGTAAGTCCATCATACCGGGGGAGATTTTGTGGATTGTAGCATGGTGGCCAGGGTTGGGTTTGTAGTATTTGGGAGAGTGGTGATCTTGGGTCGTAGGGCATCTGGTGTTGTTGGGCCCTTCGCTGTATGCGATGGTTTGGCTCTCGCTCTTCTGGGTAGAGGTGGCGAAAGTTTGGTGGCGGTGGGGGTGGTTGTGGCTGACGAGCGTTGACCTGTCCCTGCCCGACATTCTCCTGTCGAAGCGGCGGCATTTGCCTGTCATTCCAATCCTCGGCTTCGGCCTCAGCTGCTGCGAGGGACTCCTCCATTCGGCGAAGCTACTCTTTTGCTTCATCCGCCTTTTGCCTGATAAGGCGCAGCCGGTTGTGCCTTTCAGGCTGGTCCAGGCGCCTCTTCTTTTCCTGTAACTCGGCTTGAAGTCTTTCTAAAGCCTCGAGGCCCAACTCCTCCTCATCTCCTTCCCCATCTCCTCCGGAGGTATGCAGGTGTGGCTGTGATACCGGCCGAGTGTGAGGGCCCGGGACCTCCGTCCCCGGAGCAACTTCTTCTGTTTCCGAGGGTACTACATTCTCTTCCATAGGCTGGATTATCGTCGTGGCCTCTCTGGTCACGCGAGGGTCTCTCGTAGTGGGCGCTCTCCTGTTTCCTGCCATTCCGAACTCCGATCCCCACGGACGGCGCCAAACTGTTGGAAATACACTTGCCCAACCTCCGCACATGTGTAGGGGGGTGGCGAAGGTGGCCAATCATCTGAACCAAGCGAAGACACAGCGGGAACAAAAGATAGCGCGAAGGTATAAGGAAGCGAGAGCAGTGTTGTTGTGGCTCTATTTCCCAAAAAGTCGTCCCCGTTATACTATTCACCCCCCGGTATTTATAGGGGATATCAAGGGGTGCCGACCAAATTACAATAGGGTACAAGAAAGATTCCTCTGTGCCATACACACAGAAGGGCAGAATCGTACAAACACAACTGGAGCCGAAACCCTAGCCTGCTTTCCATGCGCCCGCCGCCGCTCGGCTCGTGCTCACCCTCGCGGAAATACGAGGGTAGACCTTCGTCTTGCCAAGATATCCGTCTAGTCGCGAAGTTCGAGTCCCTTCGCCACCAGTTGGGCTTGGGCCTCTCGGCGAAGGTGTGCGGGATGCGCGAGGGTTGCTCCCAGCGCTCTTCATGCCCTTTGCCTGTAAGAAATTGTTGAACACTCTGAAGGTTGGGTCAGTATTCGGGGGCTTGAGCGGTGACTTGAGGGACTTAACAAGATGAAAAAAGGGGGCAGGCGGCGAGGGTGCGCGGGACGCGCGAGGGCCGCTTTGTTGAGCCAGCCTGCATGGTGCCACTGCTGAGGGTCCCTTCCCTAACAAGATGGTACAATGACCAAGGAAATCTAGGGAAGGTGACAATACTAATAATTAAAGTACATGCATGCAATAATTATTCAACGCTATCATGTCTTTTGATTGGACACTACATTTAAAGTAGTACATTGTTTTTAGAGAGGAGTAATTGCTGAAGCTTTTGATTGGATGTTGCCTGGACTCCACGAGGTTTGTTACGCCTTACAAAAGATAAAAATGAGAAATCTTCGTGTGCCTTATAAAAGATTATGGAGGGAGTAGCAGATATTTTTTTAGTATTCTGACGTGGACAGCTAAATATGTTTTAGTAAATGATGTAGTTTGCTGATGTGAATAGTTTGAGAAACATAATGGAATGCCCTAGTGATGCTGGTGTAGACGTTTTGCACGCTGAGATAGTTGCATGTGTTAGTGGGATGTGCTAGTCGATGCTGATACGAACACTTTGCATAGTCAGATAGATTGCTAGTGGAGATTGAAAATATAAGAGATATAGATACAAGATATAGGTATAAAGATCATGTTTAATTAAATTGGGGTACTTGAGTTGAGATGCTTATACCAATTAAGGCATGAGCTCCCTACATAAATATACATTTATTATATATGTATGGGAGAAAAAGCAAAGCAAAACAAGGCAGAACATGACTACACATGAGAGCGAAGGTGCTGAGACTATACAGATCAACGCATGGAGCGGCCACTCGATAGTGAATTACAGGCAAAAAGGAAGAAGAAGAAAAAAAAACGAGATGTCGAGAACTATATCACAAGAAACAGACATGTAACGATCGCGTTTCTTCCTCACAGTCACAGGCCGGGGCGGGAGGGGAGAGCTGAGAGCTGAGATCTGGACCGCGCGCTAGCTACCAGAGCGCTAGCTGTTGAATCCATTCTAACCTCGGCACTGGTAGATGGCCAGGCAGCCGCGGCTATAGGCCTGCCCACGAGCGGGGCACGGGCCGTAGCAGGCGGCCTTGCTCGCGGCCAGCGCCGCGTAGCCGATGGACCCGCCACCGTAGAGCGCCCGCCGCCGCGGGTACGCTGCCTCTTCCGCGCTCTCCACGAAGCCGCCCGCGTCGTCGTCCTCGACGCGCCGCAGCGCGTGCAGAGACAACGCCAGCGACGGCATGATGGCCTGATGAGCACCAGCCGACAGCTCCGCGGCGGCGGAGCTGGCGAGGAGCGCCCCGGCGGCGGCGACGAAGGCGAGGAGGACGAGCGGGACGAGCCGGGTAGTTTGCCGCTCCATTATTGTGTGGTCGTCGCAATCGCAACAAGTGTGTTCCTAGCTAGCCAGAGCTTGTGCGGCAGGGAGTGTGTTTGGGTGCGGTTTTGTATTGATGGGATCTTGGAGGGTGCGGCCGGTGGTTGCTGTGGAGAGTGCATGCGACAGCAACAGCTCGCCTAACGATACACACGTGAAGCTAGACGACGGTGGTGTGTACCGACGACGGGCCTGTTGTGCCTCCTTGCTGCGATCTTGAGTGAATGAATGATTAAAGAAGCACTTTTTCGTCAGCAACATATGGATCAAAAAGTTGAGGAGTCGAGCTGGCAGTGTCAAAGTGTGGCCGTAGCTACCTGTTGTGTGTGTCATCATGCATGTAACTAATAAAGTTCTGTGTGCCGTCTAGGTTAGGCATCCTGCATCCATGGCGATGGTGGTTGTTTCCCTAGTTGTTTGCCGATCCATAACTCAATTTACGGTAGGCAGGCTGCAGGCACCGCAATGGTTGTTCGTTAATCCATAACTCGATCACCTTTTCTGATAGAAGATCCGTGTCCCAGAGATGACTTTCGGACATGGTTTTGGGATTCATTTGCAGACAAATTTCGGAGCCCGCCGAATTGAACAAATTTGAATGCAGAGCATGCGTCACATAAATTTGAAAGGTTTAGGTTTTGGGATCCACTTTCGGACCTGTACCTACACTATAAATTTGAATGAAATTTGATTAAATTTGAACAAATTTAAACCAAACATTCTCAAACCGTCAAACAAAGGCAATAGGCATGGAGAGCATGTGTCATGCGTGCAGCACCGGTGTCAAATGCGTAGGCAAAAAAGGGAAGGTCGGCGACGACGCAGTGGAGGCTGCATCGACAAGCAACGGCACAGGCAGCGGTGGGTGTTGAGGAGCGGCCATGGCGCAGGGGCGTCCGTAGGGGAGAGGCCATGGCATCATGATAGGAGCGACAATCACGCTGCCACTGACAACAAGGAGCGGCGGCTCGCAAGGAAGTGAGCACTAGCTGGAGACTTTACGAGAGAAAGTTTTCAGGGTTGTACCAATGGAGGAATGGTAGTGGGCTGCTTGTTGGACCATAGAATGGGCTAAGAATTTAAATTGGGCCGAAATAATTTGATTGGTTTACCTTTATCTCGGACCAGGTCAAATTGGACAAATTTTACTGAAATTTGGGCCTTTCGGACCGAATCGTAGATCCATGTTTTCGGATTGTCCACGCATGAGCATGATTCAAGGACTGTCATCCATATGATTTCATATAGCTAGGCTAATTTTCTCTTAGAATGTTCTTTATTTCTGTTTAGACAATTAGCAAAATTATTGTTATGTTGCAAAGAAACCTAATACGTCTTGGAGTCAATCAGACTCTATCACTACAAGAATGCCTCTATAAAGGCGGCTGGCTCCTCTTCTGCCCTGTAGGCAGGCACCACAGCAATGGTTGTTCGTTAATCTATAGCTCAGTTTTCCTGATAGATGATCGGTTTGTCAGAGTGACTTTCTGATTGTCGTCCAAGCATAATAATATAATTCAAGGACTATCGTCCAATGATTTCATATAGCTAGGATAATGTCCTCTTGGAATGCTTTTGATCGAGTTGTTTTTAGACAATTAGGAAACTTATCCTATGTTGTAAAGAAACCTAATATACATCTTGGAATCGGACTCCATCGCCACTACAGTTTTGAACTACAAAGGCCGTTGGGATGCCTATGTAGAGGCAACTGTCCAACTGACTTTAGAAATAGGAGTTTGTAGAGGTGGCTAGGAATCAGGAGCCACCTCTACAAATAAGTTTACTGCCAAAACTCAAATTGTGTTAGTGACTACTGTGCACACACATGTTTATATATATACAAAACAAACAATTAATATATGTGTTGAATGGAACTGAGTTTGGTTGTAGCAGCAATCATGACAAGAGATTCAATAGATTATTGATATTGCAATATGACCAGTCGTACTTAGCCCTCAACATGGGCAGCTCAACACCATACAAATTCTCACTATTTATATCTCCTTTCCAAATTTTCTAGACCTTTCACGCTCTAGTCAATGACACTAAGCATTTCCTACACATAATCCCCATTGGCTTTGTCCCCCTCACATCCTCCACTGTCATTGCCACTCTTTGTCCCCCAGAGATGTCGTCCTCGACCATCATTGACCCCAGCTTCGTCCTTACTCAGCACTTCTGCATCAAGCTCAAGTAAATGCGTCAACGTAAGTTTGGCCTTCCTCGCAAAAAAAAAAAACGTAAGTTTGGCCTGTCTTCTTCCATATTTTCTTGAAATCGTGGCCCGACGACGTTAACGGGTGTTTTATCGTGTGATGGTTCCGAACTCTGTAGTCCTTCACAACCACTCCCTCCGTATCGGAAATAGAAGACGTGTTGGAAAAGGTTCCGGTCAAACATTGGGAATATAAATCATGAATAACTTTTAAATTATTGAGTTTAAAAATATAAAAATCATATAAATAAATTTATCTTCAAAAGTATTTTCATAAAAGTATATATATACCATTGTACAATAAATATTTTTAAAGAAATAAATGGTCAAAGTTATGCTTTGGAGACCGTGTCGCTGTCCTAAACGTCTTCTATTTGTGATACGGAGGGAGTACACAAGCAAGTGCGATCTAATGACAGTCACATTACTTCATACGAGATAGTTCTTACAATCGCTACACGCCACAAAGAATTTAGATTATGTTATTATTTGTTGACATGGAATGCTTCTGTGTGGCTACAAGAAATCTATCAACTTGTCCGAAACCAGGCTTACGGTGCCCACTCAGTGCTACGGTCAAATTAAACTGAGCTAGTGCATAGCCAACACTAGATGATCGACCGAGTACGTCTCAATCAATCATCCTGCGCATATATTCACGTCCTCTTTTAATTTTAAACTTAATCTATAATTAAACTTGGTGGAGTATGTCTAATATATGTATCTAAGGGCACGTTCGTTTTCACGATAAATTTTTTAGCCCTGTCACATTGGATATCGCGGCTCTAATTTAGTCTATTAAAAATAGACTAATTATAAAATTAATTTATCAGTCGGAGGCTAATTCACGAGACGAATTTATTAAGCTTTAAGTCCATGATTTGACAATATAATGCTACAGTAAAAATTAGTTAATGATAGATAAATTGTTTTAATAGATTCGTCATGTTCAATACCATATGACGGTGTGTAATTGGTTTTATAATTAGTCTATTTTTAATATATTAAACTAATACTGTAATATTTGATGTGACACGGCAAAAAATTTAGCTCTGAAACGAACACCCACCGTGCTCTCAACCTTATTACCATCAAAGCTCCATGTGTAGGATCCATTAATTGTACGACCAAAGATAAAAACAAAAATCATGACAAAGTGTGCCCCGAGCCCCCTTGTTTAATCTTGATCCTACAATGTCCTTTGTCTCAACTCTCAAGAATATTCTTGCCCTCCATAATTAATTAATTGACTTGAAACTCCGGGGGTCAAAAATATCTGCATGTGTGCCCGGCAAGTTACTGCTAGTTGAGAAGACTGAGGGCTTCTTGTTTGTTTTTTACGGATTGATGATCTGAATTTATTCCTACCAGAACCAGAATGGTAGTACTAATTTGGCAATATAATAACAATCTGATCAACTGGAATAATTCCAGCTGAATTTCAGCCTAACCGAACGGCAACTGAGAGATCAGATCAAGATAGGACGCAGAGAATGGCATAAAGGACTAAATTTCTGCGTCTCACAAGTCCGGCCACATCCACATAAATTATATACTCCCTCCATACCTCAATTACCTGTCGTTTAGGACATGATTATGCTTACCAAGGAGTACTTAAGTTCGATGTCGATCAAAATTTCGATTCCCAACTAGTAATAGTAACTCCAAAATAAAGGAGAAATGGTGAAGAGCATGCTGGGTAGTACGGTTTCAACGTACTACGTGACGCACAACCGGAGTACCACTACTACTACGCTGCCGGCGGCGACTCTGCCGGCAGCCCCACTGCAGCAGCAACCTTGACGTCGGCACGGCACATCGGGCAGGTGGCGTGCGCGCGGAGCCACCCGTCGATGCACGGCGCGTGGAACGTGTGCGCGCACGCCGGCAGCCGCCTCACCGCCTCGCCGTCGCGCACGACGTTGATGCACACCGCGCACTGCTCCGCCGGCGCCAGCGGCGCCGCCGCCTTCCGGCGGTACTCCAGCACCGGGATGGCCTCTATCTCCGCCTGGCTGAGGCCGCCGCCGCCGTTGACCTGCTGCCCCACCGCGACGACCCGCAGCGGGCCGAGCTCGGCGTCCACCGGCGGCGCGGCGGCGGCCTTGAGGCAGCAGCACGTGAGCCAGCACCCGGCCACCAGGAACGCGGCCGTGGCGACGGAGCCCCAGACGTAGCCGGCGAAGAGGTAGAGCGCCACGGACACCGCGACGGCGGCCGACCACAGCAGGAACAGCTTCACGTAGCGGTCGGACCACGCCGTGGTCGCCGGGTCTGGCTGCACCAGGACGATCTCCCACGCGCCGTTCGTCCTGCGGCGACCTGCTTCGCCGTCCATGGACGCTGCCGTGCACCCGCTAGCTAAGCTAGCTTATCTGTGTTATTTTACAGGTGGCTAATGGTCGTTGGGCAGTTGTTTGAGCATGTATGTACATATATAGTACTCCCTCCGTTCCAAATTATAAGACGTTCCAAGAATCTTGGAGAGTCAAAGTTTTTCAACTTTGACCAAAATTATAGAGAAAAATATAAAGATTTATACCATCAAATATACATATTATGGAAATATAACTAATGGAGAATCTAATTGCACTTAGTTGATATCATAAATATTATTATCTTATTATATAAATTTCGTCAAAGTTGAAAAACTTTGACTCTCCAAGATTTTTGGAATGTCTTATAATTTGGGATGGAGGGAGTATATGTTTGACGAGACTGCAACTAGCTCATAGTCTATGGACTATTATGGTATATACTACTTTGAACAATGATTGTTGGGTAGGAATGGAATAAAATGCTTAAAATTATGTGGTCAATTGTACTTGTACAGTATTTGGAGAACAAGATAGAGAGGATGACGTGTAAATGCGTTGGAAATTACGAGTAGCGAGGAGAAGCAATCGAAACTAGAAGTAACGCCCTCGCTGACCTTGTTTGTTTAAATAGGAGTACGTGAATGCATTTTGTCTATGATTCATATATTTCGTGAGAAATCATCAGCGACGTACGTGGGGGCATTTCTGCTGGGGGAGAGCGCATCGTTAGTCGTTACGCGGTGTCTTCGTCCGGAGGCATCATGTCGTAGGATGTATTAGTTGACTCTACTAAATAAGTCGTTCCCCGTTCATCACTTAGTCGACTAGCCTATATGAACTGAATTCCAATTAAGCTAAAATTACAGAGAATGTACCAGCTAGCTAGGGGGCTTCCAATTGTGTAAATTTAGATTTGGATTTATAGTTTAACAAATTGATCTTGCAAATTTGTTTGGTGGCAGGTATTCCTAATTTGATGCGCATGTGTGATATACAAACCCAAAAGATGATGAGTCGTTTTACAACAGTCCACGTGTATAGGGAGAATGTCATGAGTTTTTTTTACAACAATGTCATGAGTTAAATGACTCTTAACACTACAAGAGTAGCTCTGATCCTTCAGTGTTGATAGAAATAGAGATTTTGACTAAACAAAAAGCTCTGCAACAGTTTTCTCAAATAGATCTCTAATTATTGATGTCCTCAATTATTGGTTTTAATTTGCGCTATCCAAAGATGGAGAGCGGGTATAGCTCTTCAGGTACGCACTAGATATATAGAAGTTTTTGGAAGGTGAAAAGACAAAGAGACAACTATTTTTATTCATATGGACTCTCCAAAGAAAGGATTTTGAGAGTGAGTTTAAGAATGACTCTTATATGCTTTAAAATGATTTTAGGAGACACAGTTTTATTTTCTAAGGAAGCAGTTTTCACTTACTATCTCTCTAAATGTATAATTTAGGAGAGAAATTTCAGAAGAAGCTCAAAAAGTATCCCCACCTCTAAAAATGGATTTTTAGATATTTGTCTCTTAAGGAGACCACCTCTGTCAATCAAACTCTTAAGGATACCACTTGCATGTGCAATACAAAGGTGGTCTCCAGAAGAGGTATGCTTACATCCATCAAGGGCGGGGATGGACTTTTAAATTTAGAGGGTCTATCAAAAACTAAGCCTAGACACCCAAAAACCGTTCACATATAAAAGTGAGGCCTAACCCTAATCCTACCCACACTACTAGAGAACAGGCCTTTGGACGATCTTTCAATTGAGCTTTAGCCTCGGCAAAAAATTGCGTCCGGGGCTAAAGACCTTTAGTCCCGGTTGATAACACCAACCGGGGCTAAAGGTGAATCTTTAGTCCCGGTTGGTATTATCAACCCGGACTAAAGGTCCTTTTAGCCCTGGTTGGTGTTACCAACCGGGGCTAAAGGCCCTTCCCGAGTGGATTCAAAAGGAAAACATCCAGAACTACATCACGTGGGTTGTGTAGCTCAGTTGGTAAGCGTGCCTGAGGCGAGAGGTGCTGAGTTCGAATATCACAAATGCACATTTATTTTTCCTCGTGGGAGCCTTTAGCCCCGGTTGGGAAGGCCCCGGGACTAAAGGTTGGGACCTTTAGTCCCGGATTGCTAGCCCCGGTTGGGAAACCGGGGCTAAAGCCCCTTCCCAACCGGGGCTAAAGGCCGATTCTCTAGTAGTGCCACTCAAGCCACCTTCTTTCAGTCTTTTATCTTCTATCTTATCTCCAATAGCCACCCCAATGAATGAACCACTTCCTCATCATCGCTTCCATCCCACACCACTCGATACTAGAGGCCACCCTCCCCAAGGAGGCCTCTCATTCCAATCATCTATATATGGCAGCCATCCAATGCTCCAGGGTCTCGATGGATCAGGTCCTCGGTGTTGAGAATCTAGTCAGCAGTGCAGCCGAAAGACTTGTTTTAACTAACTGACAACCTTAGTGGACTAACAATTTCATACTTCAGATGAAAGGTGATGTTTTAGTTCACAAGCTAGCTAAGCTACATGAATTCATGAAGGTGATGGAAATGACCATGAAGGTGCAAGTGCTCAACATGTGAGGTAAAAGATAATGGATGAAGTGCAATGATGAAAGCGAATCACAAAAGCAAAGGTATAAGAAGTAGGGGGTTTATCTTTCCTCAACCATGGGTGATAAGAGAAGTCGAATGGTCGGGGTCTATAATAGATAATTGTACTATCAATAGGGGGAAGCTCGTTACAAATCTTGTGCCGCTAGGTGGCATTGAACTTTGCATATTTCTTAGAGGAGTGATAAGGTGCAAATGAGAACCTTTAAGAAATGATTTGAAAATGCTAAGTCGATGCTAAAGGTGATAGATAATCCTACGGGGGACCTATTTGGAGTCAACCATTTGAAAAGGTTTGAGAAAATGAGCTCAGTGGACCATTTTTTTAGTCAATAGAGCCCTTCGGTAGGCACCGAAGTGCACCCATCGAAGTTTAGACTCTGGTCTTCGAATAGGTCCAATCGTCTAAATAGGGTTTTCAGAGCAGTCTGATTGTCACCGAAGCTTATACGACCGGAGCTTATTTGAGCACAACACCATGCATAGTGATTTTTAGTTGAGGTAATCCTATTGTTCTGGTGGCACCAAATAGGTACCCACCAGAGTTTAGGTCTTGACAGGGTCGAGCACACAGGAAAGCTTGAACGTAGGCACTAGGACTCTCTGGTGGATCATTAGAGCGCATCGTTGGAGTTTTTTAATAGTGTGAAATGTTTTTGCATAAAGTTCTAGTGCATTAAGAACCTCTCTGGTGGTAGCACTCATGAGAGTGTTGCACTTGAGGATTCCAACAAAGAGGGTGTTTTCGTGTCCACGAGGCTGTTGAACTGACTTGAACTCTTAGGTAGTCAATGGAAAGGAGCACCGAAGCTTAGAGTGCTCTAGCATCTAGTTTCTAATATGCATTTCAATGTCCATTGGGTACTCTAGTGGTACGCTCCAGTGGTGTTGTAGCCAGCCCATTAAGTGGCCAACGACTAATTTATTCCTGAGTGGGCTTATAAATAGGGTGTGTGGATGAGCAAGTAAGCTCTCTTGGCACCTCTAACTGATATCCATCATCATGCTCAAAACCCTCTTCACTCAGATTTGCTTGCTAAAGATTGCATTTTTGTGAGATTGGAAAGATATAGTGCATTTGCCTTGAGAAATAGCATCTACTGACACTAGAGAATTGTGTTTGCTATGAGATTTCTTGTTATTCTTGGTGGTTTCCTCACATAGGCAACTTGGAGCGGCAGTGACTCTGTCGAGCACTCATTTGGAAACTATGAGGGACTACAGAGTTGATTTGTGAGAGGCTCTTATGCTCATCCTCGATCCCTAGCAATTGGCATAGAAGAATTTTGTTCAATCGAGGATTGGATAAGTGTCTTGAGCCGGCCTAGAGATCAAGCCCTTAAATAGAGGAAAAAACCATGCGGGGCTTTAGTCTTGATAGAGAGGTGGCAATGATCCTTGAGTTTGCCTCAATGTGGATGTAGCTGACCAGCAAGTCACCGAACCACAAGAATATATCTTGTGTCTTCTCATTGTGGTATTGATTGTCCACTTTACTCTTGCATTACTTGCTTTGTTTAATGTATAGAGTACAAATAGTAGGACTTGTCGTCCTGTGGTGTTAACCAAGCTAGTTTTCAATCTAGTGACTTAGCTTAGTTGTTTTACTTTTCATCACTATTATTGTGTAGTTGTGCTCACCCTAGGTTTGTGAAACTAGCTAGAGGCAGTTGTTATTAGGACCACCTTTGCTTCTAATGTGTGTTTTTCTAGTTGAAGGACCGAAAATGCTAAAGCAAGGCAACCAGAGGGGGGGTGAATGAGAGCCTAAAAATTTCTTCCAAAATTTCGGCCTCTGTCCCAACAAAAACAACCCCAAGAGCAAAGCCGACACACGTGATGTCCACGACCCAAGAGAATGGGTGGATGTTCCCTGGGAACACAGCGGGACACCACAAAAGCTCCCTCGCCCAAATCCACGCAAGCCAACTAGTGACAAAATGGACTTTGGGTAACCTCAACTTCCCCCGAGCAACGCGAGGGGGATTCAGGCTTTTTTGCAAAGTGGGAAGCCCGGTTTCTAGAGAGCACGAAGTCGGGAATCCAACGCAAAAAGCGGATCTCAAATCGGAGCTCGAACGCAAAAGACACGAACGAAAACGCGCGCTGTCTGCACTGACCGGACTCTGGTGAGCGTCCGGTCAGTATGGATCGGACGCGTCCGGTCACAGGAATCCCGTTTCGGGAGCTCTCTGGAACTGACCGGACTCTGAGGAATAGAGTGTCCGGTCACAGTACAAGCAGCGTCCGGTCAACGCACACAGACAGTGAACAGTACCTCGTGTGCGTCCGGTCACACGAATCCTATGCGTCCGGTCAAGTTTGCCTATAATGAAACGCTCGGCCTTCAACGATCGGACGCACGAGGTCAGCGTCCGGTCGGTTCGAGGCGTGCGTCCGGTCACCTCGACCATCCTACTGTTCTTCCACCAAATCGACCCGATCTCCCTCAAATCAAAAGCACTAGGGATCAAATTTCGTATGAGGGGTCACAAGGATGTTAGTGAGCTACTCCTAAGAGATCATGGCTCGAACCTAACTCCAAATCGGTGAATCGAAGAAAACGATGAAGAACGGGCAAGAACTCGACCCCAAAACTAAATCCGACCGATCTGTGAGTTCGTGAGGTATTAGAGAAATTCCTTCGGTAGAAAGAAGACTCTCACGAAGCTACACAAGATGGTTCAAACGGATTTGCGAATCTTCCCTCGAAACAAGAATTCTCGTGAAGATCGAAAGAGGGGAAAACGTGCAAACGCGAAGAACAAAATCGCAAGACAAATCAAAGCACGAATTTGATTCTTGGATTCAGAGGAATGGATGATTGATTAAGCACTCGGTGTCGGGCTACAAACCACTCCTAGCAACACAAAGCTTGGATGGCGAAAAGCTCAAGAACAAGAGTCGGTCTCTCCTCTGGCCCTAGCCTCCTCTCACCTAAACAAAATGAGAGTGACACCTCCAAGGATTCGGCTGCCCTAGCAGCCCCCTTCATCTATATATAGGCGCATGTCCAAATGACACAAATGCCCTAACATGAAGTACTAACCCAAATACCCCCTAGGGGTAAAATCGTCCAGACTTGACAGTTTCCATCCGACGGCCACGCGCCTTCTCATCCTTCGCTTCGCCTCGACGCAAGCTCCAGGATGTCGCCACGTGCCGTCACCGTCGACCACCGCGCCTTCTTGTGGATAGCTTCGCCGCCGTGCCAACCTCTCCACGCCGCCACGCGTCGACCGTCCTTCTGGACCTTCCCCCGGTTTTGAGGCCCAAACTGGGAAACCTGCCAGCCCAGGTTTTGAGGCACAAACCTAGAAACCGTCCACCCCGAGTTTTGAGGCCCAAACTCAGAAACCCGCGAGCCCAGGTTTTGAGGCCCAAACCTGGAAACCGTCCAGCCCGAGTTTTGAAGCCCAAACTCGGAAACTGGCCACCCGAGTTTTGAGGCCCAAACTCGGAAACCGTCGATGGTAGCTTTTTGAGGCTCAGCTACCGAACCCGCACCGTAGACGGGATGTGGTTCGCACACCCCGACCACCGGCACCGATGCCGATGCATGTCCAGCCTCCACGCCGGGCACAACGCCTTCGCCTTCCTTCTTGACTTGGCCGACGGCACTTGCGTCGCACGCAAGCCCGTGTCCGACCTCCGCCAAGTGCCACGACGCCATCGTCTTCCTCCCGACTCGGCCGATGCATCGCACATCCCCATGTGCTCTCGCTCGCCGATGCCACATGCCAGCTACCACAGCTGGTCCTCTGGCCCTCTGGTCCGTCAGTCCAAGCCTCACGTCCGCCCTTCACCGCTCTGGGTACATCGGCATGGCACGTCCGCCGCACGGCACGCCCATCCTTCACTGCTCCCGGTCCGTCGGCACGACACGTCTCTACTTGACCTTCACCTCGCCATCGACCACTGTATCCGAGCTCAACACCTGCACATCAACACAGCCAAGAGACACATGTTGCACACGCACACCAACACGGTAGACACACCACAACTCAACGCCACCGGTTAGTCATAAACAATAAGCGCATAGCTAGATATAGACTCAACCGGGTAAAAGCCTCAAACCTTCCTCATCAAAGTCAATCATTCATCATATATGTTCTCACTAGTGTTGTTCTTTCTAGAAAATTTTTAATTACTCTAATCATCTCCTCTAGCCAACCATAGACCCTTTACTAGTAGGAAGGAGACCGCAAGGTAGAAGGCGAATCTCGCAAGGTGGGCATACCAAGGGCGGCAACTCCTTCAACCTTGATTCAGAGGTGGATCTTATGTGGTTGGCGTCCCGAGGGGTGGCGACATGGACATCCGAGGTGACAATGATAAGGTGGTTGGTGTTAATGGTGTTGGTGGTAGCTATCCAGCGTTGAGATTGTGGATGATGTGGTGATGTTCGTGTAGGTATTGTGTGCCTCTACCAACTTCAATGCTTCCTATGCCACCAGGCTTGATAGCCCTCACTCTTCTCTATCATGCTCTGCTTCCTGTGGCACAAGTAGGAGTTGAATATGTGCAACACACAGTAAAACAGAAGAATATGCTTGGCTTTAAACATAGGATTGGTTAGTTTAGAGACCAAAGACGTGCCAATTAATTTGACCCTGCAATTAATAGAGAGAAAATATTTAGTAGTTTAAGGTAAAACATGTCGATGTTACACCAAACAGTTCTAATATATGGCTAATAGCCGATTGATATGGCCATCGACTACAAAGTTGATATCCAACAATAAAGTGATAGAAATAAACATTATTAGCTAAATAGAGCATGATCGATATAAAACGTTGAGTCGATAAATATAACAAAAGAGCATAATATGAGAACATCTATCTATTTAATATAGATCTATAAACTTATCAAATCTAGCCTATTATCTTTAATAGTGGGGTTCGACCAGATCAATGGTAGCCATAATAAAGATAACAGATTAAAACTTTAAATTTGACAAATCTATTCATATTTCAACAGAATCATGAGAACATATTATAAGCACGAAGACACAGGCAATTGGTTAAATAACTGAAGCAAGTGTAGTAAGCAGTCAAAGATCATATTTGACCGTAGACAAATCTTTTAACTAACAATTTCCAATCTATAGTGCTAACAGTGTGGATCGACCGGATCGATGGCAATCATAATAGTAAACTATATATTAGATTTTATTAGTTATCAGGTCTATTTAAAATCAAACATGTCTTGGCTACATGCTATGTACGATCAAGATTGAGAAAAAAACAACTGATCTAGCAGAAACCATCGTCACAATAGAGTTTAATCGTGATATAACCATCATCACAATAGAGTTTCATCATGATATAGCAAAAGACGGTAAATTTATATGATATGATAATGATCTATCTCAATTTCAATCAGATAAATGATGATAATGATATAATCAGTAAAAATACCAATGATAACAAGATCGATAAGCGGTGAATCTACCAAAAACAGCAAGAAGATCTTAGTGATCTTAATAGATTCGATAATTGGTGAATAATATCAATACCCGCAAGAGATCAATTGGTTGATGCAGCATTTCAGACAATGATACGAATTGATAACTAACTTATACTAAAGCTTGTAAGAGATTTATCGACTGATGCAGCCTTACAAACGACAATATAAATTGTTCTACAGACAAATCAAAGGTCGGCCGAATATGCAGCCTTGCTTGTTGAAAAACTCATTGAGATCTATATTACTCTTACTCCTAGTGCAATAGTATGACGCCAAAAAATAGATATTGTATTGGTTAAGAGATCCAAATTACAAAGACTAGGTAATTACAAAGGTTAGGCGGTACATATTTATACCCTAGACACTAACAACCCCTGGCTGGTCACGATTTACAAAGCTTGTCTCAAAAGAAATATCTAAATAAAAAGAAATATTAACATAGACTCTAGTTTCCCTTGTGTAGAAACCTTGCTAATAAAGCTTCTTTGACCGACGCGTATTCTCTCTTCACTACGGGAAAACCAATCTTTGCTGAGTGTTTTTTTTGGCACTCGGCAAAGGGCTTCTTTGCTGAGTACCAAATAAAAACACTCGGCAAAGAAAAAACACTCGGCAAAGATTTTCTTTGGCGAGTGCCAGGAAAAAAACACTCGTCCCAGAAAAAAACACTCGGCAAAGAATTCTTTATCGAGTGCCAAAAAAACACTAGGCATAGTGTTTTGCACTCGACAAAGAATTCTTTGCGGAGTGTTTTTTTCTGGCACTCGACAAAGAGTTCTTTGTCGAGTGTTTTTTTTCTGACACTCGGCAAAGCCAGTTTTTAAATTATATTTTGAAGCAGTAAATTAATTCAAATGAAAAAGTTTTTAACTACAAAGTTGTTTAACTTATCAAGATGAACAATTTTTGTTTTGGTGATTTCTTCATTTGACAAACTTAAAATAAATTCGTTCACAAATATTATATATCTCTCCGGTAGTTAATGAAACTACAAGAGTGATATATAATGTTTGTGAATAATATTAGAACCACAATGTCGGATGCATAAATGGTCAAACAACCAAAATAAACTTTGTAGATCTTGACAAGTTATGAAAGTTTGTAGTTGATAACTTTTTAATTTGAAGTCATCTAGTTATGCAAAACTGCGTCTGAATTTGAAAATTTTAAAATTCAAATTTTTCAAAATACATCAGATGGAGAAATGACCAAAATGAAAGTTGTAGATCTCAAAAAGTTATGAAACTTTGGTGTTGACAACCTTTTGATTTGAAATCATCTTGTCAACGAAAACTACGTTTTGAAATTGAAATTTTTATAAACGACCTTGGATGGAAAAACTACCAAAATAAAAGTTATAGATCTTGAAAAGTTAAAAAACTTTGTAGTTGACAACTTTTTGATTTGAATTTGTTTAGGGTCTCAAATAAGCAAGTTACATACGGTTTAGTATAATATATGAGTAATCGAAACGGAGATGAAACGTATATGAGTGTGTAGTGCAGTGGTAGAGGAGGTTTCACGTGAGCGAGAGGTCGTGAGTTTGAATCTTGCTGTCTGTGTGAGAGAAAATTGTGTAAAAAATAGCAGAGTGTCTGATATTTGGCACTCGGCAAAGAGCCATTTGCCGACATTTTCTTTGCCGAGTGCTATTTACCGAGTGCGACACTCGGCAAAGCCTTCGCCAAGTGCAAAAGGCGCCAGCACTCGGCAAAGAATCGATCTGATGTAGTGCTTGATTTATCATCGTAGAGTCCACTTTCTTTATTAGCTTCCATCCGTAAATACATATACTAAAATAGTTAAATCAAATCTTATTTAATTTGGTTTAACACGTCTGACCCATACCCCAGCCCTAAACGTATTTAGTCCAAAAGTCAACTATGTATAATATATAGGTCAGATGGACGGCTGGATTTTCTATATTATATGTTTATTGTATAGATCTAAAATACAAACTTTATACTAAAACATATTATATTATAGTTCATTGTGTAAATCTACTCACGTGGAGTCCAACAAAATTAAAATTTCTATTTTTATATTTTTTCTGTGATTTATTATGATTTTTTAAAGATTTAGTAGAAATAAATAAAAAAAAAATAAGGTAATGACTTAAAAACGGACGGGCGGTATCTAACTCCACGGAACGGCCGCGTATCCCGCGGTCTGGCTTTCATCCAACCGCGCATGCCCCGTCCCAGCGGTTCTTATCCTTTCCCCCGATGTTTAATCCCATCCCAGTCCCACACATCAGTTCCCGCAGTCGATGGCCTCGCACGGTCGCATCTCCCCGCGGCGGCTTTCTGCTGCCTCCGCCCCCACGCCTAGTTCCCCCGTTCTCCCTCCCCCGCGTGCGGGACGAGCTTCAGATGCAGCCGGGCGAAGGCTGGGTCGACATCGAGCTGATGATGGACCATGATGTCTGAGATAGCATCAGTTGATGATTACTCCGACTAATCTCGGGTGGCACGTGAGATCCGAAGACTTGTTACGAAGTGTACTCGGATTAGGACTCTCGTTGTAACTTAGTCGAGTTCTTAAAGGAAGTCTTGTAATTAGAATAGGACTCCTCTGTTGTAACCGACTAGGACTCGGTCTGCGCTATACTTCACCCGGATATATAAGGAGAAGCAGGTGCGGGCTCCGAGGACCGAACATTGAATCATAATCATACACAAGGCATACGCCGCACTGGACGTAAGGTATTACGCTATTTAGCGGTCTGAACCAGTATAAATCGATGTCCCTGTGTACTCGCCGAGTCCTACGAACGTCGATCCCCACCGAACAAATCGTCTGAGATTACTCAAGACAAGTTGCCGGTTAACAAACACCGACAGCTGGCGCGCCAGGTAGGGGCTTTCGGCGATTCGACGACCAAGAGCCCGGCGAACCACGACAACATGTTCTCGGCGGGGGCAATTTTCGTTTTTGGCTCATGGACTTGTATTGCGGATGATCAAGGAAAGCTACATCGGCAACTTCACATGGAATCAGAAGCGCAAGTCACGCCAAAGATGAATGATCTCACCCAGAACTTAGCGGATCTCGCAATTCAGGATCCGCAAGATTCCGAAGACCAACTAGAGGCATTCGACTCCTACTCAAACTCAAGTCCCGAGGAAAAGGACCCGGATGCTACTCACGGCACTACCTTTGGCATGCGGAATTTTGCTGTTGATGCAAAATTCAAAGAGTATCAACAGATACCTTTGACAGGAGCTCAACAAGGACTCGTCTTCAGCTCTACTAAGGAGGGTAACATTGTCCATTGGCCAATTCAGTCCGCTCCGGCTAGACTGATTGGCACAATCGACCAGCAACTTCCATACCAGCACGGACATCAGCTCTCCTTCGAGGAACACGACACCTCAACAGAACTAATCTCCAGCACTTCTACTTTGGAATCGGTTACGCCAGGATCAACAAACCAGGGCTACACTCGTGAAGTCTTCATGGCGGGGCATCAGTCATCTCTACGACCTCCAACCCCCCAGATGTCTTCCAGGATGATGAAACTCTGAGTATAATATCTGATAACGACCCAGAAGGACTCGGAGAAACCGAGTCAATGAAGGCTGAGAGAATCATGAGGAATCAAGCTAAAGAAGCTCGCAGAAGGCGAGCAACTCATCGCAAGGAAGCCGTAGACCGCTACAACGTACGACTCGAGGAGTATAATACTCGGAGGTGTCTAGAGGAGGACGCGGAAAATCGAGCTCACGCTCAACGTGACCAGGAGTACCAGTCACAAAACGAGCACAATCGTCGACGAGCCGATTGCTCCCGTAACCTCGAGTCTGAGTTTATGAGGGTCGCCGGCCATAAAGTCTTCCAGACTCCGTACCAAAACATCCTGGCTTTAGCTACGGAGATGGGGGCCAAGGCCAACCGCACCCCCGACGAAGAACGACGGTAAGTCATGCTTCAAACTACCGCGCTTCAACTCCGAGGACGGAATCTTGAGTCCCTAGCCGATGAGCAAGCTTCATCTCACCCAAGCCAGAGGCGGCCTGTTCAAGAGCGACTCGGTCGAATCCCAGCAAGGAGTCGTCTGGGCCACCGAGTACCTGATCAAGCTGAGGGAGGAGCTGAATCTTCATACAGAGGAATCGCGGACGCAACATCCGACGCAGTTGATCGTTTCCCCTGTTTTTCCCAAAGGCTCCGAGCAGTCTCGTTCCCGCGAAAATTCAAACTCGGGAACTATTCAAAGTACGACGGGAAGACAGAACCTAAACGATGGTGAAAGGATCAAGATGCCCAAGAGGGGGGGTGAATTGGGCTTTTCTAAAACTTCTTGCAAGAATAAAACCTATCAAGCCCCAATTAACCTCCTAGTGCCTAGAAGTGTGTTTCTCTTTATTCTACCGCACAAATGATCAAGTCTATGCCACTCCTACTCTAGCAAAGCAATTCAATATAGAATGAACAACAAGTAGTAATGCGGAATTGAATTGCTTGAAAGTAAATGCGTAGGTAAAAGAGTAGAGATGACTCGACGATCTTTTTGCCGAGGTATCGAGGTGTCGGCACACCCCCCTAGTCCTCGTTGGAGCACCCGCGCAAGGGTATCGCTCCCCCTTGGTCCGCGCAAGGATCAAGTGCTCACTACGAGCTGATTCTTCGCCACTCCGGCCCGGTGAATCGCTCACTACCGGTCACAAGCTTGCTTGGGTCATCCACAATGCCACCGGATGCTCTCCAAGCTTCACGATCGCCACCAAGCCGTCTAGGTGATGCCGATCACCAAGAGTAACAAGCTAGAAACCAAGAGTAACAAGCTAGAACTCTCACTTGACCAACACAAGGCCAAAGAGATGGATGGATGCACACTTGCTACTCAATTCTCACTAGGAGGTGTCTAATTCTCACAATTAGCAAATCACTCAACCTCACTAGGGCTCTTGCACTCACTCACACTCATAATGTGTTTCTCAGCTGATGAAAGTGGCAAGAACACTCAAATGGATGGAGGGAAGGAAGTATATATACTCCCTCAACTGGCCATCCAAAAATAGCTCAAGACAGGGTTTCTGCGGGGGCATCGGACGCTCTGATGCCTAGCATCGGACGCTCCGATGACCTCGACCAACGGTCGACTGTACCCTCTTGTCAGACCTGTTAAAGTGACATCGGACGCTGGGCAGCGTCCGATGCCACCACAACGGACGTGTCCGATGTGGATTTACCCTCTCTGGAACCTCTCTGCATGCCCATCGGACGCTGGCCCTCAGCGTCCGATGCCAGCGTCCGATGCGGCCTCCAGTTCACGCCCACGTGAACAGTGGCATGGGCGCGTCCGATGTGAACACATCGGCGCGTCCGATGCCACGCACCAGACTAAACCCTAGTCAGGGTGAGCATCGGACGCGTCCGATGCCCACCTGGCCAGCGTCCGATGCCCTTTACAAGGGCAGACTCAACTCAGATCGTGACGCGGCCAAAACGACTTTTGATCCTCTCGACTTAGGGCATCTCTCTGAGCTACCTAGGGCTATGAAATAACAAGTGTGCACCACACCTACCTCAATAGACTCATCTAGGTCAAGCTACTGATTCACGCTCCCCTTTATAGTACGGCCAAAGGAAAAACAAAAGACCTAAGACTACCTAAGTGTCCTCAACACCATATGACACTTAGCCTAGTCTACCACCATCTTCGTCGTCCATCCTTTGAAAACCGAAACGATATCCATCGCCAGGGGGCATGAACTCCATATGCCCATATCGTCGCCATTACCGTGACCTAACTCAATCCTGTTTCTGCAAAACACACGTTAGTCACAGTAATCTTGTGTTTCATCCAATCACCGAAACCACTAGGGGCCAAGATGCGTTCAATCTCCCCCTTTTTGGTGATTGATGACAACACGAGATCGAGTATAGAGAGAAGAGGTTTTTAAATCATGACATGTATGAACTTGCAAAGGATAAGAGAAAATCATTAGGGGCAAGCTCATACATATCATGCCATCATCCTGCACTCAACAAGTTAGAGTGAATAACAAGTGCAAGAGTAAAAGAGCTCATATACATAACCAAGTGAGAATTTAAGCGCAAGTAATGAGCGAAACGAAATGACATGACATACATATATCATAGTGAGCACATACATGCCATAAAGGTCCATAGCATAAGTATATCACATAAACATGCACAAAAGATGTGATAAGTAAAGAGCGTATGAGAAAGTAAGACAACATAAGACATTGAAACCCTCTCACATCGCTCCCCATATCACTATACTCATCCACTCTCCCCCTTTGGCATCAAGCGCCAAACTAAACGTCGGAGGGCGGAGGTGGTGCAGACGAGCCAGGAGCAGTCTCCGGAGTGCGCTGTGAGAACTCAAATTGCTGGAGGTACTCCTCAGAGTCGGAAGAAGTGGTGCTGGTAGCCTGCTGACCCTCTGAAGCTGGAAGCTGCTGAGTAGTGGTCTAGGTCAGCTCTGGCACTGACTGCTCTGCCTGCACTGTCTCTGTCACAGTCTCAGTAGTAGTGTCAACCTGAGGATCGGAGTGCGGAAGCTCTGGAATAATGGACAACTCAGGCTGAACCGACGTGGTAGTCTCTGACTGGACAGGCTCTGTCTGCTCTGAAGACGCGACGGAGCTCGGGAGGGTCTCAGTGGTAGAAGTCACTGGAGCCGTCGTCGTCTGCACCGGGTCTGGCAGGTCTGGCGTAGGGAAGCCCGTAAGCTCACTGAAAGTAGCCGACAAGTCTCGGGTCACAGAAGTAGTCGTCTCATACAGAGACTCTGTCGGCCTAGGAGTGAAACCGGTCCGCAGCGGACTGAAAAGCGGAGCCCCGCCTGGAGGAGTGGTAAAGCTCGTGAACTGAGAGGAGCTGGGGCCCGTGAGTGGCTGCAGAAACTGTGGTGGCTGTCCGAACTGCTGCGAAGGGACTGGTGGCTGCCACTGGATCTGCTGTTGTGGGGGAGGCTGCTGCCACTGCCACTGAGGAGGACCGCTGGCAAGTCGCTCCATGAAGCTGAGCGTCTGCTACTGGAGTGCCAGCATCTGGCGCTGCAGGGCGTCTGAGCGCTCCTGAGCCTGCTGCTGTGCTAGTGCCTGCTGTTGTGCCAGATGCTGCTGCTCCTGAGTGAGCCTCTGAACATCCTGAGTCACTATCCTCTGCTGCTCCTCCATTCGAGCTAAGATCGCAAGAAGTGCAGGGTTGGAGGAAGCAGTACCAGACGTCCCAGCCTGTGAGTCATGTGCACGAGGCTGGTAGTGGGGCGGGAGCTGGTAGTCCTCGTCAGAGCTATCGGTGGGGTCCTCTGCGACGTGCGTGTCACAACGCTCGAGCTCTGCCAGCTCCTGCTCTGCGAGGGCCTGAACGGCCTCGTCCTGCTCCTGAGCGGACTTTGGGACCTCAGGCCTCTATCGTGAAGAAGACGGCACATCCTGCTGCTGCTGCTGCTGCTGCCTGCGATCCCGACCGTGTCCCAACAACTGACTCATGTTGTACTCGGGGAACACGGTCGCGGAGTGCATAAGAGACTCAACTGGACGACCCCCTGTAGTGACAGCTACCTTCCAAAGGATATAGGAGATCCAGTGTGCGTAAGGAAGCTGCCTACGGGCCTTGATGCCCTCTGCTACTGTGTCCTCCATCTCACAAAGAATGACGTCCCAGACGTCGAACTCCTGCTGCCTGACCAAGTAAGCGAGTAACCACAGCTGCAGTCTGGAGAGGCCCTCTCGGAAACCAACCCTGGGAAGCAAGGTCCGCCTAAGAACCTCGTTGAGGATCCGAGTCGTAGGGGTGAGATCCCTAGGCGCGCGACTCGAACCCTCTCCGAAGGGCTCACTGAAGCAGGGACGGACCAAGTCTGTCGACGGCTGGGCACCACCGACGTTCTTGCAGCGCATAGCTGACAAGAACAGGACACACTGCCGCTGAAAGCCCTGAACTATCTGGAAAGACCCACTATCACAGAAACAATCTGGTCCTGACAAGAACACTCCCCCTGACACTGATCCTCTGTCGCTGACACTCGCGAGGCTTGGCCTCGATCCGTACCCGTGGGCTTGGCCCCGAGTTATCTGACACTGCCAAGCTATCAACTAAGCAAACCACTGACTCGCTGCAAGAGAAGAGGGGATATATATAAGAAATATATAGGCTAGAGATGAGCAAGTCTTATGGAAGCAAAGCAATGGAGATAAGATAGAGGTTGGCTTTGCTACCTGACGAACCGACGAACAAAACCAAGAAGAAGATAAGACACGGACGTTCCGGCACCCACAAATCACGCCAAGGGGGACTGCAAGGAATGGGGGTGAAAACGGGGTCAAAATAGAGGTGAACGTTCATTTGGGCATTTCATCGAACATGTGATAGGCATGGAGGATGGAGGTGGGTGGTGATGCTCACTGTGTGGAGTTGTCGGTCGGGGAAGAAGTCGCCGGAGTGAGGGAGAGGCTCGTGGACGATGGAGGAGCTCCGGCGAATTAGACGATCGCTGGCGAGGAGCTCTGGCGAAGGGTGGGCGACCTGGGGAATCCCGACGGCGATGGGCGCGCGGAGGCGGGCGGGGTGGCGGCGGAGCACGGCGGAGCAGGGGCCGGTGACGAGGGGCACGACGGCCGGCGGGGAGGGCGCAGGCGCGGGCGGACGCGGCGGCCGGCGAGAGTTAGGGTTCGGGCGGTTGCGAGCTCCGGTTCGGGCGAGGGCGCGAGGTGGACGAAGACGATGGAGTGACGCATGGGGCCAGTCGATCAGAGAGAAGAACCTATTGTGCCGCTTAAGGGAGCATCGTACGCGCCGTTGTGATCACAACGGACGCTCCGATGCTCGTCAATAGAGCTCCAGAAACGCCCATTTTGCATCGGACGCGTCCTATGCCTTGGCATCGGACGCTGGGCAGCGTCCGATGGAGCATCGGACGCTCCGATGAGAACACATCGGATGGTACCCTGACACTGTTTCAGCCGGAGCTGTCTACAGTGCAAGGCATCAGACAGTGGGGGAGCGTCCGATGTAGCGTCCGATGCCGCATTTTGAGCAGTTTCGAAGATTTCTGTTACGGCTCCCTCTCCCAACCAAGTTCCAACTCAAGTAAGAGGCAAATAAACACCAGTTAGAACCTAGTATGAGCATCCTCGCATAAGCCCTCAATTTTATAAATATTTTGCCATAGGTTACATATCATTTTTAGAGAAAATAGGCGATAAAATCCCGAGGAGACAACATGTGGCCACCAAAACTAGGGGTCTCAACCATTAGGAGCCTCAAATGCTCCCCCTAGCGGTGGACGAACACAGCGGTTGCTCAAAACAAAAACGAAAAGAAACGACAAAGCAACAACCATGCATATGCAATGCATTACGGAATTTGAATCTAGGTTGCTTGTCAAGTTTGCTCATGGGTAAGCTTCTTCACACGCTTTTTAGGGCGGTTATCTTAACCACGTCTGACAAGCCTATGTGCATAGCATAATTTAAACATGACATATTATACAATGCAATGCAAAGACAACCCCCTTTCACCTTTTGACAAAGTTACTTAGATCAAGCACATTAAGCTCACTTCGCAATCTACGAAGAGTGTTTTCATCTAGGGGTTTTGTGAAGATATCCGCCAATTGATCTTCGGTTCTAACTCCCTCTAAGGATATGTCTTTCTTTGAAACATGGTCTCTAAGAAAGTGATGGCGAATATCTATGTGCTTTGTGCGAGAGTGTTGAACCGGGTTGTTAGCAAGCTTAACCGCGCTCTCATTGTCACACAACAAAGGTACCCTTTCTAGAACTACACCATAGTCTAAAAGGGTTTGTTTCATATAAAGGATTTGTGCACAACAAGCACCCGCGGCTATGTATTCCGCCTCGGCGGTAGACAAGGCCACACTATTTTGCTTCTTAGAACTCCATGAAACTAGTGATCTCCCAAGCAAATGGCACCCTCCGGATGTGCTTTTTCTATCTACTTTGCAACCCGCGTAATCCGAATCGGAATACCCAACGAGTTGGAAGTTAGCTCCTTTGGGATACCAAAGGCCAAAGCTTGGGGTGTGCTTTAGGTACCTAAGGATTCTCTTCACCGCTATGAGATGTGATTCCCTAGGATCGGCTTGAAAGCGAGTACACATGCACACACTAAACATGATGTTGGGCCTAGATGCGGTCAAATATAACAAGCTACCAATCATAGAACGGTAGAGGGTTTGGTCAATCGGGTTACCTCCCACATCTAGGTCGAGATGTCCATTTGTTGGCATTGGAGTCTTGATAGGCTTGCAATCATCCATGTTGAAGCGCTTGAGGAGGTCTTTTGTATACTTCTCTTGAGATATGAAAGTCCCCTCCTTCAATTGCTTGACTTGGAAGCCTAGGAAGAATGTGAGCTCTCCAATCATGGACATTTTGAACTCCTTCGACATCAAGTCACCAAATTCCTTGCAATAGGCTTCATTTGTTGACCCGAAGATGATATCATCAACGTAGACTTGACAAATGAAGATTTCTCCATCAAGCTTCTTGGTGAATAGTGTGGTGTCGACCATCCCAATGGTGAAGCCCTTCTCAATGAGGAAATCCCGGAGACGCTCGTACCAAGCTCTTGGGGCTTGCTTGAGCCCATATAGCGCCTTGGACAACCTATAAACATGATTAGGATATCTAGGGTCTTCAAACCCGGGAGGTTGATCAACATAGACTAGTTCATTTATGAAGCCATTTAAAAATGCACTTTTCACATCCATTTGATATAATTTAATGTCATGATGTGATGCATATGCAAGGAGGATACGAATGGCTTCGAGTCTTGCAACCGGTGCAAAGGTCTCTCCAAAATCCAAACCTTCAACTTGAGAGAACCCCTTTGTCACTAGCCTTGCCTTGTTTCTAACAACCTTGCCTTGATCATCTTGCTTGTTCCTAAACACCCATTTTGTTCCAATGACTCTTGCGCCTTTGGGTCGCTCTTCAAGTGTCCAAACTTGGTTGCGGGTGAAGTTGTTTAATTCTTCATGCATAGCATTCACCCAATCCGGATCACCTAGAGCTTCATCTACAATGGTAGGATCAACAAGAGACACAAAGGAGTGATGTTCAATAAATAAAGCAAGTTTTTGAGATTGAGTCATTACACCCCTTGTTGGACTCCTTATGATGAGATCTTGAGGATGAGCTTGTAGTAGAGGAGTAGTCCTTTGATCAACCACTTGAGGGGCCGCTTGTGGAGCATCAACATCTTGAGCTTGTACCACCATTTGATCATGGGAGACATGAGTATCTTCAAATGGATCCCTCCCATCTTTGTCATCAACAAGTGGTACATTGGATGAGGATGGCTTGTCAATGACTTGCACATCATCATCATCATCTTTAGGCTTGATGGCTCCAACCGGCATGTTCTTCATTGCTTCCCTCAATGGTTCATCACCAACATCATCAAGATTTTCATGCTCTCCTTGAGAGCCATTAGATTCATCGAATTCCACATCATATGTTTCTTCTACCATCCCGGTGGCATGGTTGAATACTCGATATGCTTTGGACTTCAATGAGTAACCAACAAGAAAACCAATATCACATCGACGTTGAAACTTCCCTAGGTGTTGGCGCTTCTTGTAGATGTAGCATTTGCACCCAAACACTCTAAAGAATGATATATCCGGCTTCTTGTTGTTGAGTAGCTCATAGGGGGTCTTGCCAAGGAGACGATGGGGGAACAACCGGTTTGATGCATAGCAAACGGTGTTGATTGCTTCCGCCCAAAATCTTTCCGGTGTAGTGTACTCATCTAGCATTGTCCTTGCTAGGGTGATTAGTGTCCGGTTTTTCCTCTCAACTACCCCATTTTGTTGTGGTGTGTAGGTTGCGGAGACTTCATGCTTGATCCCAACTTCATCACAATATTCCTCAATGTGGGTGTTGTCGAACTCTCTTCCATTGTCACTTCTTATCTTCTTCATTTTCAAGTCAAACTCATTTTGGGCTCTCTTGGCAAACTTCTTGAATGAAGGGGTTGCTTCGGATTTGTCATGAAGAAAGAATACCCAAGTGTATCTTGAATAGTCATCAACAATCACTAGGCAATAGAGATTTCCACCCAAGCTAGCATATGTTGTTGGTCCAAATAGATCCATGTGAAGTAGCTCTAACTCTCTTGATGTTGATACAAAGGCTTTGGTTGGATGAGTGTTTGCAACTTGCTTGTCGGCTTGACATGCACTACACTCATTCTTGATCTTGACATAATCATCATAATGGTCTGCCACAACCACACTCTTGCCCTTTCCACTAGCTCTTTGCTCATTATGCTCACTAACCAAGTCCTCACAAGATGTTGCTATGTCACACTTAACAACAAGGTTAGGAGCATCATGTGTCTCATGTGAAAGCATATCATAAGTAATGGTGAGAGCATCATAGTCAACTTTCACTTGAGTGTATTGTTCTTTGAGCAAAGCATAACTAGTGGTAAAGTTACTATGCATCTTATCAAGTTTTTCATTTCTAGCTTTGAGCTCCTTGTTAGAGGACTTGAGCTCCTTGATGGATGATGACATAGTAGCAAGTTCATCTTTTAACTCATCACTAGCATGAATAGCATGATCATATTTCTCAACAAGAGATTTATTTTCATCAACAAGCTTTTCATTTTTAGCTCTAGTCTTTCTTATGATTTTAGAGTAGTCATTTAGCAATTTAACAAGCTCATCATAAGTAGGTGCTTCAAATTCACCATCACTATCACTATCACTAGAGTCATCATCGCTTTGTACCTTCCGGTCACCCTTAGCCATGAGGCATAGGTGTGTAGATGATGATGATGACGGTGGTGGTGGTGGTGTAAAGGAGCCAATGACTAGAGCGGCCACCTTCTCCTTCTCATCATCACTATCTTCATTTGATGAGCCACCGGAGGAGTCAATGTCGGTGAGCCAATCACCAACAATGTAAGCCCTGCCACCTTTCTTGTGGTATTGCTTCTTCTTGCCATCCCTCTTCTTGTAGGGCTTCTCATTCTTCTTCTCATCTTCGCTAGATGAGTCATACTTCTTGCCCTTGTTCTTGTTCTTGTAGCTCTCTTTCTTGTGCTTGGTGCATTGATGAGCAAGATGGCCAAGCTCACCGCAATTGTAGCAATCCATTTCAGAGATTGGCCTCCTCTTGCTACTAGTGAAGAACTTCTTCTTTCTTGAGTCAAAGTTGACTCCATTCTTGTGAAGCTTCTTCAACATTTTGGTGGTCCTTCTCACCATGAGAGCAATGTTGGAATCATCCTCTTCATCACTTGAGCTCTCATGATGCACCTCAATAGCCTTGGACTTGCCCTTCTTGTCATGGCTAGCTTTGAAGGTCAAGTCTTTCTTCTTGTCGATGGATGAGCCACCACTTGGTGTGATGTGCATGTACATCTCATGCGCATTGATCTTTCCCAAGATTTGAGTTGGTGTAGCGGTGGAAAGATCGCCTTGATGTAGCACCGTCACAATGTGTCCATACTTCTCAATTGGAAGGACACAAAGAATCTTCCTCACAACATCGGATGGTTGCATTTGTGTGAGGCCAAGTCCATTTAGCTCTTCTACAAGAACATTCTACCGTGAGTACATTTCATTTGCACTTTCATTAGCATGCATATCAAAAGAGTGAAGCTTTTGCATAACCAAATGATAGCGTTCCTCACGCTCACTCTTTGTTCCCTCATGGTGCGCACAAATGTTATCCCATAGATCATGGGCATTTTTGTGGTTCCGAACATGGTTGAACACATCCTTGCAAATGCCTCTAAAAAGAATATTTTTGGCTTTTGCATTCCATTTCTCATTTTCCTCCTCATTAGGAGTAAGGCTTGTGCCTTCTTTGGGCTTGGCAAAGCCGGTGATCGCGGCATTTAACATCAGTTGCTTCTAGGTACGACTCCATGCGGATTTTCTGATGGGAACAAGGGTGCCCGATCTTCCGAAAGGTTCTGGTAACTCTCGATTTGGTGGAAACGAGACACTCATCGATCCGACTTCCGAACAACACGATTCGAAACCCCGCAATCGCAGCACCACGTCTCCTTTGGTTATCAACCGGCGTTGCACGGTTGACCTCGCCAAGAAGGCTAAAGTCCTTGCCTGCGAATCAAAGAACACGAGCAAGAACAAGGAAGAATGCAACCAAATTGCAGATGAATGATTAATCTCACGAGTTGGGGTCTCACAAACCGACAAACGGCGAAACTGTTGTGAACAGAATAATCTAAGCAAAACCCAAACCCTAACGTAGGCGGCGGCTACCGATTATATAGCCTAAGGGGCGTCCAAGGACCCATATTCACGTCACTAAGGTGTCCTAACATGTTACAAGGCCCAAACGGCCCAAAAGACGGCGACGCAGCACCTTGACAGATTCTAGACGTCAACTTGTTTCGACAATTCCCGTTGATTCCGATAGAGTTTTAACCTCAAACCAAATCCATTGGTTAGCTTATCAAATTATCTTTCCATCCATATGTGGATCATCGAAAACGGAGTCCGTATGTGACCTGGGCGTCCGTTTTACCGCTAGCTGCTCCTAGATTCCGAGATGGATTCGAACTTGACACGGATTGGGCCTCCAACTTGGGTTGGACGACTTGGCTGCCCTTCTAAGGTGGTGGCCAAAGAGGAGTACGTCTTTGAGCATCCTTGGGCTCTTCTCCACTTATTTTGGGTGTGCTCCAACTTGGGCCAGGGTCCTAAGGTTGCACAACAAGCCCATGTCGATGTCGTAGCACCCGACAGAAATAGTAGCAGAATGTCATGATAATTTGAAGACGTTGTTGACATGATATTGAGGTGGGACTAGATCTATTTGAAGGCTTATCAAATAAGCTTTCCATCAAGTGCTCATTGACCTCAATCACACTCTGGATGGATGAGTTATGGTCTTTCCACTGAAGCACTATCGGACTGTCGACGAACTTTGATAGACTTACACTTCGAGATATGTTTGTATCTACAAGCAAATAATGACATGTACATGTAGAACCAAATGAATTATACCAAAAATTTCTATGTAAATGTAGGAACGAGCTCACCTTATAATCAACGGTCGTATCCGAAGGTCTCATGCCCTCATCATCCTCCCCTTCTTGACAACAAACCGTCCTCGGTTTGAGCTTAGTTAAAGGACATGGTGTAGGTACTAGCCAATATTGCTCCTTTTCATGAAATCTAACATGTTGTTTTATAACAAAACTTAGAGATCTTGACAAGACATGATTATAGCCATTGCAGCCCTCTAATTGATCATATTGTTGCATATGAAAAGGAGATTTCAGATTTGAACAAATATAAACCCGGTGTACCATATACTCTCCTTTATAATTATACTTGCCAATAAAGTGATATGTACATCTAGACAACCATGGCAAATCAATGCACAAAAATTTCCCCTTCAAATTACTTAAAGCACATAGAGTATCAAACTCAATATAACCCAAAGTATTTAAAGAAGATAATAATTCTAGCTCATCTTTTTCAATAGCAATTGGAAGCAAATGACTATTTTCAGCACAAGTATTTTGATCCAAAACAATAGAGTCAAAATCATTCACTAGTTGTGACACAGGTATTCTCAAAGCACTATCACACAACTCTTCTTTATCACAATGATTAGTTGAACAATTATTTTGTGACAAAGGTAAATCAGATTTAGTGTCCCCTAAATGTTGCTCTATTATAGCATGAGTGGTGGATAATTTGAGCACATCATCATCAATTTCATCAATATCAGATTTTGTAGCAAGTACAAAAGAATCATTCAATTTAGATACTTGGTAATTTTCAGATTTCATATATAATTCTTTCTTTTCATCAGCAACTCTATCTTCAGTAATCTGTATAATTTCAGCATGCATTAAAATTTTACCTAACTCTTGAGTGGACGTGGGTGGTGGTGGTGAAGATGTTGTTGCAGCGGCAAAAGTGGCCACTCGCTTGCTTATCACATTCTCATGTCCCTGCAATTCTTTTTCTACACACAAAGCAAACTGAAACAACTTGTTGATATTATCAAATTCTTTATAATCAACAATATCCCGAATTTCACATCTCAAACCCGAATAAAATCAAAGAATTGAATCAACGGGTCCCTCCACTATACCACCACGCAACAAACCCTTTTGAAGCTCATCATAGTAATCCTGCATAGATTTATCTCCCTGATCTAATTGCATCAAATTCTTACAAAGTTTTCTATAATAAGATGGGGGAATAAATCTATCACGCATAGAAACCTTAAGCTCTTCCCATGTACGAGGTGTGACACCATCTGCTGCTAAACCAGTCCACCAAATATAAGCAAAATCTTTAAACTCACTGGTGGCTTGTCTAACTCTATGTTGTTCAGGTACTTTGTGGGCACTAAATTTCTTCTCTACTATCATCTCTCAATCAAGATATCCCTCAGCATCATAATGTCCCAAAAAAGAAGGTATAGTAAATTTAACTTTAGCATAAGGATCTTCAGGAGCTCGATTACACAAACCTCGATTGTGGTGGTGATGTGGAATGCCACCCATACATGTGGTGTTAGTGCGAAGACAACGTCGTAATCTGTTTTGCATCGTCAACCTTGGATCAACAGTACCATCAGCATCAGACACCTCATCACCATTGTTGCTTCTAGTCGCATCTTCGTTATGTGCAGGGCGGTTTTCCAAAGCATTTACCCTGTCGGTAAACTTAGATAATCGTTTGTCCACCCGCTCAATTGCATTTGCAAGTTTCATCTCAATTATCGCTTCAGTGACAGCCTTGATGACTGTCTCCTTCATCTCCTTCTGACTATTGTCTACAACAGCTTGTAGTTGCTTTTGGCTGACACACTCCTTGAAGTTCTTCGGCGTTTTATATCCATCAACTGACATTGTGGACACAAAAACAGCAACAAACAATGAAGATTATCCCTAATAATCATACTAAAGGGTGGAGTGGTGCCTCTCAATCAAGATCAGCAAAAGGTAAACACCTTACCAAGCTCTTACCAATGTTCTTACCCACAAAGCAAAGGATACCTGGAAGACGTAGACCGCGATTGCAGGGATCACAAACCTATGTTGTTCTGAAGAATGTGGAGCTCGGAAGGCAAACAAAGAGAATAATATATATGTGGCACACAAGTCAGTAACAGATAGCAATATTGAATAAATGTCCAAAGCACTTGTCCTAGTTGTTGGCCTATATATATGTTCCTATCACCTGTTGTGATAAACAAGGGAGTGAAACAAGGATGAAAGGAAACAAATATGAAAGATGGCAACAATTAGGAAAGACAAAAGACACCACAAATAACAGAGCTATTATGTGTTACTTGTGTGCTCCTTTTCTCTTCTCTTCTCTTTTACTATTTTTTTTTTCTTTTTTCTTGTTCAAACTTTTTTTCTTTCTTTTGACCTTTTGATATTTTCTTCTCAGTAAGAATCACACAAGAACAAACCACAAAAAATTTGAGCTCAACTGGATAAAAGATGTGGCCTATAGAAAATTAGGATTGTTCTATAAAAGGTATGTCAAAACTTGTGGACCTGAAAACTCGATTTTCCTGATCGAATTCGACAATTCTAATTTTTACAAACCCAGCTTTGCTGGGATAAAATGGATCTAAAATTTTCTTACGTTCTCCGTAGATATAAATTTTGCCCCGTTTCGAGTACGGACGCAAAAGTTACCACTATTTTATGGAAGACAGACCGAATCAGGGTTTTATGTGGACACAACATGCAAACCAGATGGTGATACGAGATGGTGGTAGAGGGAGAGATCAACACAAACAAGCAAAGAACACAATCTAAACCAGCAACAAGACCTTGACCTAGGACACAAACTCAACACTACGAACTCTGAAACCGAAATATGCAAAGGCTATGACGCGGAAGGGTTGTAGGACGGAACAAAATATGGCACTGGACTATGGGACGAAGGCGAAAACACTCAGAACTAATGATAGATATGAACCTGACGGTATACCTGAAGCTTTGATACCACTTGATGGGAACAAGGGTGCCCGATCTTCCGAAAGGTTCTGGTAACTCTCGATTTGGTGGAAACGAGACACTCGTCGATCCGGCTTCCGAACAACACGATCCGAAACCCCGCAATCGCAGCACCACGTCTCCTTTGGTTATCAACCGGCGTTGCACGGTTGACCTCGCCAAGAAGGCTAAAGTCCTTGCCTGCGAATCGAAGAACACGAGCAAGAACAAGGAAGAATGCAACCAAATTGCAGATGAATGATTAATCTCACGAGTTGGGGTCTCACAACCGACAAACGGCGAAACTGTTGTGAACAGAATAATCTAAGCAAAACCCAAACCCTAACGTAGGCGGCGGCTACTGATTATATAGCCTAAGGGGCGTCCAAGGACCCCTACTCACGTCACTAAGGTGCCCTAACATGTTACAAGGCCCAAACGGCCCAAAAGACGACGACGCAGCACCTTGACAGATTCTAGATGTCAAATTGTTTCGACGATTCCCGTTGATTCCGACGGAGTTTTAACCTCAAACCAAAGCCATTGGTTAGCTTATCAAATTATCTTTCCATCCATATGTGGATCATCGAAAACGGAGTCCGTATGTGACCTAGGCGTCCGTTTTACCGCTAGCTGCTCCTGGATTCCGAGATGGATTCGAACTTGACACGGATTGGGCCTCCAAC
Source organism: Coix lacryma-jobi var. lacryma-jobi (assembly GCA_009763385.1). Lineage (NCBI taxonomy): Eukaryota > Viridiplantae > Streptophyta > Magnoliopsida > Poales > Poaceae > Coix > Coix lacryma-jobi. The sequence goes on from CM019829.1 coordinate 139,038,708, forward strand.
TTGGGTTGGACGACTTGGCTGCCCTTCTAAGGTGGTGTCCAAGGAGGAGGACGTCTTTGAGCATCCTTGGGCTCTTCTCCACTTATTTTGGGTGTGCTCCAACTTGGACCAGGGTCCCAAGGTTGCACGACAAGCCCATGTCAACGTCGTAGCACCCGATAGAAATAGTAGCAGAATGTCATTATAATTTGAAGACGTTGTTGACATGATATTGAGGTGGGACCAGATCTATTTGAAGGCTTATCAAATAAGCTTTCCATCAAGTGCTCATTGACCTCAATCGCACTCTGGATGGATGAGTTATGGTCTTTCCACTTAAGCACTATCGGAATGTCGACGAACTTTGATAGACTTACACTTCGAGATATGTTTGTATCTACAAGCAAATAATGACATGTACATGTGGAACCAAATGAATTATACCAAAAATTTCTATGTAAATGTAGGAACGAGCTCACCTTATAATCAACGGTCGTATCCGAAGGTCTCATGCCCTCATCATTTTCCAATATGGGAAGTCGTCTCCCTCGAACATGGGAGGTGATCCATCACCTCCGGACATCTTAACTATAGGCGGTTAAGCCTAAATCGAGAGCACGAGGCTCCGATACCAATTAAAAGGATCAAGATGCCCAAGAGGGGGGGTGAATTGGGCTTTTCTAAAACTTCTTGCAAGAATAAAACCTATCAAGCCCCAATTAACCCCCTAGTGCCTAGAAGTGTGTTTCTCTTTATTCTACCGCACAAATGATCAAGTCTATGCCACTCCTACTCTAGCAAAGCAATTCAATATAGAATGAACAACAAGTAGTAATGCAGAATTGAATTGCTTGAAAGTAAATGTGTAGGTAAAAGAGTAGAGATGACTCGACGATCTTTTTGCCGAGGTATCGAGGTGTCGGCACACCCCCTAGTCCTCGTTGGAGCACCCGCGCAAGGGTATCGCTCCCCCTTGATCCGCGCAAGGATCAAGTGCTCACTACGAGCTGATTCTTTGCCACTCCGGCCCGGTGAATCGCTCACTACCGGTCACAAGCTTGCTTTGGTCATCCACAATGCCACCGGATGCTCTCCAAGCTTCACGATCGCCATCAAGCCGTCTAGGGGATGCCGATCACCAAGAGTAACAAGCTAGAACTCTCACTTGACCAACACAAGGCCAAAGAGATGGATTGATGCACACTTGCTACTCAATTCTCACTAGGAGGTGTCTAATTCTCACAATTAGCAAATCACTCAACCTCACTAGGGCTCTTGCACTCACTCACACTCACAATGTGTTTCTCAGCTGATGAAAGTGGTAAGAACACTCAAATTGATGGAGGGAAGGAAGTATATATACTCCCCCAACCGGCCATCCAAAAACAGCTCAAGACAAGGTTTCTGCGGGGGCATCGAACGCTCCGATGCCTAGCATCGAACGCTCCGATGACCTTGACCAACGGTCGACTGTACCCTCTTGTCAGACCTGTTAAAGTGACATCGGACGCTGGGCAGCGTCTGATGCCACCACAACGGATGTGTCCGATGTGGATTTACCCTCTCTGGATCCTCTCTGCATGCCCATCGGACGCTAGCCCTCAGCGTCCGATGCCAGCGTCCGATGCGGCCTCCAGTTCATGCCCACGTGAACAGTGGCATGGGCGCGTCCGATGTGAACACATCAGCGCGTCCGATGCCATGCACCAGACTAAACCCTAGTCAGATGCCCACCTGGCCAGCGTCCGATGCCCTTTACAATGGCAGACTCAACTCGGATCGCGACGTGGGCAAAACGAATTTTGATCCTCTCGACTTAGGGCATGTCTCTGAGCTACCTAGGGCAATGAAATAACAAGTGTGCACCACACCTACCTCAATAGACTCATCTAGGTCAAGCTACTGATTCACGCTCCCCTTTATAGTACGGTCAAAGGAAAAACAAAAGACCTAAGACTACCTAAGTGTCCTCAACACCATATGACACTTAGCCTAGTCTACCACCGTCTTCGTCGTCCATCCTTTGAAAACCGAAACGATATCCATCGCCAGGGGGCATGAACTCCATATGCCCGTATCGTCGCCATTATCGTGACCTAACTCAATCCTGTTTCTGCAAAACACACGTTAGTCACAGTAATCTTGTGTTTCATCCAATCACCGAAACCACTAGGGGCCAAGATGCGTTCAGATGGCTCAGGCTGTATGCTCAAGCAGTCGAGTTGGCCGGTGGAAGCAACGACGTCAAAGCACTCTATCTCCCAATGGCTTTAGAAATAATGCCGCTTGCTTGGTTCGACAGGCTTAAACCCGAGTCCATTGACTCCTGGGAACAACTCCATCGTATCTTCATTGAAAACTTCGCGGGTGTCCCAGAGAGATTAGATCCCCGGACTAAGGTCAGAACCTGTAAGCAACAGAAAAACGAATCAATGCGGGAATACTATAGGCGCTTCTCAGAGATCCGCTCCACAGTATCTGACATCACAGACAGAGAAGTAATTGACCTCTTTGGCAACAACATCTGCGAAAGATACAATTACAAAGATTTCATCAAGCAGGACCCGACCACCGCTGACGAGTTCCATCGGGCCGTAAACTCCATGATGGTGACAGAAGAACGTACACAGGAACGTTTCCCCGATAGAAACACGCAAGGTGATCGAGGGAACAACCAGAGAGGCAACCAGGCACCACAGCAAAACACCCGGAAAGGGCAAGAGACAATACTGTTGCTGCCATGGAGCCTCAGAAGAAGGGGAACAAGCCATTCACTTTTGATGACTTACTCGACGGACCGTGCCCCTTTCATCCGAAAGCCGGACATCAGGCAAGGCACTGTCGACAACTCAAGGAGCGAGGCTTGAACTCCGACTTCAACAAAAACAAGAAGGACAAAGGCAAGAAGACAGCTGAGGACCCTCCGCAAGACATTGGTGGTTTCCAACACCCCAAAGGGACTATCAATGTCATTTTCAGGGGAGTAACTACTAGCGACAGCAAGAGGCTCCAGAAGCTTTCCCTACGGGAGATCATGTCTACAGAACCAGCGACTTCTAGATACCTTGACTGGTCTGAGCATCCGATCAGCTTCTCCCGAGCGGACCAATGGACCAGCGTCTCTAATGCAGGGCACTACCCGCTAGTCCTGGATCCCACGGTCGCCGGGTTTACATTGAGCAGAGTACTCATCGACGGAGGGGCAGGACTTAACGTCATCTTTGCAAGCACCCTACGCAAAATGAATCTGGATCTCGCAACACAGCTCACACCATCAAGTGCCCCCTTCTACGGCATAGTACCCGGAAAGGCGGCTGTACCACTCGGAAGAATCATATTACCTGTAACTTTTGGAACTCAGATCAATTACCGGACTGAGTACATCAGTTTCGAGGTAGCTGACTTCAAGTCATCATACCACGCCATATTTGGACGACCAGCCATCGCCAAGTTTATGGCAGTACCTCACTATCCGTACCTTCTCCTGAAGATGTCGGGTCCTAAAGGAATCCTAACTTTCAGAGGTGATTTGAAGCGATCATTTGATTGTGACACAGAGGCTGTCCAAATCGCTGAAAAAGCTCAACTCACCCGGGAGTTACAAGAACTCACTCAGATGGTGCATAATACCAAGCCTGGAGATTCAGAAATCCCAACCAAGAAGGCGGGTACTATCCAACCATCAACAGAAGTCTTTACAAAAAGCATCGACCTAGAAACCGGCGATCCCTCCAAGACAGCAGTTATCAGCGGTCATCTATCCGAAGAATAGGAATTCGCGCTCACCAAGTTCCTTAGAGCAAACAAAGATATATTTGCTTGGAAACCGGCTGACATGCCGGGAGTCCCAAGGAACTTGGCTGAGCACAAATTGGAGTTAAAAGAAGGCTCTAGACCTATCAAGCAAAGACTACGACGATTCTCACCAGAGAAAAAAGAGGCAATCAAGAAGGAAATAGCCAAACTACTCGCAGCCGGATTCATCAGAGAAATCCTACACCCCGAGTGGTTAGCTAACCCAGTGCTAGTCAAGAAGAAGAACTCTGCCGAGTGGCGACTACACAGACCTCAACAAACACTGTCCAAAAGATCCTTTCGGATTACCAAGGATAGATCAAATAGTTGATGTCACCGCAGGCTCCGCTCTATTGTCCTTTTTGGATTGCTACTCCGGGTACCATCAGATCACCCTCAAGGAAGAAGACCAACCCAAGACATCGTTTATAACTCCTTTCGGCGCCTACTGTTATAAAACCATGTCCTTTGGGTTAAAGAATGCAGGAGCCACTTATCAACGAGCTATCCAAGATTGTTTGGGTGACCAGATTGGCCGCAACGCAGAAGCTTATGTCGATGATGTGGTCATAAAGACAAAAGATCTGACTACTCTGGTACCAGACCTGGAGGAAACTTTCAACCGACTACGCGCATACCAATGGAGACTCAATCCCACAAAATGCGTCTTCGAGTACCTTCGGGCCAATTACTCGGTTTTCTTGTTAGCCATCGGGGCATCGAGGCTAGCCAAAAACAAATCTCGGCTATCATCAACATGAAACCACCTACCTCAGTCAGAGATGTTCAGAAGCTCACCGGGTGCATGGCTGCACTAAATCGATTTATCTCACGGCTAGGAGAAAAGAGATTACCTTTCTTCAAATTACTCAAGGCTGGCGATAAATTTCAGTGGACGGAAGAAGCGGACAGGGCCTTCGAACAACTCAAAGGATACCTAACCAATTCACCTAGACTGACACCACCAGAACCCAGGGAGCCGATGATGCTTTATATCGCAGCTACCACACACGTCGTAAGCACAACGATCGTGGTTGAGCGCAAAGATGACAAGCACATCTACCACACCCAGCGACCAGTGTACTACATTAGCGAGGTACTCTCCGATTCGAAGGTTAGATACCCACAAGTACAGAAATTACTCTACGCTCTACTCATATCTTCAAGAAAGCTACGACATTACTTCGAGGCTCATGAGATTACAGTCGTCACGGATTTTCCTCTGGGAGAAATCCTCCATAATCGTGACGCCACTGGGAGAATTTCCAAGTGGGCAGTCGAATTGGGGGCACTCAACATCAAGTTCACTCCGAGGAAAGCAATCAAGTCACAAGCTCTAGCTGATTTCGTCGCCGAGTGGACAGAGATACAGCAGATCCAAGACAACGCTATTCCTGATCACTGGAAGATGTACTTCGACGGGTCCCTAAAACTCGGAGGAGCAAGAGCCGGAGTACTTCTAGTATCACCCGCCGGAGAGCAGCTCAAGTACGTTCTGCAGATATTATGGCCCGCCACCAACAACGAAGCAGAATACGAAGCACTACTCCATGGACTCAAGCTGGCAGTCGCACTGGGCATCAGGCGCCTCCTAGTCTATGGCGATTCTTCCGTAGTAATTCACTAAGTCAACAAAGACTGGGATTGCACAAAGGAAACAATGAACGCCTATTGCGCGGAAGTCCGCAAGCTGAAAAAACACTTTTCTGGGCTAGAACTCATTCATATTACCCGGGATCTCAATGTGGCAGCAGACATCCTAGCAAAATTAGGATCTGACAGAGCCATGGTCCCTAGTGGTACCTTCGTACATGAATTATCCAAGCTGTCAATCCAAGAGAAGGAAGAGGTTGAGTCAGCACCATCCATCCAGGTTCTAACTCTAGCACCCGACTGGACACAAGTCTTCATTGACTTCTTCAAAGAGCATAAACTGCCAAGTGACAAAACTGCCGTAGAGCAAGTCACCAGACGTAGCAAAAACTATGTTTTAGTCGGGGACAAGCTATATCGACGCGGAGCTTCATCAGGAATCCTCCTCAAATGCATCTCACCAGAAGATGGCAGGGAAATCTTAAATGAAGTTCACTCTGGGTGTTGCGGCAACCACGCAGCTTCAAGGACACTAGTCGGAAAAATCTTCAGATCAGGGTACTATTGGCCCTCAGCCTTGAAAGATGCAGAAGACTTAGGCCCTGTTTGGTTGGGCTTTTGGCTTTGGCTTTTGGCCCTAAAAGCCAAAAGCCAACCAAAGGGGTGCTGCTGGAGGTGGCTTTTGCAGAAGCTGGAGCTTTTCCGTAGTACATTTTTGAAAGCTGCTTTGATCCTGCCTTTGGCTTTTGGCTTTCAGCTTTTCAAAATAGATGAAATAAAAAATGTTTTCATAATTATTTAAAAAAACAAAACTAGAAGATATACTTTATATTTGTTTAACCAAACAACTTTCAGCTTTTCCACTGCTCACAACCCACAGCAGCTTTTCCACAGCTCACAGCCACGGCAACTTTTTATCACAGCCACAGCTCAACCAAACAGGGCCTTAGTCCGCCACTGTCAATCATGCTAGTTCTTTGCCAAGCAGCAGCACGTACGTGCACATGAATTAATCTGTATCCCTCCATCATGGCCTTTTTCATGCTGGGGACTCGACATGGTTGGTCCTCTCAAGCGTGCTCTAGGCGGATTCGAATACATCTACGTCGCAATCGACAAATTCACAAAGTGGATTGAGTACATGCCCTTGGTCAAATTCAATGCATCCAAGTCAGTACAATTCATGCAGAGCATCTTTCACCACTTTGGGATGCCGCACAGAATCATCACCGATCTTGGGTCCCCTTTCACGGCTACTGAATTCAAGTCATGGGCCAGTGACTGCGGAATCAAGATAGACTATGCATCAGTAGCTCATCCACAGTCCAACGGCCAAGTTGAACGAGCAAACGCCCTGATTCTTGCAGGATTAAAACCAAGACTATTTGACCTCCTAAAAGATCACGGCGGAAAGTGGGTTGAAGAATTGCCTAAGGTAGTCTGGGGGCTGCGGACACAACGAAGTCGGGAAACAGGCCAAACTACTTTATTCCTGGTATATGGCACTGAAGCAATCCTCCCGGCTGACTTAATCTGGAACGCCTCACGAACAGCGCAGTATAACGAAGGTGAAGCCGATGACACCAGGCGGCTAGAAGTCGACAGCCTCGAAGAAGCCCGATTAACCGCACTCTTTCAGTCAGCAAGGTACCTTCAAGGGATGAGGCGCTACTACGACAAGAACGTCCATCACCGCACTTTTCAAGTAGGCGACCTGGTCCTGAAGAAAATTCAGAATACTACAGGGCGCCACAAGCTTATGAGTCTATGGGAAGGACCTTACATTGTATCCAAAGTAATAAGACCCGGGTCATTTGAGCTAGCCACTGAAGATGGATCTCCACTGCCAAATTCATGGAATATTGAGCATTTGAAGAAATTCCATACCTAGGGACTATGCTACAAACCTGACTCAGGGCAATTGTATCTATCAGTCGGATATTAATAAAGTTTGGAGTTCATCAGAAAATAAGAACCTTCAAATTATCCCGGCTTTCCCTACATTTCATCATGACTATTCAGTCGCAAAAAGTCTCTGCAATGGCAGGGCTCTCCACCGACTAATATTTAATATTACTCGGATGGATTGGTTCAGAGGTAACCATACTCGAGTTACGAGCTTCGAGCTCAATACAACTCACAAGGTAGTACGGCATAACACCCGGCTATCAGCCTATAGCGAATATGACATCTACAAAAGTAGACACTAGTTCCTATAAGGCATAACAAGGTCGGGTAATACTCACCTTGTTAAATATTTACTGGACAGAGGTCCATCCACTATCGCACTCAAGCTGCGAGTACCAAGAGGATATGATTTACCCTGAAGGAACCATTATCACGGTCCTCCAAGAGGTGCTTGATCAACTTTATCCCTTGAACAAGGGTACTAAGAGTAGTACTCGGGCAAGACCAAGTTCTCTAAATATGATTGTTAGAGAAACGAAGTCACACGACCCAAATCAAAGTGCTAGAGAGCACTTGGATAAACCCGTCTAGTCAGGCGCCTGGTCACACATCCACATCAAACAAAAATGACCTATTGACAAGGAATCTCTTGCAATATCAAGTCGATTATATTTGAATTGCATAAGACTTAAAATTAGCTGATGCTATGATTCTTTATACTTGATAATAAGTGTTTCAGGGAATACAAGCGGCGGTTCAACAATGAAGGAGACTAAATTACTCTACAAGATCTAGAATCTGTGAGTACTCCTCCACCGCGGTCTTCACCTCCTCTTGCATCACTGCAAGGTCCTCGTCGCCTTTGCCTTCAGGGAGGGTCATCAGAGCAGACAAGTCGAAAGACGGCAGATGCAACCACAGCATCGCCATCAGACCTTGCACCACAGAAATTGACATATCCTTGATGTATTGAGCCAGCCGCCCAGGCGCAGCCTTGGCCCGATCAATCAAAGTCTCCTCGACTTCTTCTGGTACCAGAATCATGTTTAGGATGGGCTCGACGGCATGATCCAAGGCCTTCAAGGAAGCTTGCGAAGACTCGAGGGCTTCCCGCGACTCCTTGGTAGACTTCAAAGCCTGCAGAAGGTCCCGGTCAGCACCCTCACGCATCAATTTGGCTTCCTAAAGAGTACTTTGCACATTAGCAAATACCTCCTCAAGCTCCGCCTGTTTCCGGTTGAATGCGTTCTGCCACCCAGAAGCCAGCTTATTCGCATCTGCATAAATATCAGTCGGTTATTCATACAATCAGATTGACACTATGGAACCGACTGACACAGAAAACTTCAAAGTTTACCCTCAAGCTGCTTTTTGGAAGCCTTCTTCAGCTCCTTCATCTTCTGCTCCATAGAGGCAGTCTTAGCTATCAGCCCAACCTCACGGTCATTTGCAGCGTCATGCTCCGCTACCACTTCCTTGAGGCTGCCCTAGAGTTCATTGATGCGGTTCTGCAAAAGCTGGGTGGCTACTTTTTGACTGATCTGGTCCTGGGCAATGTAGTCCCAGAGCTCTTGGTTCTCACGGGACATCTCCTGGCGAATCCGGGTGACCTGATCCCTAACCTTGAAGTCAAAGGCCTACATAAAAACACTACTGTGAGTACTCGGATGCGACTACAGTACAATAAGAAGAAATGGAGAATCTTACCTCAACAAACTGGTGAAGAGCTTCAACAGGAGCTCTCACTTGATCGCTCAGCTCCTTCAACCGGGTGAGGTCCTGATTATACCCGGATACGTCGAGAGTCGCCCCCTGGCGCGAGGACTCGGGCGCATCTACAGACCCTCCCTGTTGACGAGTTGAAGCTTCTTCATGGATATCCGCCAAAACCATCTCCAGGGATGGTTCATCCGGCTGTCGTGTGCGGAAAAACCAGTCATTGAGTACCCGATCAAACTCCAACTGAGCGGGAGAACGAAAAATGGAGAAGGGCACACCAACCTGAGGCAATGGGAGAACATCTGCATCAGGTGCCGCTTCGGCCTGCGACTTGGACGGAGAGGAGCTGGGCAGCGGATCTACCTGGCTAAGGGACGGCAGAACGCTAGATTCATCTTTGTCTGGCGCCTCCGACTCCTCTACCGCCTGGGGATCAGGGACGGTACTCGAGGCCGCTACAGACGGCTTCGTTTTTCTACAACAGACAAATAGTCATGTTAGTTCTAGAAATATGCAAGTACTTTGACAATAAAGTATTGTAACTTACTTCACGAGCTTCAATGTCCCCGACAACTTCAAGAGAGGCTGCTTCAGTAGTGGATCCGGAACCGGAGTTTCTTCAGGGATTGCACCACTTGAAGCCCCTTGGGTCGTTTCAGTATCTGGGACATAGACACTTATAAGACAAGAGTTTATCAAAATCCAAAAGGACTACAAAGTACTCAGGTTTCCCCTTACCAGGAGCACCCAGATTATAGTGCTTTTCAGACAACTCTTGTGATAAAAGAATTTTTCGACAAGCACAGCGATTACCAGTGCGAGCCTTCTTTGGGATAGGTCCTTCGGCTTCTTGCAGTGGAGTCGGAGACCTCTTCCGGCTACTTTCGGCTTCCGGATCTAGGAGCATGATATCAGAATCAGTTGAATCTGAGTCAAGCCAGTCAAAGTCACCAGGAGAGCTTGACTTGTTTAGGAGGTCCTCACTTCTGATAGGACCCCCGAGAGCGATGCCTCCGCCTTCTTCAGTCGGCGGAGGCAGGGGCGGACAATCATTGTTATCCCTCCCCTGGCCCTATAAAGAAGAAAAATCAGTCAAGTCAGACCGACATCTACTAAGAATCCTAAAGACAAGACAAGACAACTTTTCACCTGAGGAGGCGGGTTGATGGCAGAGAATGTCGTCATCACCGGAACAAGGTGTTCACGGCTCTTGAGCAGTCGGTTCACCCTTCTCAGGATCTCATGATCAGGCAATTGCTCCGAGTCATGACGACCCGGGTCCTTCGCACCCAGGTACTCAAAGCCAAAGTTGGCTCGCTGTTGAAGAGGATGGATGCGGCGTGCGACGAAGTCTTGGACGACGGTGTACCCGTTCAATCCGCCAAGCTTCAACCCTTCTATCATATCAATGAAGGGTTGGACAGCCTCTACCTCAACGGCGGTAATCTTGTCCTTCCATTCCCGGCACTTCCGTGGAGGCCATCCATCATGACGGCGAAGGGCTGGCGGAGGGTTGGCCATATAAAATCACCCGGCAGCCCAATCCCGGACAGACTCCGACAACTCTACAACTATGTATTGACTAGCTACCTCTAGTCTAAGCTGGATGCTAGCCCCTCCGACTACCTCTACGCTAGCATCGCTGGGTTGACACTTTACCTAGAAGAAATAGCGAAAGAGAGTAAAGGAAGGGCAGATACCCAGAAAAGCTTCACACAGATGAGTAAAAATTATAATGTGGAAGCAGGCGTTGGGAGTGATATGGTTGAGAGTCAAACCATAGTAATGGAGCAACCCTCGTAGGAAATCAGACGCCGGAAGTCCCAATCCCCGCTCTACGAAGGACTTGAACATGACTATCTCCGTGGGGTTGGGGGCGGGAGCGCGATGATCCGTCGGTACCCTCCATCCATCAAGCGGTTGTGCTCGGAGAAGTCCTAGCTGCGCCAAGTACGCCAGCTCCGTCTGCCTGGTATCCGGCATTTTCCACGCCAAGACATCAGTAGGCGGGCAAGGATGACGCGGTCTCCCAGTAGTGGTGATCCTAGGCTTCTTCTTCTCCGCCGCAGTTTGCCTTTTGGGACCCATGTTGGTGACAAGAGATTTTTTGCGCATCAACTGAGGATTTGGCTAGAGGATTTCTAGCTCTGCAAGCAATGGTTTGATGAAAGCGTGAGGAAAATACAGGCTCGACGGCGGCTTATTATAGATCTGTTTCGGCAACCGTTCATCTTTTCCAGACGGCGTTATGAAACCGTTCAAAACCCTAACGGCTGGGAGAACGTTTCGGACGGCGTCAGCAGCAGTGAACAGGCATACAACAAACAAACAAGCTTCCTTCTTTCACAAGACACATTTAGTACTCGGAGAACAAGACAGAGGACTCGGAAAATATTCCAAGTACCCGGATCTTATTTATTATTACTCGGAATTATAACAGAGATACTTGGCAACATCTTGAGATACAACAATTACCAACACAAGTACAATCAGAATGTAAAACGCTACTCTAGTGTAATCAAGGTACAGAGCCTTGATGCTTATTGCACCAAGGACTGGGTTCAGTGAGACGCAGTAAAGCAGACACAAAACCTTGGGTAGACACATGAGCCTTTTCAGTGCCTCCCAAGGTGGGTCTCAGGCACCACCCCAATGCTCAAGGAACTCCGGGGAAGACCATCACCCTCGCCGCCCTTTTGACAACCTGTGACTTCGAGGTTATCTACGAGTGGTAGTCACAAGAGTTCTTTTAGGCGCACCTCTGTATCCCTCTGCTCGCGACCACTTGGAAACCACCCTGACGGATGATCCTTTCACAAGAGTTCTTCTAGGCACCTCATCTATTTTACAGAAGGAAGACACCCGGGGGCTCGGCCATCTCAACTACTAATGCTACAATGTTTATGGAACTAAGAGAAGTTCTACACTCAAAAGGATATGAGTCTTTCGCTTTCCAGGCAGGGTATTTATAGACGGATCCTCTTGGTCTATAGACTATGTTCATGGACAAAAGCGATTGACGGACCAATAATTCAACCTATGCACTGTGCCACTTGTGAAGCCTGACACTGGTGATTGATTCTCATGCGCACTTCAAGAGGAAGACGACAAAGTTTGCAGTTGCAGAACAAGACAAAAATCATTAATGCGTACAGCTGGAACAGTCATTGAGCGGTTATTGCTGACTTCACAGTAATTTTTAATTTAGTGGGGGTGATAAGGGATGTTTGTTGAAAACATTTCTCACCTGAAGCTTGAATATCTATTACTCAGATGGAGTAGGCAAAAATTGGTGGCATGTTCCGACTCCTTAAAACCTTTATGGATTACCCGGTCCTGTATTTAGAAGATCCCAAGCACCGACTACTTTAGTACTCGGAACTTAGGCTCGGGGGCTGCAGGGTATAATCTATAAAGAAAATGTTTTTTCTTATTCGAGAATTACTCAGAAAAGGCTTCAAAGATCCTCAAAGTTATTATAAATAACAAGAGGCTCGGGGGCTACACCCTATGGGTGCACTTTTTGGGAAAAAGTGCACGCCATGGAAATTCTTTAACTTCGGAGCACTTCAAGATTTCTCAAGACGTTACTCAGAGATTCTCAAGAAGAAACTGGAAGATAATGTCGTGAAGAAATGACGAAGAGCTCGGGGGCTTGACGGACCAGGATGTCTGAGATAACATCAGTTGATGATTACTCCGACTAATCCCGGGCGGCACGTGAGATCCGAAGACTTGTTACGAAGTGTACTCGGATTAGGACTCTCGTTGTAACTTAGTTGAGTTCTTAAAGAAAGTCTTGTAATTAGAATAGGACTCCTCTGTTGTAACCGACTAGGACTCGGTCTGCGCTATGCTTCACCCGGATATATAAGGGGAAGCAGGTGCGGGCTCCGAGGACCGAACATTGAATCATAATCATACACAAGGTATACGCCGCACTGGACGTAAGGTATTACGCTATTTAGCGGCCTGAACTAGTATAAATCGATGTCCCTGTGTACTCGCCGAGTCCTACGAACGTCGATCTCCACTGAACAAATCGTCTGAGATTACTCAAGACGAGTTGCCGGTTAACAAACACCGATAGCTGAGACGAGCCCCGAGCACCGCCCCTCCACCTCTCATGAAGCCACAGCTGGCGTCGAGGGCGAGACGTGAGCGACGCGTCGAGCGTCGCCGCCTGCTCTCCTCCCCACGAGGAGTTGCACCTCCGAGCTGCCTGCCGCCGCTCCCAGGGGCTTGGTCGTGCCGCTGCAGCCTCCCCAGCTGGCAGCCTGCGCTCAGGAGCCCCTGGTGTGTCCACATGAATGGTTTTGATGGATCTATCAAAATTGTTTTACTTTTTTTCTGGACAAAATTGCTTTTCAGGTAATCCAAAATTGCCTTTTCAGTTTAAATAAATTGCTTTTCAATTAAATCCAAATTGCTTTTCGATTGAACCAAATTGTTTTTCCGATTCAATCGAATTGCTTTTCCATTAACCCAAAAATATTTTTCATTTGACCAAATTTGCTTTTCGATTGATGCTTCGCTGAACAATTTTCTGCCTTTGTTTCTAGGCTCCTCGCCTACTCTCGTTTGTCCTTGCTCCTTGCCGCACGGCTGTTCCCAAGCGCGTGACGCGGGGGGCGGGGCGTGCGCTGAGGTCCGCGCCAGAGGGCGGGGCGTCGAGGCTCGCGGACTGGGAGCGCCGAGATTAGCGGGCTCACATGCTCAAAGGCGGGAGCGTTCCTACATGGAGCGGCCGGCCGTGCGGGGCGCTTAACGCACGACCGACCGTTTTTTAGTCGCGTCCAAAAAAAATAAACCTGCAAAATTATTATTGAAAACCGCTTATAAACGAACAGGAAGATAAGCTATACTATTTCAAAAGTTAAGGAAGGTTTAAGGAAAAAAAACAAACTTTGGCAAAAGTCAAGGATGAAAAATGATTTTTTTTTTCTTTTTTACGGATCATGCCTAGTGTCCTCCAACGGCCAGACCCGTTTGGCCATTTTAGGACTTGCTTAGTTGTCTTCTAAAATATGTCAAGCTAAAGATTTAGCAAACAATAATTTTTACTATTATTTGGTTTGTTACATAAACTTATCAACTCTCACATTTGGCTGCTAAATCTATAGCAAAAATTTTTGCCCAATTTTTACTTGCTAAATCTTTGGCATAGCAAATTCTGGGGAAATTGCCTGTGGTGGCCTGTGCTCTATCTGCAGGTCCCAGCAAATTGGCCCCATCAATAATTGGACCCAGCAACAACTGGCCTTGCTCAACAATGGACTACTGTGCTCTGTCTCCATCTTCCTCCTTCCTCGCTTCTTCCTCCCCGGCGAGCATCACAAGGCCAGCCGCAGCCGGCAGAGTAGACCCTCAGCAGCACCATCGGTCGGTCTCCTCTACGTCAAACAAAAGATCACCTATCACCAGCAATCAGCACGACAGCAGGTAGCTTTTCCGGTATTCCTGCTTTCCCCGCCCGACAGACCTGTATCCCTTACTGGATCTATTCTTAGCTCATCTTCTCTTGCAGCGCGGTGAATGTTCCAGAGTCCACTCCACCGCTCCGGCGACCTCGCGCTCGCGCTCCCCACGCTCTTGATTTTGTTTTTAATTGGTGTAAGATCCCCAATCTCTCTACTCTTCGTTTGTCATGTTCACTTGTCAGTAGCTATTTGCCGGATGTGGCATCCCGCATCCGTAACACATGATGAGAGAGAAAAATAATCGGATTGTCCTCCGTTTTTCCAGTCAGATTCACTAATTCTATGCTTGTTTTTCCGATTCCAGGTTTTCTCCGGTCCGTTGCTGTCTTTATCAGTTATTTGTCTTCTGCATAGGCACCTCATCCATACTAAATAAAAATAAAAAAAAAACAGCTTTGTTACTGCATCCCACCCCATCGTCCATCCATTCATCTTCTTTCCCCTGTTTCATCCCTTTTTTGGTTCTGTTCCTCTTTGTCACCAGACACTCCCACCCTACATATTCAACTCCTTTGTCTTGCTCCTACCACTACCAGAAGTCCAGAACCCAATTTAGGTTCCAGCAAAATCCAATAATTTTGTGCCATTGGCATTTCACCAGATCTCTCCACTCACAAAAGAGGAAGGGAGAGCACAAACCACTGTAATCCAATGGCAGACTTGGCGCTCGCTGGCTTAAGGTGGGCCGCATCACCACTCATCAACAAGCTCCTCGCAGATGCTTCAGATTACCTCAGTGTGGACATGGCGCGTGAGCTCCAAAAGCTAGAAGCCACAGTCTTGCCACAGTTCGAGCTGGTGATTCAAGCGGCAGAGAAGAGCCCCCACAGGGGCAAGCTGGAGGCATGGCTTCGGCGGCTCAAAGAAGCCTTCTATGATGCTGAGGACCTGCTGGATGAGCAGGAGTACAATCTCCTCATGCACAAGGCTAAGAGTGGGAAGGATCCCTCGATGGGAGAGGGTGAAACATCCTCCATTGCATCGACTATCCTCAAGCCACTTCGTGCTGCTAAGAGTCGGGCACGCAACTTGCTCCCTGAGAACAGAAAGCTAATTAACAAGATGAAAGAGCTCAAGGACATCCTGCTTGAAGCCAACGGGCTTCGTGAACTTCTTGGCTTACTACCTGGCAATGCTGTAGGGTTGCCTGCCATATCATCAACCATTGTTTCTCCGGCCACAGTGACATCATTTCCCACTTCAAAGGTTTTCGGCCGTGATCGTGATCGTGATCGTATAGTAGATTTTCTTCTCGGCAAGACAACGACTGCTGCCGCAAGTTCAGCTAAGTACTCGGGTTTGGCAATTGTTGGAGTGGGAGGAATGGGGAAGTCCACCTTAGCACAGTATGTCTATAATGACAAGAGGATTGAAGAATGCTTTGATGTCAGGATGTGGATCAGCATCTCACGCAAACTTGATGTGCATCGTCACACGCGGGAGATCATCGAGTCCGCAAAAAAGGGAGAGTGCCCACGTGTTGATAGTCTTGATACTCTCCAGTGCAAATTACGGGACATACTGCAAGAGTCGCAGAAATTCCTACTGGTCTTGGATGATATTTGGTTTGAAAAAACCGATAGTGAGACAGAGTGGGAGCAACTCCTTGCTCCGTTAGTCTCTAAAGAGTCGGGAAGCAGAGTTTTGGTGACTTCTCGACATGAAATGTTACCAGCCATTGTTTGCTGTGAACAAGTTGTTCGTTTGGAAAACATGGATGATGCTGAGTTCTTGGCTCTCTTTAAACACCATGCTTTCTCTGGACTTGAAATTGAAGACCACCTGTTGCGCACAAAGCTAGAACATACTGCAGAGGAGATTGCTAAAAGGCTTGGACAATGTCCTTTGGCAGCAAAAGTTCTGGGTTCCAGGTTGAGCAGAAAAAAAGATATCACTGAATGGAAAGCTGCGCTAAAGCTCAACGATTTAAGCGAGCCTTTCACATCTCTGTTGTGGAGTTACGAGAAGTTAGATCCACGTTTGCAGAGGTGCTTCTTGTATTGCAGCTTATTTCCAAAAGCTTATAGATATGAACCTAATGAGTTAGTTCACTTTTGGGTTGCAGAAGGGTTTGTTGATTCGCACAATTTGAGTAGTAGGACACTGGAAGATATTGGCAGGGATTACTTCAATGATATGGTCTCTGGATCTTTCTTTCAACAATTGGATTATGGTTTTTATATCATGCATGATATCCTTCATGATTTGGCAGAGTCACTCTCTAGAGAAGACTGCTTCAGATTAGAAGATGATAATGTGACAGAAATACCATGCACTGTTCGACATCTATCTGTTCTGGCCGAGAGTATGCAAAGGCATAAGCAAATTATCTACAAGCTACATCATTTACGCACTGTTATCTGCATCAAGCCACTAATGGATAATGCAAATGTCATTTTTGATCACATACTGCAGAACCTGAAGACGTTGCGTGTATTGTATTTGTCATTTTACAATAGCAGCAAGTTACCTGAATCTGTTGGTGAGCTGAAGCACCTTCGGTATTTGGACCTCACAAGAACATCGATTTCTGAATTGCCTAAATCAATATGTGCTCTTTACCACTTACAGTTACTTTGGTTAAACGGAAGGGTGGAGAGGTTGCCTGATAAAGTTTGTAATTTAAGTAAGTTACGGCATCTGGGAGGGTGCAATGATCAAATTTCCAACATTGGCAAGCTTACTTCCTTACAACACATTGATGTCTTTTCTGTGCAAAAGAAGCAAGGATATGAGTTGCGACAGCTGAAGGACTTGAATGAGCTTGGTGGCAGTTTAACAGTAAAAAATCTTGAGAATGTCACTGGAAAGGATGAAGCCTTAGAGTCGAAGCTATATGAGAAAAATCACCTTAAAAGGTTGAGGCTTGTCTGGACTTGCAAGAATGGCACAGATGCAGAGGATATTTTGCATTTGGATATTCTGGAAGGCCTGAGACCGCCACCCCAGTTGAGTGACCTCACAATCGAAGGTTACAAATCTGGCACATATCCTAGGTGGTTACTTGAGCGATCCTATTTTGAAAATTTGGAAAGGTTTGCACTTGATAACTGCAGCTTGCTAGAAGGCCTACCACCAGATACAGAGCTCCTTCAGCATTGCTCTAGTCTGTATCTATCGGACGTTCCAAATTTGAAGACATTATCATGTCTTCCAGCAAGCCTTACAGTGTTGTCAGTTCGTGGGTGCCCGTTTCTTACGTTTGCCACCCAAAATCAGCTCGAGCAACGTGACTTGAGCGAAAATATAATGAAGGCAGATGACCTGGTGTCTAAACTTTCATCAATGTGGGAGGTGGATTCAGGATCAGGTGTTCGGAAAGTACTGTCGAAAGACTATTCATCTCTGAAGCAGTTGATGACACTGATGATGGATGATGACATATCAAAACATCTTCAAATTATTGGAAGTGGTCTGGAGGAGGGAGGAGATAAAGTATGGATGAAAGAAAATATCATCAAGGCATGGCTCTTTTGCCATGAGCAGAGGATAAGAGCCACTTGTGGAAGGGCCATGGAGCTGCCAGTGGTTCTACCATCAGGACTCCATGACCTTTCCCTTTCATCATGCAGTATTACAGATGAAGCTTTATTTGTTTGCCTTGGTGGCCTCACTTCACTGAGAAGTTTAGGATTGAAATATAATATGGCATTAACTGCACTTCCGCCAGAAGAGGTGTTTCAGCATTTGACAAAGCTTAAGACTTTGGATGTTGGTGTTAGAATTACAAGATCTCTAGCAGTAGATCCAGAGGGGAAAAAGGGATTCGGGTACAACACACAGAGAAGTAAAGAAAGAGTAGAGGGTGAAGTAGCACACCGAGTGAGTCCATTGGAGTCGTAGTAGAGCTCGAGCCGGCCATGGCGTTCGCCGTCGTGCCGGTGCCGTTGGTCGGAGTCGAGGACATCGGGGACGGAGAAGAGGACGTCGGTGGAGACTTCCCGCCGCTGGCAGCGCACCCACGAGATCGGCTAGGGTTAGGATGTCGGTGGGGAGACTGGCGGCGCGGTCAACCTCGTACCGTGTGCCCCGGCCCCCACCTTTCCTTTATAGCGCTGGGCGACGGGGGCCCACCAACCACAAGGTTGGACGCCCCCGATCAGGGCGCGGATGAGAGGCCCGTTAGGCCGTTGGGCCTAACGGGAGGAGATCACAATCCAACATTCTCCCCCTTGATCTCTCATCATTCATTCATTCTTCAACATCATATTCGACATTTCAAAATCTCAAATTTTCAATCTTTCTAAAACGTCTCATTCCAACACAGGCCAGTGCATCGAGCATGTCTCATCGTCACAGCCATTAGTGCCGTTAGACTAACAGCCACGACACACCTTCCTGTTTTGAAATGAAAACTTCATTTTCTTCTGGGCCCTTCATGTTCGGGAATCATAGGCTCTCCCTTAAACCCATGCCGGCTAGGTGTCCTCTAAAGACACTGGGTGGAAGGCCTTTAGTAAGCGGATCCGCAAGCATCCTTTCAGTTCGTATGTGCTCAAGATTTATGATATGATCCCGAACTTTATCTTTCACAACATAATACTTTATGTCAATGTGTTTGGCAGCACCACTTGACCTATTGTTGTGAGCATATTCCACAGCTGGGTTGTTGTCGCAATACAACCTCAGTGGTTCATGTATTCTTTCTATTACTTTCAATCCGGGTACAAATTTCTTTAACCAATTCACCTGCCCCGTGGCCTCATAACAAGCTACAAACTCAGCATACATAGTTGAGGATGTAGTCACAGTCTGTTTGGAGCTTTTCCACGATATTGCTCCTCCAGCGAGAGTAAAAACGTATCCTGACGTGGATTTTCTTTCATCTCCCGCATAATCAGAATCTGAATATCCCTTTATATCGAGAGAATCTGATTTTTCATACGTCAACATGAGACCTTTCGTACCTTGCAAATAACGCAAGACTTTCTTTACTAATTTCCAATGTTCAATTCCTGGATTCTTTTGGAATCTGCCAAGTAACCCGGTAACGAAAGCAATGTCAGGGCGAGTACACACTTGAGCATATTGCAAACTTCCAACTGCCGAAGCATATGGTACCGCTTTCATTTGTTCGATTTCATATTGATTCTTGGGACACTGATGTTCCCCATATCTATCGCCCTTGACTATGGGAGCAGGTGAGGAACTGCACGCATGCATACTGAACTTCTTCAAAACCTTTTCAATGTATGCCTTCTGTGATAGTCCTAAAACCCCTTTTCTTCTATCTCGGTGAATTTCAATTCCTAAGACGAATGAAGCTTCACCAAGATCTTTCATATCAAAATTCGAGGACAAGAATTTCTTTGTTTCATTCAGTAGATTAACATCACTACTAGCGAGTAGGATATCATCCACATATAGGATCAAGAATATGTATTTCCCATTCTTGAATTTCATATAGACACAATTGTCCTCAACATTTTCCTTAAACCCAAAACATTTTATCGTTCTATCAAACTTCAAGTACCACTGCCTTGAAGCTTGTTTCAATCCGTAGATTGATCTTTTCAAACGGCATCCCATATTTTCTTTCCCATTTACGACAAAACCTTTCGGTTGTGCCATGTAAACGTTTTCTTCTAAATCCCCATTCAGGAATGCTGTCTTTACATCCATCTGATGTAGTTCTAAATCATAGTGAGCCACAAGTGCCATGATGATTCTGAAGGAATCTTTACATGAAACCGGGGAAAAGGTTTCATTGTAATCAATCCCTTCTCGTTGCGTAAAGCCTTTTGCCACAAGTCGCGCTTTAAATCTTTCAACCTTCCCTTGGGAGTCATATTTAGTTTTGTAGACCCATTTACAGCCTACCGTTTTGGCTCCTTTAGGAATATTTTCTAGTTCCCAAACTTTGTTGGTATTCATTGATTTTATCTCATCTTCCATGGCTTCAAACCACTTGGATGAGTGATCGCTTCTCATGGCTTCTTCAAAAGTTCTTGGGTCATCTTCCATACGAAATTCTTCAGTGTCGTAAACTTCATAATCGTCTGGAATAGGTGACCTTCTGGTTCTTTGAGACCTTCTAGGGGCCTCTAGCACTTGTTCCACAACGGGCTGTTGTTGTTCTTCCTCATGTGTGACAATCGGTTCTATAGGATCCTGTTGGACAGGTTCCACATTTTCATTTATTGTCACCACGGGAGAACTCGCAACAGGTGTTGTCACCGCAGCGTCCTGGACCGTTGGTACAACAACAACAGGTAGCGTAAAGAAAGGTTCTTGAACCATCGGAGTGGGTACATATACCCGCTTCTCCTGAAGGTTAATTTCACGCGCTACCATGCTCCCCCTGATCATGTCATTCTCCAAGAATACAGCATGCCTGGTTTCAACAAATTTCGTATGTCTTTCAGGACAATAAAATCGATATCCTTTCGATCTTTCGGGATAACCAATAAGGTGGCAGCTGACCGTCTTAGAGTCTAACTTTCCAATGTTTGGGTTAAAAACCTTCGCCTCAGCTGGACAACCCCACACACGCAAGTGGTTAAGTGAGGGTTTTCTTCCTGTCCATAATTCATACGGTGTTTTTGGCACCGATTTACTTGGTACTCGATTAAGTATATGAATGGCGGTTTTCAGTGCCTCCATCCATAGACTAATCGGTAGCATAGAGTAGCTTATCATGCTCCTCACCATATCCATTAAGGTACGGTTTCTTCTTTCAGCTACTCCATTCTGCTGAGGTTCCCCTGGTGTGGAGTACTGAGCAACTATGCCATTTTCCTGTAGAAACCTTGCAAAAGGTCCAGGAATTTGGCCATACGGGGTATGTCGCCCATAGTACTCTCCACCACGGTCTGATCGTACTACTTTGATCTTCAAATCATGCTGATTTTCAACTTCAGCTTTAAATATTCTAAATTTATCCAATGCTTCCGATCTTTCTTTAATTGGATAAATGTAGCCATAACGGGAATAATCATCCGTGAAAGTTATAAACGAGTCATAACCATCCACGCTTTTCACAGGGAACGGACCACAAATGTCCGTGTGAATTATTTCTAGAATTCCCGTACTTCGTTTGGCCTCTTTCTTAATTGTCTTAACATATTTTCCTTTGATGCAATCAATGCATTGTTCTAATTCTGAAAATTCTAAATGCGGAAGAATTGATTCATTAACCAAACGTTCTATTCTCCCCCTCGAAATGTGGCCTAAGCGACAGTGCCACAATTTCGAAGAGTTGCAATCGATTCTCTTCCGCTTCTTATTCGTAGATTGGTTGTCATTCACATTCAAATTACATACATGATTCACATCCCCATCACACACATGATTCAAATTTTCAGCGAGGGATAATAAATAAAGTTTGTCTTGTCGGAAGGCAAGACCAACACTTTCATTATTAAAAAAAATATCTCGCATTTGCCATTTCCAAAATGGCATTCAAATCCATCATCATCGAGTTTTGATACACTTATTAAGTTTCGACGCAGAGAAGGAACATAAAGTACATCATAAAGAATAAGAGAAAAGCCATTCTTCAATGTTAGGGAATAATTTCCCATAGCTTCAACATCGGCTTGTACTCCATTCGCCACTTTAATTGTTCTTTCTCCTCTTTGCAGAGTGGTCCTCCCACTTAAGCCCTGTAAGGAATTCACAACATGAACAGTTGCTCCAGAATCAATCCACCAAGTGGTTTTCGAATAACATAAAAACAGGGATTCATCAATAAATGTAATCAAATTCTCACCTCTTTTCATCAACCATTTCATAAAGTCAGGACAATCTTTCTTGTAGTGCCCCCTTTTGAAGCAAAACTTGCACTGATCTTTTTCAGCATTGCCATAAAGGTTGTCCTGCTGATTCTGATTCTGGTTTTCAGGATTCTGAGGAACCTGAGGGGCCTTTTCCTGTGCCTTGGAGGTAGAGCCTTTCTCCCACTGGGACTTGCCCTGTGGTCTGAAGTTCTTATTTCGAAAGTTTCTTTTCTTATTGTCCTTCACATAGTAAGCAGAGTCACCATGTGAGGACTTAACTCGCTCTTCCTCCTGAACGCACATGGCAATGAGCTTTTCAATGTCCCATTTTTCAGGCTGCATGTTGTAGTTCACAGTAAAGGTTTCATATTCCCTCGGTAAAGAGTGGAAAACCAAATGGAGTAGGAATTGATCATTGATCACTACATCCATTGGTGTCAACTTAGCCTGAATGGAGCTCATTTTCACAATATGATCTCTAATGCTACCACCATTGTATTTCATAGTGACCAATTCCTTGATCAATGTGCTTGCTGTGGCCTTTGCAGACCCAGTAAACTGGTTCTTAACCCTTTCCAGGTATTCAATGGCAGTTATACATTCTGGGATCGACCCCCTTATGGGTTCTTCAATCGTGGCCTTAGCCACCATCAAGCACTTGCGATTGGAGAGTATCCAACGTCTGTGTTCGAGATCATATTTCATCCTGATTTCAGCATGATTTCTTTGCCGAGCAAGGAAATCAGCATCAGTTTCATCGGCTCCCCTCACCGGGTCCTGTGGTGCAATAGGACACGGTGTGGTTATTGCCATATCAATCTCTCCAAGCGCAAGTTCAAGTTCATATTTCTCCCGCCAGACCTGATAGTTGGTCCCATTGAGCGGCGGGATGTTGTTGACATTCAACACGGTTTTTCCTCCTGAAACCATTTCAAAGAAGAATAAGAATATTTACATATAAAAAATTGCATGTCTTATCTCAACGTTGGTCAAAATTAAAACATACAATATTCATTTATACAAAAAATTCAACATCACCGTTGGGCAGAAGTAGAATTAATGTATAATTTCAAGTAAATAAAATATTATAATAGTGTTATTAACAACGTTGGTCAGAAAATAACAACATTATAATAATCTCAAAATCAGAAATATTCATTTTCCATAATTAAACTCTCCCGTTGGTTCGAATTTAATAATAGAAAAACAACAATAAATCATAATACGCAGCGGAAACAATTAAATTCATTTCATATCTACTTTTCCAGAAGCATAATCATATCTTTCTATTTTCTGAGTAAAATTATCGTTGGATAAAGTTTACACAGAAAATTTGCTTCAAATTTCAGCAAAATGCATTCAAATTTGCATTAGAACTGTTTCTGGAAATTAGTGTTCATTTTACTGTTCAAAACGTGAATTTTGCCCGAAAGCCGAACGGTCCAGCAGGCCGGCGCCAGCGCATTGCACGGCCCACGGTGGCCCAGCCAGCGGTGGCGAGCTTCACCCCGCGCCCAGGCCGTAACCTGGGCCCGGGCCGGGAAAACAGCCACCCGCCTGGGCCTAATCTAGCCCATTCAACCTCGGCCGTTGGATTCGATCGGACGGCCAGGAGCAGATTTCGGTGGAACAAAACCCCTTCCCGGCCGCATCACCCCAAACCCTAATTTCATTCTTTCTTCTCTCCCCCGGGCCGCATCTATTTCTCCACTGTGCCGAGCGACAGCGGCGGCGGCGGCCATGGCGTTGCTCCGGCCGAGACCGCGGCGGTGGGGATCGACACCGCGGGGAAGCCCTTCGCCGGTGCGTGCGTTCGCCTCTGGCTGAGCGCACCGCCGTCGAGTGGCTTCTCCGAGGTGCCCTAGTCCAAGGCTTCGGATCCAAGCCGAAGTCCGTACATGCGTGACTTCCGGCCGGTGATTTCTTCGGCGTCGTGACGGCGCCCCGACGGAGAGAAGGACCGGGTAGGTCTCCTCACCGATCGGATTCATGTTCTTGGGCTAGGGTTTCAAGTTAGGGTTAGGGTTCGAAGTCGTTGCGGTTCATGAGTGTTCATCCCGATCCAAAAAAATGGATCGGTTGTTTTCGATTCGATTCGAGTTTGTTCTTCCCGATCCGAAACGGATCGGTTCATTCATTTGCAGTTCATTCAAATCCCGACCTTGGAATCGGTTTGTTCTTCATTTCATTTCATTTCCCCGTCTAGATCCACTGATCTAGACTGGCTCTGATACCATTGTTAGAATTACAAGATCTCTAGCAGTAGATCCAGAGGGGAAAAAGGGATTCGGGTACAACACACAGAGAAGTAAAGAAAGAGTAGAGGGTGAAGTAGCACACCGAGTGAGTCCATTGGAGTCGTAGTAGAGCTCGAGCCGGCCATGGCGTTCGCCGTCGTGCCGGTGCCGTTGGTCGGAGTCGAGGACATCGGGGACGGAGAAGAGGACGTCGGTGGAGACTTCCCGCCGCTGGCAGCGCACCCACGAGATCGGCTAGGGTTAGGATGTCGGTGGGGAGACTGGCGGCGCGGTCAACCTCGTACCGTGTGCCCCGGCCCCCACCTTTCCTTTATAGCGCTGGGCGACGGGGGCCCACCAACCACAAGGTTGGACGCCCCCGATCAGGGCGCAGATGAGAGGCCCGTTAGGCCGTTGGGCCTAACGGGAGGAGATCACAATCCAACAGTTGGAGGTTGTTGGTATCTCAGATCTCTGGGGGGCTTACGTGCTGCTCCATCTCTTTCTAGTCTTTACTGTAAGAATTGCCCTTCTTTAGAGTTGGCAGGTGGAGCCGAATTTATGTCGTTCAACCTTGCTGAGGGCCTGAGCATATGTGGCTGCATTCTTCCAGCTGATTCATTTATTAATGGCTTGGCACACGTGAAATCTCTTAGCATTGAAGGCTGCAGAAGCTCCACATCCTTATCGATTGGCCACCTGACCTCCCTTAGATCATTATATCTAGAGTGTCTCCCTGATCTGTGCTCGCTTGAAGGCCTGTCTTCCTTGCAACTTAAGTGCCTAAGTTTGATCCATGTTCCAAACCTCACTGCCAAGTGCATCTCACAGTTTTGCGTCCAGGAAATGCTCAGCGTTAGTAGCTTCGTATTGCTCAACCACATGCTCAGGGCTGAAGTTTTTGCAGTCCCGCCATATCTTTGTCTTGAAGACTGCAATGAGGCATCAGTTTCATTTGAAGAACCTGCAAGTCTCTCATCTGTCAAGACGCTGGAATTTTCGAGCTGCAAAATGGAGTCCCTGCCAACAAATCTAAATTTTCTCTCCAGTCTGCAGAGTCTTCGTATCTATGATTGCCCCAACATAACATCTTTACCGGATCTGCCGTCCTCCCTCCAGCGCATAAGTATAACGGATTGTGATGTCCTAATGAAGAACTGCCGAGAACCTGATGGAGAAAGCTGGCCAAAGATTTCGCACATCCGCTGGAAGTATCTCTAGACTTGCCACTTGAAAGAAATGACAAGGTATAGGTTCCGCTGATTCATTCTCCAGCACAATGAATAAGGTTTCCAGTAATTTTTATTTAAAACATTTAATGTGCTAAACAGCCACGTCGATCATGAGGTCACCCCAACGCGGCGCCCTCGTCTCTGTGGACTCGTCACCCAGCTCAAGTCGATCATCAGGAGCCAATCCGTCGCTGATGCTGCCCCCCTCGGTTCTCTGTTTGGCCACGGGCCCACCCTCCAGGGTTGCGACTTGCAAATTGTGAGGCAGGTGGTTCCATTTATATCATTTCACTAGACTGTTATTCCTTGATTATGAACAATTGCCAACATGTTTCTCTAATATATATACACTCCAACTTATGACAATAGAAACTGTTGTCGCTATGGCAATTTGTCCTGCCTGAGGCGATTTGGAGCCTGGAATGTTTCGTCCCTTTATTATCTTTCTCGTATTAACAAACAAAAAAAAGAGCAATTGCCAAAACGTGTTCCGAAACTCAAAAACGTGCTTCGGTACTCATGTTCTTGTCGCTGGTATTTGGTATATCCTGATGGAGAAAGCTGGCCAAAGATTTCGCACATCCGCTGGAAGTACTTTGACTAATATTGAAGTTGCTTTTTTAGACTTGTCACTTGAAAGATATGAGAGAAGGTATAGGTTCCCTGATTCATTTTCCAGCACAATGAATAAGCTAGGTTTCCAATATTTTATTTTATTTAAAAAAAAAACATTTCATGTTGTAAACAGGCACATCCTGGCCCAACGCTCAAGTCAGAAGCGCCAACCCGTTGCTGATGCCATCCCCTCGGTCGTCTGTTTGGCCATGGGCCACCCTCCACGGTTCCATTTACATCATTTCTCTTGTACTGTTGTCTCTTGATTATGAACAATTGCCAACACGTATTTCTCCGATAGAATGAGACTCTAATTAGTTAACTTATGACGATATAAACTGTGGCTATGGCTTTCATTTTTTGTGAGGTGAATTGAAGTTTTTCGTTCCCATATCTTTCTTATTAAAAGGAAAAATGAACAAGTGCCAGCACGTGTTTCTAAATTAAAAAACGTGCTTCCTTCTTGTTGTTGGTATTTTTTTTTCCACACGAGGAACCCTCATTTTCATTAAAGCTAACGGAAATACAAGTATTCAGATTATTACAGAACCAGCAGACAGCGTTTAGGACAAGACTAGAAACAGAGAAGTAAGAGCATCTCCAAGTGTTTGCCAAAACTTGTTTGCCAAAACTTGGTATTTGGCAACTCAAAAAACTAGATAGCAAGTCGATTTGTTTGTCATCTCCAAGTGTTTGCCAAATAGACTTGCCAAACAAAAAAAAAAGACCCACCTGTTCACGGCGGCGGAGGCGGAGCGGCTCATTGCACGACTGCCGCTGTTCACGACGAGCCGCGTGGACCCGTGGCTGCGCGCCAACCCGTCCTGCCCGCTGTGCCGCGCCTCCATCGCGCTGCCCCACCCGCCGCTCACGGACCTCCTAGTCCACGCCGAACACGAACGATATGCGTACGTGCTGCAGTGAGGACGGCCAAACGGGCCCGCCGGCGCCTGGACGGCAGATCGATGCGGGGCAGTGAGGCACAGACAGGTTCGGGGAGCGAGCGTACGGTGCCGCGTGCGGCGCGCTCCCGTGCGCACCGCCCGCCGGGGCACGGAGCAAAAGCGAAGCGAAGCATCAAGCGTGGCCTCCGTCGCATCTGCCGCCAGGTCGCAGTTCGGCGATGATGCGGGAAAAGAGTTTGCGCCGCGCGGAAAGCTGCACGCGCGGGGATGGAATTTGGCAACCCACTCAATTTGGCAAATGAAGATGGCAAACTGTTGGAGAGGATTTTTTCCACTTTTTGCCAAATAATTTAGGATAGCAAGTGGGATGACAAACACTTGGAGATGCTCTAACCAAGCGGTAAACAAACTCCAATCGATGCATAAGCGCTATCACCGAACCAGACTTCCGCACTTCTGAAGGGCCTAACTACGTCCCGAGCCAAAAGACTCCCAAAAGGAACTCTTGCAACTAACCGCCTTCTCAAGCGACAGTGAAACGGAGCAGGAGACTACAGACTAGCAGCTAGATCTAAACTGATCCTGAGATCATCAAACATCAAGATCGTCCTCAGATAGAGTCTTCCTTCTGAACTTCATCTTCATCATCATGCAGCAGCAGCTTGGTCTGTCTTGTTGCCTGGGATGCAAGGACTTGCTTTGCGACTTTCAACCTCAAATTAGCTCCTTCGATCAGCTGCGCCTGATCCATCTCCTCGTAAAGACCTGCCCAATAGCGCATAAGAGCACACACATGGCAAACTATATCAAAAGGATTTTTGATCAATTTTTTCTCAAACACTGCTTTGTTTCTACATTTCCAAATAGCCCAACATATAGCCGCAATCCCCCATGAATGAAATTTGCGACCCCCCAGGAAACCACACATCACACCACTGCCAACACTGCTGAAAAGTTGTGGGAATGTTATTGGCACCAAAACATTTTGCTACAAGTGACCATAAGACTTTAGCAATAGGGCATGTAAAGAACAAGTGAGAGGCTGTCTCTCAATATCATCACAAAAGACACATCTAGGATCATCTTGTTGTTGGTATTTGACATACCCTTTGTAAACTTTCTGTCGTGTGCTCTGAATTTTTTATATACTTTTGGAGTAGCTTCATTGAACCTCCACGCAATTCATTTTCCCCAACTTCAAGTATGCCAAGAGGGCTGGTGTCTGCTACAGTTTGTACACAACTACAGGGAAACCAAATTAGCTAAACCCTCGTCTACAGGAAACGAATTTAACTATTTTATTTTCTCGTGGAACAGAATCATTTTTCCACATAAATTAAATAAGGCTTTGTCTAAGACGATTTCTAGACGTCGTTCGCTACATGACGATTTTCTAATATGGCCCGCTGAACGAATTTATCTATGTAACTATGTTATCTTTTAAATTTTATCTTTGTTGATCTAAAACGAATTAATGACATAGGATCGAACGCCGACCTAGCGGTGATGAAAACAACATCACAGTCGAATCAAATGCCAAGCCAGCGGTGATGAAGTTTAGCAACCCCGCTTGAAAAACTTTCACGAACCGTAACTGTGCAAATATCTTTTGCATGCATGAAAAAGTTTAGCTTGTTTTGAATGGTTTTAAATTTAATTAAAAAAAAATTAAAACCTACTTTTGAGCTTGAACTTTGTTAATCACCTTTGGATTTCACCTAAGCATGTATGCTAGAAAGTTACTATATGGCAAAATACTTCTTTCCAAATCATTAACTCAAATGATTTTTTTTCTGTTTTTAGAAAACATTATGGGGCTAAACAGCTTAACGGAAAAAAAATCAAATATAGCATTCGAGACGAACTGTAGTTTCAAAACTATAAAAGTTACAAATTAAATGGGTCGTAAATGAATTTTAACATGTATACGTATATAAAAAGCTACAAGATTTTTGAAAGTCTCCAAATCGGCAAATCCTCCACTCTGGATCAACAAAAGTTCCAATACCTACATTTCCACGAATCGTCTTGCCGTTAGGCTGGTACACGAGATATCAGTTTTGGTTTCAGGGTTGAACAACACTCTGTTTTCCAGGTCAAAGCTTTTTAAGGATCTTTAAGATACACAAAAGTCTTAATATCACGGCTCATACTCTAGCTAGATAGGCTTTATCTCATTATTGTACTTACTGTAATCACTCTGCGCAGTGTTGTATACTTGAGGCTCTATTCTTTGTAAACATTTGTGGGATCTTCATTATCGCAGCTTCGTGCTACTAATATATTCAGGGTCATTTGGCCCGTTTGTTATAAAAAAAAACAGTCTGCTTTCCTCCTATGGCGGCAACTGCTCCGATACTTGCAGCACTTTGTGTAGTGTTAGAGAAACGGATTTGCTCATCATGCCCTGAGCGTTACTTTTATTACATGTACTCGTTACTTCAGGCCTTGTTCAGTTAGCGAAATATGTTGGAAAAAGTTACCGTAGCACTTTCATTGTTATTTGACAAACTTTGTCTAAACATGACCTAACTAGACTCAAAAGAATCGTCTCGACATGAGCAAACTAAAAGTAAAAATTAGTTTTTTTTACCTATATTTAATGCTCCATGCATGCGTCTAAAGATTCAATGTGACAGTTACTATGCAAAATATTTGGGCACTTTTAGCGATCTGAACGTGGCCTCGCTAATCGGCGCTGCCCCGTCGTGCCACGCCGCGCCTCTAAAAAAATCCTGCCGCCGGCCACGGAGCACGTGTCTCTGCACCCCCAGCCCCAGGCTCCCGAGCTTTCCCTTGGCATCCGCCGCTCGTGAGTCGTGAGCCGTACGTACCACCCCACTGCTAGCTACTGTTTGGTGGCATGGCAATGGCAAAGTTCTGCCGGGAAGAGGCCAGGTGTGCTCAGAGAGAGAGAGAGCACGGCGCGGTACCCTCTCTGACGGCCGTGGTCCACCATGCCTGCGCTGGGCGCCTTCGCCCGGCAATGGCTTGCTGGTATGGATATGTACGCATGGAGGGAGGCAACAGGGAGTCTTGTCCGGTGACGCCGTTCGCCGTTGCGTCAGTTTTGTATTCGAGTCCTCGCCCAAATACTCCCTCCGTCCCAAATTACAAGACATTCCAAGAATCTTGGAGAGTCAAAGTTTTTCAACTTTGACCAAATTTATATAATAAGATAATAATATTTATGATATCAACTAAGTGCAATTAGATTCTCCATTAGTTATATTTCCATAATATGTATATTTGATGGTATAAATCTTTATATTTTTCTCTATAATTTTGGTCAAAGTTGAAAAACTTTGAGTCTCCAAGATTCTTGGAACGTCTTATAATTTGGAATGGAGGGAGTACAAAGTAAATCTCTCTCTCAGATCCCACCCAAATACGGAGTACAAAGTAATCTCTCTCAGACCCCTCTATTGGATGCCTGCTCGTTTGATTTTCTCGTTGAAGGAGACCGACCGGATGGCGACCATTACCGGCGATTGTTGTGTTGCGCTGGCAGCCGACGCACCGAGCACGGCAGCACTTTCCTTCTCCGGATCACGCACTTGCGAGAGCCGGGAGGCTGTGGTACGGTGGTGTGCGTTCACCGTAGTGGGTCAGTACGCGGTCCTCGGTCGTCGTCGTCTCGGCGAGACTGACAGCAAGGGTGCGGCTGCTGCTCCCCCACGCGGCCAATCGAAGCGAGTCCACACAAGCGCTGGTGGATGCAGTGGGCTCCCACTACTCCAAGAGTGCCCCATTTATCTTTCTCATCTTTATTTTTTAGCAAAATAGAGAAAAATTCATCTCCAACACTTCCCTGACTGTCTTCCTCATTTATCCGCACTTCGCAAATTCGACCCCAGCGCGCGTATTTTTACGCGGATGCAAGCGCTGCGCATCAAGTCTTTCCCACGCTATCGCTGCTGATGTTGCAGCTATCGGCTAGTATGTTGTGCTTATGATTGCCTGCTGCTGTCGCCGGCTAGTGTGTGCTGTTGCTGCTGCCGCCTTGTCAGCTACTAGACAATTGCAGCCAATCAACATTTGGACACTTCTAGTAAAAAAAACATTTAGGCACTAGCATCGTTCCAGTATACCATCAATTGTATACAGATTGTCAAATAAAGGTACAATACAACTGAGAATTGAGAGTCTGGATGAAACAAATAATTGTTGCTAATACTAAAACCGCCCAGAAAAGATACAGGACCATTTGATTTTTTTTAGAAATCAAATATGGGGTGCTCTTGGAGATGCCTTCTTTTTTTCCTCCCTATATCTCTTTAGGAGTTGGCAAGTACCATAATTTGGGAAACAATAAATAGGGTACTCTTGGAGATGCTCTTAGTTGGTATCATAAAAATATTATTATCTTATTATATAAATTTGATCAAAGTTGAAAAACTTTGACTTTCCAAGATTCTTGGAATGACTTATAATTTAGGATGGAGGAAGTAGTTCCAAAAAAATTTCAAATTCTCTGTCACATCAAATCTTTAGACGCATGTATGAAACATTAAATGTAGATAAAAAAATAAATAATTATATAGTTTGTCTGTAAATATCGAGACGGACATTGTAAACCTAGTTAATCTATGTTTAAACATACCTTATCAAATAATAACGAAAATGTTACGATAACTTTTTACCAAAATTTCGGGAACTAAATATGGTCGTTTCCCTCCGTGTGCCCCCTGCGTCTGGAACACATGAGAAAACGAAAACAATCGGTTTGTCTTCTTGCTGCTTCCACCGGCCGGCGAGGCCACGTGAAGTAGAGCGCGGCGGATTGGGCAGCACTCTTCTTCTCCTCTCTCGCTCGTCCCACTCCGTCTCCTCACATGCCGGATCACGCGTCGGGCCGGGGCTATCCATCCCACGCACGACGAGTAGTTGAGCAGCCCTCTTGCATTGCGTGCGAGATGTTCGCTGTTTTGCCGCAGCTGGTGCAGAGGAGATGAAGAACACAGCGAGGTGGATCGGGATGATGACTTCATCCGCTGCAGTGGGTGTTGCTGGGACGTGGGCACGTACCCGGCGGTGGCTCAACGATGCTAGCTAGCATTAGCGAGAAAACGGACCATAATGAACGGAAAAACCTCATTTCTACTTTTATTTTTATAATATTCTTTGGTGGAAACGGGGGCGGGTTCGAAAAATATGGGTTCAGAAACGGAATCGGGATATACGGATGTTCGGAAACGAACGGATACGGCTGTAAATTCATCGGAAACGATCGGAAGCCGAAAAATTAAGCCGGAATACTGCAAATCTTTATAGTAACAAACACAATCACATACAATGACCCTGATAATGTACCATGTGTAGGAGAGAATATTTTGACAGCGACATGGATATATTTTTCACAAATCACAGCTATGTCTCATCATCCATGTTGTCGGAATCACTTTCGTTCTTATCTTTATATATATATATATAGATATATTTGCTGAAAATAAATTAGCACTTAATTGTAGCACCCGATTTTAAAGAACAAAACCAGGTACGCTATATGTGTGCCCAGGAAGTCCACACATACAACCACAGAGGGAAAAGATATCAAAAACAGTGTTCTAGATATTGAAAACAACACTTACATCAAAGTTAAGCGGAACAGATACTAATCTTCTCTTCAGACTTCATTCTTCACAGGGACAGTTGACTGGGGGTAACATACGCCTAGCACTTCTGTCAGTATTCTGGAAACTCATCTGTGTCTTCACCACGCTTCCGCTGCGCAACTCTGATGGAGACTGAGGGTGTGGGGGAAATAGCAAGGGTGAGCACATGTCGTACTCAGCAAATACAACATGGGGTCATGAAGCTCAAAAGGCTTGACACTGGTTTACTGCGGTTAGCACTTTTAGTTGAGTCAATATTTTAGCATTAGATAGTCATCAAGTTATGCTTACATCCCATTCAAACCACATGAATAATATTATGAGCAACCACATCAAAGATTAACAAATTAACAATAGTAATATGAACATAAAGTATATTTCGTTTAAGTTATTAGTCTGCAAGTTTTCCGAGCCGCTCGTGACCGTGAGCACGGCTGATATATCAGTTTTAATACTCTGCAGAGTTTGTACAACTTTACCCGTGAGCCGTGATCCCCATGAGCCAGGGGTTGCAAATCCCATAACACCTCTTCCGAGGAAGTGCGGCAGGGTACACTATGAAGTCTTTCGAGGTTCCCCTAACAAGATAGTGGCCACTAGGTTTCCAATCGGCAAGCAGATATAGGAACCCCTTTCCGATGGCACATTCCTTCCCGGCTATACACATGAGACCAGAGGCTGTCCTATACCCGAGTCGTCGAGCCCCTTTTGTGCCCTTTCAGGTAACCACCATCAAGCGAGGAGAGGTCCTCGAACCAACTAAAACCAGAGCCATGTAGCCCTCACGGTTGTACTGTATGTCCCAGCTTTTGCCCGCAGAAGATCATTTAGAGGGGGTCAGATGTTCACATTACATGGAAACAAGTTATCAGTATGTGTTGCACATATTATTAGTCATCTCGTTTGTTCATATAGTTTGGAGTTAAGCACTAGCAGATCTACCCATATGCATATATCCCGTGGTAGCAAGGTATAAAGTTGAATCATCTAGATAAACCTATGGCTTGCAAATTTGACACATGCACATGAATAGTGAATTATAAATGAGTAGGCAACAAGGATGGTCCCATGTTATACTTGCCTGATACACTTGACCAATTCTCACATCGGCAGCTTTTGGTCATCATCTTCTGATCTTCAGCGCGCACAACCGGTCGTCGTCTACTCCTATCAAGCACCACACATAGGCAGACATACAAGCAAACAACAAAGACGACTAAGAACAACACAACCCGAGACAAAACAACATACTCACAGAGAGCTCGTACTACGGTCGCGGGATCGCACGAAACGACTGAGAGACACGTCTACCGGAAATTTTATATTATAAAAAGAAAGAACTAACAACTTGCCTTATTTTAATTTAATAAAATCATAATAAAATATTAATTCAGATTAGACAAAACATATTTTAGTTATAAAGTCGGGTTAGTCTAATCATAATTTATTCATAAACAATTCTATAATATTAATTAAACCATTTAAACATTTATAATTTTAGAAAACATAGATCATATAAGAGCAACTAATCGAACCATGATATATGTTTCGTGTTTAAACTAATCAAATTGTAATTAATAAAGACACATTAAAGTTATCATTAATTAAGTTATGATTTAATTATAAAAGACCGAAGATTAAACCCTAAGTTGCTTTTAATTAGAAAGGCATTAAATAATTATTAACCAAATTAATAAGATTAGATTTATAAAGATGTAACTTGATGAAGAGAGAGCTTACGCGTAGCTTATATCGGCACGGTCGGAATTGAAACGGACTTATAACCTGGGTTTTCTTTTAATTAAGAAACAATTAAATTACCATTAATTAAATTAATGAATAATTAAGAAAATTCATAATTTTGTAACGTAAGAAACACTAGCGCCAACGCGTAAAGCACGATGATACGATTCTAACGCAACTGAAACGGACTAAAACGAAGATTAGATGGTTGAACGACAGAGATTACAAACCAGTGGCAAACTCGAAAATACTTCATCTTCTATCTCTGTCTTCGAGCTCTCGTGCAGACATGGCCATCAGCCATGGGGAAACTGCTGCACTTGCGCTGGGGAGGAAGGAGGGGCTCAGCCAGGAAACCAGGCGGCACGGCGCGCCGGCCGCGGCAGCATGGGACCCACGAGGGGCCGGTTAGCCCGCTCAGCCGAGCCGGCCAAACAGGCTGCAACGGCGGTCATGTGCAGGCAGCGGCCTGCCTGCTTGCTGCGGTCGCACGCAGGGGCGAGCGGGAGACGGGGCTGTGGGCCGGGACGCGATGACCAGCCGTTGGTGCCGCGGCCCCAGACTTGCGGCCGAAGGGGAGGGACAGGGAGGCCGGACCAACGATTCATCCATGGAAGACCTCGTCGCAGAAAAACAAGATGGGTTAGGGAATCAATTAAACGGCAATGGATTCGTGAAAAGGAAGACACCACGGTGTAGAGATCGACGAGAGCTACCTCACGGTGGTGACGGTTTTCTCCGGGAACGTTGGAGATGGGCGGAAACGCTCGCCGAACGTTCGCCGGAGTAGATGAGATGCGAAACTTCGGCTTTAGATCTAGAATGATAGGAGTGACGGCTCCCAAAACGGGCCGTACTTCTGGAATCAGGGCGTCGAGGGCTACGCCGGCATATATATAGTGTTAGGGTTTGATGAAGATGGAAAAACGAGATATTTATTAATTTTCGGAATTAATTAATTTCGGGATTAAAATAATTCCAGAAAAGTCCAGAATTGTTATTTAAGCCACGAAAAATAATCCGATGGCTCCGAAAATTCTAAGAAAATTCTCAGAGACACTTTGAAATATAATGAACCCAAATAAAGTATTTGGAGCTCATGAAATGATATTTTGGAGCATCTAAAAATTAGATTATGCTTGCAGAAAGATCGGAAACTATTCCGAAAAAGGTCAGAAAAAAATAACCGAGAAGTTTGTAGCGATATGATGATGGATGATGGACTTAAAGGAGTGACTCGGAATATAATTAAAAGGATTTTGGAAAAAAAAAGTCCAACAAGAGGATAGAGCTCGGAACGATAAATTTGATTTCGAAAGAAGACAGAAACGGACTGGATATAGAAAGACGGCCTACCAAACGTGTTTTAAAACTCTACCGACTCACAACACAAGGTCAAACAGCAACCAACCATCACATCAAACATAACCCATCAAATTAGTTTAGGAAAATTTTGAAAATTCTTGTTTTACTACGACTAAAGTGGCGCTAGCTCGGACTAACCATGGTCAATTTTATAAAAATATTAAAATTATTTATTTTATTTAGTATTTTCTACTCACAACCCAAAATCAGAAATTTTGGGGTGTGATTAGCACTTAATATTTACAGTACACAGTTACGAAGAGCTCGTCGAGCCGATCGAAACAGATATATTATTTGATATATTTAGAGCTAGGAATAAAAAGATATTAATTTTTTAAATAAAAGAAGTCAATCCTGTGAAATCCAGTAAAGCCTTTGTCGAGGGTTTTTAGGCCTTTGCAGGCCCTCGGCAAAGAACCGAATTCTAGTAGTGCATGATCCGAACCTTTTGACATCTTATTTCGCAAAATCTTTCTCTACCATTACATACTCACTTTCTGAGTGACTATATGATGATATTTTTTGTATTAACATTTAATTATATTGTACTAAATATGTTGGCCCCAAAATAATCTCAAATAGAAAAAGTTTCAACTGCGAAGTTTTAGATTTGTTTGAGCGCTAAAATTTTGCCATAGAAAGTGTGTTCATTCTAGATTGTTGCCAAAAGTCAAAATTTTGAGCTAGTTTTGTTTTAACAATAGAGGAGTGGGTGATTTGGAAAGGGAACGTATACTATGCAAACTAAACTTATGTGCAAACTATGTAAACTCTAATCAAGACCATAAAAATCTAATCTGATGGCTGGTAATTTTAGCACTCAAACCCCTCCACTCATGGGGGTGTTTTGCAACAGCCGGATAGGAAGAGTGGAGGGTTTGAGTGCTTAAATTACCAGCCATCGGATTAGATTTATGTGGTCTTGATTAAAGTTTGCATAGTTTGTACAAGAGTCTAGTTTGCATAGCATACGTTCCTATTGGAAATGTCATGACAATAGAATGTTTGGACTTTGGATGTAGATAGAGGTAGGTTTAGACATTTTGAGCTAGTTTAGTCATCTGTTTACGTTGTCATGACCTATTTGTTGTTTTTTTATGAAAGGATGATGTATAATTTGGGGATTTTGGCTACTGTAGATTTCAGTGATTGTGTGTAGCCTATATGTACCGCATACAATGTAAGTATATTATTTTGTTTGTGTATTTTAATTTCAAGTATTTGTGTATGGGACATGATGTGCTTGCGTATGTCATATGTCTTATATTTTATTCTATTAACAGAAGAAGATTATTGGCATAATTTACGGTGTGTAGTGTGATGAAGTATAAAAGAAGGTGAAATAAGTATTGCGTCTCTTTATTCCGTAAATCGTATTGCACGGTCGCTTTAAAAAATTGTACTAGGATGTCACTACCTAGGAATAAGGGTTTGAATATATAGGGTTTTATGTTGGACTTTTTTTGGAAGAATTTTGAGATTTGAAGTTAGGATGGATGAGTTTTAAACTTCTTAAGTTTATCGGCAAGACGTGAACGAGAGGAATTTAAATATTATTTTAGATTTTTAATGATGAAGAAGGGATGAGAAATTAGGGATTTTTTTTTGAATATGTACAGTTTATTTTACAAGTTTTTTTTGTGGAATATTTACTTGGTTCGGAGTTAGGATGAATGAGATATAAACTTTCTTATTTTATCGATAAAACGCGAATAAGAGAAATTTCAAAATTATTTTGATTTTTTTGTTAATGATGAAGAAGAAGGGGTTAAAAATATTTGTGTAGGTTTTTGAGTGGTTGTAGTTTATTTAGAAATTTTATGAAAATTTTCTAGAAAATGAAAAAGCTTAGCTTAATCTTTTGGGTGTGTTTCTCGTGTACGCGTAGCATTTCTACTTTTCGCAACAGTAAATGAAGAGTGCTACGATTGTGACTTGTGGAATGATCTGAGCCGTTCGATCGAGATCCAACGGCCCGATGATTTAGTGGCGATGTGGCCACGCTTAGGGGCCATCTTTTCCCCTGCGGATTCGTAAGGAAGAGATTCTGGATTCAAATCCGGAAAAATTCCGACCAAATACCTAATTTCGAAAATACGGACGGAAAAACATCATTTCTACTTCCGATCGGATTCTGAGAAACTCTGTTCTAGATTCCGTACCGTTTCCGAACTTTTCCAAAAAATACGGAAACAGACGGATCAAATATGAAAAAACGGTCGGTTCGAAACGGAAAAAATTGCGTCCGTTTTCGTCCCTAGCTAGCATCAGGAGTGGAGGCGGCGGGCTCGGCAGTAGGTACTAAGGCCTTGTTTAGTTCCCAGAAATATTTGGAAAACGCACTGTAGTACTCTCGTTGTTATTTGACAAACTTTGTCCAAACATAGACTAACTAGGCTCAAAAGATTCGTCTCGACATGTAGATACTAAAAGTACAATTAGTTATTTATTTTACCTACATTTAATGCTCCATGCATGCAGCTAAAGATTGATGTGACGGGGAATCTAGAAATATTTGAGGGAAGTTGGGGAAACTAAACATGTCCTAAATTTTTTGTTGCTTCTTTTCCTGATTTTGACAAGGACGGCCACTGCCATTGTAGCAGGCACTGCCCAAACCCAAACCCAAACCCAAAAGGAAAATAATGGGGGCCATCGAAATCAATCTAGCAGCAGTACGTTGCCCTTCGATTATAATGTACTAATTCCCGTGATAGTCTGATAGATATGCACGGTGCCACTGTCAACCCTTCCTAGTAAGACCACAAAAGCCTTGCTGATATGCACGGTGCCGCCTCACTTGCTGACCTTTGAATATTCTTTATCGGTAGGTAATCCGTCCATTTCACTTTTTTTTTCCTCCGATCAATGTACACCCAAGACCCAAAGGCGCAGTGCGTGGTAACTCATCCAAATCCAATCAGTACAAGCCCTTGCTCTTGCTGATAGCATATTGAGAAATTGATTTACTGTTCCAAAGTACGCACGCATACAGAAAGCACATGACACAAGAGAAGTGGAAAGAACTCGGGACTCGGGAGCTCTATATGACTGACTGTCTTGGTGACCTGGTGTGGATTACAGAAAGTACCTAAGTGGGTAGCCCCCTTCTTGAGCCTCTTGTTGTTCCTTTGGTCTTCATTTACACAGGGAGGAAGGATGAAACCCGGTAAAGCTACCGAGAAGCTTCCTTTGTCTGTGTTGATTATGACTTCATTCAAACTGAAGGTCACAGCAATAATTGTCCGAGAGTGAATAATCTCATAACAGTCTTCATCATAAGCTTCTCTGGTCCTCCTTTTCCACCTTCCTCTCTCAAACAACAGATCATTCATTACCAGCAATCCAATCAGCACGTCGGCGGCGGCTGCTAGCTTTTCAGGTACTCCCTCCATCCCAAATTATAAGACATTCCAAGAATCTTGGAGAGTCAAAGTTTTTCAACTTTGACCAAATTTATATAATAAGATAATAATATTTATGATATCAACTAAGTGCAATTAGATTCTCCATTAGTTATATTTCCTTAATATGTATATTTGATGGTATAAATCTTTATATTTTTCTCTATAATTTTGGTCAAAGTTGAAAAACTTTGACTCTCCAAGATTGTTGGAACGTCTTATAATTTGGAATGGAGGGAGTATTATTTCTGCTTTCTTGGACATATAGCTGCTTCCCACCCTCCTTCACGAGTGTGTATTATTAGTTACTGGATCTGTTCTTAGCTCACTGCCTGTTTGTTCTCTTTGCAGTGCAGTCTTGGGCGACCTCACACCCTTGTTCTCTCTGCCCCCCATTCCCTTGTGTTTTATAGTTTGGTGTAAGATCTCCTCTCTTCGTTTCTTGTGTTAACTGATCAGTAGCTATTTCCTCTGCGTTGCTGGATGTTGCATCCGTAACACATGAGAGAGAAAAATAGTCGGTTCATCTTCCGTGATTGTATTTAGATTGACTAATTTTGTGCATCTTCCAATTTCAGGTTTTCTCTCACTCCGTTTCTGTCTTTATTATCAGTTACTGACCTTGAGCAGCAGCAGCACCACCTCGTCCATACTCAAAAAGAAGGGGAAAAAAAGAAACAGTTCTGTTACTACTTCCCATCGTCCATCACCATCCGTTCATCTTTTTTCCCTGTTTCATCTGGTTCATTTTTCTGTTTCATTTGGTCACCATACCAGACACACATCCTACACTATCAACTTGTTCATTTCGCTCCTACCAGAAAAAGAAAGAAAAAAAAACCCCAAAAATACTGTCTTTACTCTTTACTTATTTCCCATATTTTGCCTAATTTAGGTCCCAGCAAAACCCAAACATTTCGTGCAATTTCCAATTCACCTGTTCTCTTCTTTTCATCTCAAAATACTCATCCAAGATCTCTCCACTCAAAAATAAGGGGAACACAAACCGCTGTAATTCCATGGCGGAGTTGGCGCTCGCTGGCTTAAGGTGGGCCGCATCGCCAATCATCAACAAGCTCCTCGTTGATGCTTCAGTTTACCTCGGCGTAGACATGGCACATGAGCTCCAAAAACTAGAAGCCACCGTCCTGCCACAATTTGACCTGGTGATTGAAGCGGCAGAGAAGAGCCCCCATAGGGGCAAGCTGGAGGCATGGCTCCGGCGGCTCAAAGAAGCCTTCTATGATGCCGAGGACCTGCTGGACGAGCATGAGTACAACCTCCTTAAGCGCAAGGCCAATAGCGGAAAAGATCCCCTGCTAGGAGAGTATGAAACCTCCTCCATAGCATCAACTATTCTGAAGCCTTTTCATGCTGCTAAGAGCAGGGCACGCAACTTGCTCCCTGGGAACAGAAGGCTAGTTAGCAAGATGAATGAGCTCAAGGCTATCCTGACAGAAGCCAAGGAGCTTTGGGATCTTCTTGGCTTACCACATGGCAATACCGCCGAGCAGCCAGCTGTAGCAGCAACCATTGTTCCCACGACCACATCACTTCCCACTTCAAAGGTTTTCGGTCGTGACAGGGATCGTGATAGTATAGTAAATTTTCTTCTGGGCAAGTCGACAACCGACGAGGCGGCAAGTTCAGCTAGGTACTCAGGTTTGGCCATTGTTGGAACGGGGGGAATGGGGAAGTCCACCTTAGCACAGTATGTCTACAACGACAAGAGGATAGAAGAATGTTTTGATGTCAGGATGTGGGTCTGTATCTCACGCAAGCTTGATGTCCATCGTCACACACGGGAGATTATTGAGTCCGCAAAAAAGGGGGAGTGCCCACGAGTTGATAATCTCGATACTCTCCAGTGCAAGTTACGTGATATACTACAAGAGTCACATAAATTCTTGCTTGTTCTGGATGATGTTTGGTTTGAAAAATCTGATAGCGAGACAGAGTGGGAGCAGTTCCTTGCTCCATTAGTCTCTAAACTGTCGGGGAGCAAAGTTTTGGTGACTTCTCGACGCAAAACACTTCCGTCCGCTGTTTTCTGTGAACAAGAACAAGTTGTCCATTTGGAAAACATGGGCGATGCCAATTTCTTGGCACTCTTTAAACACCACGCTTTCTTTGGAGCAGAAATCAAAGACCATCTGTTACGCACGAAGCTGGAACATACTGCAGAGGAAATTGCTAAAAGGCTTGGACAATGTCCTTTGGCTGCCAAAGTTCTGGGTTCCCGATTGTGCAGGATAAAGGATATTGCTGAATGGAAAGCTGCTCTAAAGCTTGGAGATTTAACTGAGCCCTTCACAGCTCTGTTGTGGAGTTACGAGAAGTTAGATCCCCGTCTGCAAAGGTGCTTCTTGTATTGCAGCTTGTTTCCAAAAGGTCATAGATATAGACCTGACGAGTTGGTTCACCTTTGGGTTGCAGAAGGCTTTGTTGGTCCATGCAATTCGAGTAGGACACTGGAAGATGTCGGGATGGATTACTTCAATAATATGGTCTCTGGATCGTTCTTCCAATTGGTTTGTGAAAGGGATTATGATTCGTACTATGTCATGCATGATATCCTTCATGATTTGGCAGAGTCACTCTCTAAAGAAGACTGCTTCAGATTGGAAGATGATAATGTGACAGAAATGCCATGCACTGTTCGACATCTATCTGTTCATGTTGAGAGTATGCAAAAGCATAAGGAAATTATCTACAAACTACATCATTTACGCACTGTTATCTGCATCGATCCGCTAATAGATGATGCAAGTGATCTTTTTGATCATACACTACGGAACCAGAAAAAATTGCGTGTATTGTATTTGTCATTTTACAACAGCAGCAAGTTGCCTGAATCTGTTGGTGAGCTAAAGCACCTTCGGTATTTGAACCTCATCAGAACATTAGTTTCTGAATTGCCTAGATCATTATGTACTCTCTACCACTTACAATTACTTTGGTTAAACTGCATGGTGGTAAGTTTGCCTAAGAAACTCTGCAATTTAAGTAAGTTACGCCATCTAGGAGCGTACGCACATGACATTCATAATTTATGGAGGGACCATGGAGCTGCCACTGGTTCTGCCATCAGGACTCCGTGAACTTGTTCTTTCTTCATGCAGTATTACAGATGAAGCTTTAGCTATTTGCCTTGGTGGTCTCATTTCACTGGAAACTTTAGAACTGAAATATAATATGGCATTAGCTGCACTTCCGTCAGAAGAGGTGTTTCAACATTTGACAAATCTTCATGAGTTGAGACTGCAAGGTTGTTGGTGTCTCAAATCACTGGGGGGCTTATGTGCTGCTCCATCAGTTTCCTTTCTTTACTGTCGGGATTGTCCATCTTTAGAGCTAACACGCGGAGCAGAACTAAATTAAAGCCGTTGAAGCACCTCAGCATCCATGGCTGCATTCTTGCAGATGGTTCATTCATTAATGGTTTGCCACACCTGAAAAATCTTTTGATTAATGGCTGCAGAAGCTCCCCGTCCTTATCGCTTGAAACACTATCTCTATGGGATCTCCCAGATCTGTGCTTTCTTGACGGCTTGTTTTCCCTGCAGCTAAAGGACCTAAGTCTAATAG
Organism: Coix lacryma-jobi var. lacryma-jobi; assembly: GCA_009763385.1. Taxonomy (NCBI): domain Eukaryota; kingdom Viridiplantae; phylum Streptophyta; class Magnoliopsida; order Poales; family Poaceae; genus Coix; species Coix lacryma-jobi. Next base: position 139,081,604 of record CM019829.1, read on the forward strand.
ATGTTGCAAACCTCACTGCCGAGTGCATCTCACAGTTTCGTGTCCAGGAATCGCTCACCGTTAGTAGCTCCGTATTGCTCAACCACATGCTCATGGTTGAAGGGTTTACAGTCCCGCCAAATCTTTTTCTTTTAGATTGCAAGGAACAGTCGGTTTCATTCGAAGAGCCTGCAAATCTCTCATCTGTCAAGTGGCTGGATTTTTTGAGTTGCGAAACGGAGTCCCTGCCAAGAAATCTAAAATTTCTCTCAAGCCTGGAGAGTCTTTCTATCCGTAATTGCCCCAACATGGCAGATCTGCCGTCCTCCCTCCAGCACATAACTGTATGGGGTTGCCCCGTCCTGAAGAAGAACTGCCGAGAACCTGATGGAGAAAGCTGGCCAAAGATTTCGCACCTCCGCTGGAAGAGCTTCTACTAAATATTGAACTTGCTTCTTTAGACTTTACACTTGTGTGAAAAAGAAATAAGAAGGTATAGGCTCCACTGATTCATTCTCGTTTCTCCAGGACAAATTATTATGTTTTCCAATATTTGACATACTTCAATGTTCCAAACAGACACCTCGATCGAGGACACTAAGGCCCTGTTCAGTTAGTCAGGATTTCACCAGGAATCATTCCAGCTCATCAAATGTTATACAAATTTCGGTGAAAACCGAACAGGCCCTAAGTCATCTCTGCAGCAGGTTATAAGAGTTGGGAAGAGCCTCAGACTCATCTCGCAGAAGTTCAACACATCGCTGCTTATGTTGCCTGGTGCCCCTGGCCACCGTGAACTGGAAGGCCTCCGTGTCCGTGAGTCCCATCGATTCTCAGGTTGCCGATTTGTTTGTTTCTATTACATCATGCATTTCACTTGTCCTGTTATTCCTTCCTTGGACATTAACAATTGCCAGCACGTTTTTTTTTCTTTTTTTTCTAATGGTAGAATAAGCCTCCTGCCTTCGACGATGAAGATAAAACTGTGGTTATCGATAGCTTTGAGGCTTATCGGTTGATTGTTTGTAATAAGTGGCTGTGCAAAGTTTCTAATAAATACTGAAAACAGCAATTGCCATCGACATGTGGTGTGCTTGTAATACATTCGGATTTTCTTTGTTTCCATAGTTCTGTCGTCATCGTTGGACGTTGGTGTTTCCTCATGTTATGTTATTATGTGTGTGCTCTGAGTTTTCATGTGCTTCACAAGAAGGGGTGACTGCGTTGCCATTGTTATGATGTGTGGTGGAGCGAAGGCGGGTAGTCTAGTCGTTGGTCTTGCTGCTCTGCTTCAAACGAGCGAGGAAAAAAAAATCACTTTTCTTCCTCTTTTTTTTGCTAAAAGTCCACTTGTTCTCCTAAACTTTAAAACCGTCCATATTTTTTTTCCTCCCTAGAGCAGTTTTGAAGACGGTTTTGTCTTTTTCTTTATTATTATTTTGACTAAATTTTTAAAAATTATAGTAAATCATAGAAAAATTATAAAATATAAAATATAATTTTGTTAGACTTCATATGAGTGGATCTACATAGTGAATATATAATATGGTATACTTTACTACAAAGTTTTTGTTACAGATTCAAATCTATATTTTTCTGTAATTAATTGAAATAATTTATAACTACTGTTTCTATGGTCCAATTATGGTGAAATTTCTACAGTGGCCTAATTTTTATATGCTCAAACTGTAGTAAAAATTTCATACTAATTGGATTATGTATAAGTTAGTTATAGATTTATTTAGTGTTTATGTTTGTTAAAGCAAAATAAATCTATAACTAAGGCAACATGATCCAATGAGTATGAATTTTTTTTTATAGTTCAAGCATACAATAATTAAGTCACCATACAAATTTCACCATAATTAAACTACAAAAATTACAGTTATGAATTATTCAAATTAATTACATTAAAGTATAGATCTAAATCTACAATAAAACTTTGTACTAAAGTATAATATAATATATATTCTCTGTGTAGAGCTATTCATGCGAGTTCGAAAAAAATAGATTTTTTATTTTATGTTTTTTTATGATTTATGATTTTTCGAAGATTTAGCTGAAATGAATAAAAAAGAAAAGGACAAAATCGTCTTCAAAACTATTCCGGGGAGGTAAAACACCTGCTTTGGAAAATTGAGGGAGATGATTTGTTAGATTTTGAAGTTCAGAAATAAAAGGTGGACTTTGGAGAAGGAAAAGTGGACTTTTCCCAACGAGCGACGAAGATGATCTGGGCCGGCCGCCAGGCCCAAATAGATGATGAATCAGTCCAACACTTCTCCGTCCCCGTTCGGCCCTTCTCGTCTGCTCCAGCGCCGGCCGCCGGCCGCCGGCCTGGCGGGAGTCAGGTCTCGCCTCCTCGGGGATTACTTTTACTGCGGCAGCTGCGGGGCGCGCGGCCGTGCTCGAGGGAGGAACCGGCCACGGAAGAGGAAGGGGAGGAGGAGGGGGAGGAGAGGCGACAGGCAGCACAGCCCCGACGGGCACTAGCATTGGCGTTACAGCTGATTCGTCTCGCAACGACACTGGTCAGTGGTCAGTCAAAATTCGTCTATCCTTTTGTGTTTTGAACTTTTGATCAGTTCATATATGGTGAATTATATGGATTGTTATGGAATAAAAATTCTTCTTGTGTGATTTTCCATGTGAGAGGTGAGGTGGCCGTATGTATATATGTGCGCCTTGCTTTTCGTTCGGGATATGTTTAATTATATTGTATCATAAACATTATTGTTTAATTATATATATAAATTTGGTCAAACTTAACATGCTTTGACTTTCTAATAAAGTTGGAATAACTTATAATTTAGGATGGATAGAGTACTTTATAGGTTAATCAACCAAAGTTATGGAAAGATACAAAGATTTAGGACATCAAATAAGTATATTATGGAAAATATAATTAATGAAGAATCTAATAATAATTATATTGTATCATAAATATTATCGTTTAATTATATAAATTTGGTCAAACTTTGGCATGCTTTGACTTTCTAATAAAGTTAGAATAACTTATAGTTTAAGATGGAGGGAGTACTTTATAGGTTAACCATTCATGTTTTAGTCTAATGTGCTAATACTACTTTTACAACAATCAGTGACCTACTCTGTACTAACAATAGGTAGTCTTTATCAAGGCCAGCTCATTTTAACTTAGAAAACAACAACTGGTCCCTTAATTATATATTTCAGGTACAGAGAAAAAAAAAAACAGAATAATAACCGGGGAAGTTGCCAAATTTTATTCCTCAAAAAAAAAAGTTGTCCAAATATTTCGCTAATGCGCTTCCCTGCCTTTGCCATCAGAGTAGTTGACGGGCTGTTTGAGTCTTCCCTGCCTCTTGCACTGCAGTGAGCGCCTCAACTTTCTTGCCGGTTGCTTTTTGAAAAAAGAAGTGTTTTTTTTTTCTTTCGAAAGGCTTCAAAAGGTTTTGCCGGATTTTTATTAGACGAAGGAACAGAAAAAACAAGAAAAACGATTACAAGAGAACAGAAAACGACTCTATACCTGAAAATAAGTGTTTGAGGAGGTGGATCACGCTCAAACACACTTGCACAAAAGAGGCCTGCGATTGCGATGAAAAATACGGAAGGAGGACGGGGTACAAATAGAATTACCTACCATTTCATTGCTTGGTCGACGATGTCTTAGTTTATACTTATAGATCAATCATTCATGTTTTAGTCTGAAGTGCTAAGACCACTTTACAACCATCAGTGACATAACTCTGGTATTAACAATAGAAAACTGCAACTGATCCCTTAAGTATATATTTCGGGTACCTATTTCCCCTCTTCGTTGTGTTAACTTGTCAGTAGCTATTTCCCTCTCTTGCTGGATGTGGCATCTGTGACACATATGAACATGGAAGATTCCAGGTTTCTCTATCAGTTTCACTAATTTTTTCTTGTCTTCCTGATTCCAGGTTTTCATCCGGCTCCATTGCTGTCTTTCAGTTATTTCCCTTCTGTATATGTAGTAGAACCACCTCATCCATACTCCAAAAACGAAAAAAAAGCCCAGCTTTGTTCCTGCTCCCCATCATCCCATCTATTCATACCCAAAAATTCTGTGCCATTACTAAATCAGTTTGGCCTCTTCCTTTCACCCGGAGACACTTATATCCAAGATCTCTCTCCACACACAAAACAAAAGGAAAAGAAAAAAACAGCCACAAACCTCAGCAATTCCATGGCAGACTTGGCACTCGCTGGCTTAAGGTGGGCAACATCGCCAATCATCAATAAGCTCCTCACTGAAACTTCAACATACCTCAGCGTGGACATGGTACGTGAGCTCCAACAACTAGAAGCCATTGTCCTGCCACAGTTCGACCTAGTGATTCAAGCGGCCGAGAAGAGCCCCCGCAGGGGCAAGCTGGAGGCATGGATCCGGCGGCTCAAAGAAGCCTTCTATGATGCTGAGGACCTTCTGGATGAGCATGAGTACAACCTCCTCAAGCGCAAGGCAAAGAGTGGGAAGGATCCCTTGGTAGGGGAGGACGAAGCCTCCTCCATTGCATCAACTATCATGAAGCCACTTCGTGCTGCTAAGACTAGGGCACGTAACTTGTTCCCAGAGAACAGAAAGCTAATTAACAAGATGAAAGAACTCAGGGACATCCTGCTTGAAGCCAAGGATCTTCGGGATCTTCTTGGCTTACCACATGACAATACCATCGAGTGGACACAAGCTGTACCAGCAACTGTTGTTCCTACAACCACGTCACTTCCCACTTCAAAGGTTTTCGGTCGTGACAGGAATCGTGATCATATAGTAGATTTTCTTCTTTGCAAGACTACAACCGATGAGCCAAGTTCAGCGAGGTACTCAGGTTTGGCCATTGTTGGAACAGGAGGAATGGGGAAGTCCACCTTAGCACAGTATGTCTACAATGACAAGAGGATAGAAGAATGCTTCGATGTTAGGATGTGGGTCTGCATCTCACGCAAACTTGATGTGCGTCATCACACGCGGGAGATTATTGAGTCCGCAAAAAAGGGGGAGTGCCCACATGTTGATAATCTTGATACCCTCCAGTGCAAACTACGGGACATACTGCAACAGTCACAGAAATTCCTACTTGTTCTAGATGATGTTTGGTTTGGAAAATCTGACAGTGAGACAGAGTGGGGGCAACTCCTCGCCTAGTCTCTAAACAGTTGGGAAGCAGAGTTTTGGTGACTTCTCGACATGAAATGCTCCCGGCTGCTGTTTGCTGTGAACAAGTTGTTCGTTTGGATAATATGGACAGTACTGAGTTCTTGGCTCTCTTTAAGCACCATGCTTTCTCTGGAGTACAAATTGAAAACCAGCTGTTGCAGACAAAGCTAGAAGATATTGCAGAGGAGATTGCTAAAAGGCTTGGACAATGTCCTTTGGCAGCAAAAGTTCTAGGTTCCAGTTTGAGCAGAAAAAAAGACATCACTGAATGGAAAGCTGCACTAAAACTCAAAGATTTAAGTGAGCCTTTCACTGCTCTGTTGTGGAGTTATGAGAAGTTATATCCACGTTTGCAGAGGTGCTTCTTGTATTGTAGCTTATTTCCAAAAGGTCATAGATATGAACGTGATAAGTTGGTTCGCCTTTGGGTGGCAGAAGGCTTTGTTGGTTCATGCAATTCGAGTAGGACAATGGAAGAGGTTGCGAAGGATTACTTCAATGATATGGTCTCTGGATCTTTCTTCCAATTGGTTTCTGAAAGGTATTCTGATCCATACTATATCATGCACGATATCCTTCATGATTTGGCACAGTCACTCTCTAGAGAAGACTGCTTCAGACTAGAAGATGATAATGCGACAGAAATACCGTGGTCTGTTCGTCATCTATCTATTCATGTTGAGAGTATGAAAAGGCATGAGCAAATTATCTGCAGGCTACGTCATTTATGCACAATTATCTGCATCGATCCACTAATGGATGATGCAAGTTATCTTTTTGATCAGATGCTACAGCACCACAAAAAAATACGTGTGTTGTATTTGTCATTTTACAACAGCAACAAGTTGCCTGAATCTGTTAGTGAGCTGAAGCACCTTAGGTATTTGAACCTCCGTGAAACTTTAGTTTCTGAATTGCCCGGATCATTATGTACTCTTTACCATTTACAGTTACTTCAGTTAAACCGCATGGTGGAGAACTTTCCTGGGAAACTTTGCAATTTAAGTAAGCTACGATATCTGAAAGGAGCGTACAAGCAGTGCCAAATTCCCAACATCGGCAAGCTAACTTCGCTGCAACATATGGACATCTTTTCTGTGCAAAAGAAGCAAGGATATGAGTTGCGACAGCTGAAGGACTTGAATGAACTTTGTGGCCGTTTAATAGTAGGAAATCTTGAGAATGTCACTGGGAAGGATGAAGCCTTAGAGTCGATGCTATATAAGAAAAAATACCTTGGAGGGTTGGAGTTTGTCTGGAGTTCTGAGAATGGCATGGATGCAGAGAATACTTTGCATTTGGATGTTCTAGAAGGTCTGAGACCGTCGCCCCAGCTGAGTGACCTCACAATCAAAGGTTACAAATCTGACTCATATCCCAGGTGGTTGCTTAAGCCATCCTATTTTGAGAATTTGGAATGTTTTCAGCTCAAAGGGTGCAGATTGTTAGAAGGCTTGCCACCTAATACTGAGGTCCTACGGCGTTGCTCTAGGCTGTGTCTAGAGAATGTTCCAAAATTGAAGACGTTGTCTTGTCTTCCAGCAATGCTTACAAAATTGTCAATTAAGAAGTGCCCACTGCTTATGTTTGTCTCCAAAAATGAGCTCGACCAGCATGATTTGAGGGAAAACATAATGAAGACAGAGGACCTAGCATCTAAACTTGCATTGATGTGGGAGGTCAATTCGGGTTCGGGATCAGATATTAGGGAAGTACTTTCAGAGGACTATTCATCCCTGAAGCAGTTGACAACGCAGATGGGTGATGATATATCACAACATCTTCAAATTATTGGAAGTGCTCTGGAGGAAGGAGGTGATATAATATTAGTCAAAGGAAATATCATCAAGGCTTGGTTATTTTGCCATGAGCAAAGGATGAGAGTCATTTATGGAAGGACCATGGAGCTTCCACTGTTTCTACCATCAGGACTCAGTGAACTTGTTCTTTCTTCGTGCAGTATTACAGATGAAGCTTTAGCTATTTGCCTTGGTGGCCTCACTTCACTGACAACTTTAGGATTGAAATATAATATGGCATTAACTGCACTTCCGTCGGAACAGGTGTTTCAACATTTGACAAAGCTTGATGAGTTGAGACTAGAAGGTTGTTGGTGCCTCAGATCACTAGGGGGCTTAAGTGCTGCTCCATCTCTTACCAGACTTTATTTTGACCATTGCCCTTCTTTAGATCTGGAATGTGGAGCAGAATTTATGCCGTTCAACCTTGCTAAGCACCTCAGCCTACGTGGCTGCATACTTGCAGCTGATTCATTCATTAATGGCTTGGCACACCTGAAATCTCTTTGGATTGAAGGCTGCAGAAGCTCCCCATCCTTATCGATTGGCCACCTGACCTCCCTTGGATTATTATATCTAGTGCGTCTCCCTGATCTGTGCTCGTTTGAAGGCCTGTCTTCCCTGCAGCTCAAGTACCTAAGTTTGATAGATGTTCCAAACCTCACTGCTGAGTGCATCTCACAGTTTTGCGTCCAGGAAATGCTCACCGTTAGTAGCTTCGTATTGCTCAACCACATGCTCAGGGCTGAAGGTTTTGCAGTCCCGCCGTATCTTTGTCTTGAAGACTGCAAAGAGGCATCAGTGTCATTTGAAGAACCCGCACGTCTCTCATCTGTCAAGGGCCTGGATTTCATCCGTTGCAAAATGGAGTCCCTGCCAACAAATCTGAAATTTCTCTCCAGTCTTGAGAGTCTTGATATCGATGATTGCCCCAACATAACATCCTTACCAGATCTACCGTCTTCCCTCCAGCGCATAGCTATATGGTATTGCCCTGTCTTGGAAAAGAACTGCCGAGAACCTGATGGAGAAAGCTGGCCAAAGATTTCGCACATCCGCTGGAAGGACTTTGTATAATATTGAAGTTGCTTCTTTAGACTTGCCACTTGAAAGAAATGAGAGAAGGTATAGGTTGCGCTGATACATTTTCCAGCACAATGAATAAGCTATGTTTCCAATATTTTATATTTTATTTTTTTAAAAAAAAAACATTTCATGTTGTAAACAGGCACCACGAGCTCGAGGTCACCCCGGCACAACGCTCAAGTCAGAAGCGCCAACCCGTTGCTGATGCCATCCCCTCGGTTGTCTGTTTGGCCACTGCCCCCTCTGCGGTTGTGACTTTCGACTTGCAATTGTACTGTTGTTCCATTTATATCATTTCAGTTGTACTGCTGTTCCTTGATTATGAACAATTGCCAACACATATTTCTCCGAACGAATGAGCCTCTAATAAGTTACCTTATGATGATATAAACTGTGGCTATGGCTTTCATTTTTCGTGAGGCGTTTTTGAAGTTTTTCATTCCTCTATCTTTCTTATTAAAAAAAAAAAAAGGAACAATTGCCAACACGTGTTTGTAAATTCAAAAACGTGCTTCCATCCTCCTGTTCTTGTTGCTCGTATTTGATATACCCTTTGTAAGTGCTCTCTCGTGTGCTCTGCGTTTTTTATGTACTTTTGGAGTAACTTCATTGAACCTCCACGCAATTCATTTCCCCCAACTCCAAGTATGCAAAGAGGACTGGTGTCTGCTACAGTTTGTTCACAACTACAGGGAAACCAAATTAGCTAAACCCTCATCTACAGGAAACGAATTTAACTATTTTATTTTCTCGTGGAACAGAATCATTTCCACATAAATTAAATAAGGCTTTGTCTAAGACAATTTCTAGATGTCGTTCGCTAGATGACGATTTTCTAATATAGACCGCTGAACAAATTTATCTATCTTATTGTTATTGTTGGCGCAAAACGTGACACACCGCGCCTAACACACAGCAAGACGAAAAGCTTGGCTTCAATCGGGTGCCCGGACGGTTTGGAATCCGGAGACGTGTCAGTCGGTTTGACCTGAAAACCAACAAGGGATAAAACTGTGAGAATAAACTGGAACATGTTGGATAAGACCAGACAGTTCCATATATACGGCTTCAAAGCCAATCACGACGGCATACACCTACATAAGCTGTCTGTCGATAAGTTCAGAGATCATTCGGCTAACATTGAGAAGGAGCATATATTCAATAGCCGGTTGCCGAATGTACGTGTAAGACGACATCATTAGGATATAAAGAATCATAAATAGGTAACTTGTAAAATATAAATCTATCCAAACAACACATGCATAGGTTAATCCAACTAGTCTGCCGCACGTCTAGTTTTCATAAACCCGTGAAGCATAAACTAAGTCTACACCACTCCTTATAATTAGATTAATCCATCGCATGATACAATCTAATGATAAGGAGCTAAAATCATGCATGTATCTGAACAGATGTACAAAAACTCATTACTCGTGTAAGCTTAACCAAGCTCGGCAAACTAGCCGAGTTGGGGTCCATGAAGAAGGAACATACAAACAAGCACAATTAAACTAATCTAAAACCTGCATCTGCCGCACGATACCTAGTTTTATCAAAGCCTAACCGTAATTGACATGCATGAACCCACAACATGTAACAATCTGGATTGAAAGTTAATTCGGCCGCCATGATCTTGCAATTATTAAAACACAAGCAAACTTGTGGAACAAGGCCGAACAAAGATCAATCTAGATTGGGCAAAAGGGTGTTTGCAAAATTAAATAAACAATACAACACATGATAACTTAATGAATCTATCAGATCTTGCCAAATCTAACAGAGCCGATAACTATCTTGCTTTTGCTAAACACATAAATAAACGTCTGCCGCACGGTATCTATCCACAAGCAAAGCATAAGCAAAGACTTCTTGATCGCTAACAAGGGTCCGCCGCACGACCATTGAAAACAAACAAGACTACTTCATCATATCTAAATCCACCGCATGATACTAGACATGATAACAAGGTTGTCGGGACTTACGGAGGTCGACGGATCGATGATTCCTCTCGAAGAACTCGACGACACGACTAAGGACTCGAAGGTGGCACGGGGCCGGTTTGTATTGATGTGGTTGTGAACACTTTTTACAATAGCCGGAGGTTTATATTTATACCCTGGACGCGATACAAATCCTAAAAGGACACGACTATGAAACGTTAAAGGAAAATACTACATTTTTGGCCCTTAACTCTTTTCGGAAACTTTATTGCCTTAATTGTCGCAATTTTGTTGCCCGATCGGCTCTTGCTCCCGTCGTTTCAACGGAAACTCCCTTTTTCTTAGAATAGCCGACCGCATGGATACTTGCCGAATGCCTCATACGCCCATCTCCGCACACTGAACATGCACGCCGTCTTCTAGCCTTTCCTTTATGCTAAATATAGAACTGGACGTCGAGACGTGCATGCTTTATATATATTGCCTTCTTTGCATGTTTGCCACATCACAACGCCACCAAATTCAACTCCTGGCCAATGAGATCAGAACCCTCTGATTCTTGAATACTCGTTTAATTTGTCACGGCCATGGTCAATTATCCTTGTGATCGGCTTCTCTTGCCATATCTATCTCCCGAATGGAGTCACATCCTTCTAAAATAGCCGACCGCACGTGTAGTTACTGAAACTCCGAATATTAACCGACCGCTTGGTCGTCTGCCGAATGCTCTTCTCACTGCTCGTTGGGTCCACCTGTCATCTTCTTAATGTTGACCAAAATCCAGTGTTAACACTTATCCTTTAAATTTTGTCTTTGTTGATCTAAAACGAGTGACATAGGATCGAACGCCGACCTAGCGGTGATGAGAACACCAAGCCAGTGGTGACGAAGTTTAGCAACCCCGTTTGAAAAACTTTCACGAACCATAAGTGTGCAATGCATGCATGAAAAACTTTAGCTTGTTTTGAATGGTTTTAAATTTAATTAATAAATACCACATTCGAAATTTTGTCATATAACTTTTGAGCTTCAACTTTGTTAATTACCTTTGGATTTAACCCAAGCACATATGCTAGAAAGTTATATGACAAAATTTGGATGTTACAATACTAATTACCAAATTTTGTCATTAACTTAAAATGATTTTTTTCTGCTTTTAGAAAACATTTTGGGGCTAAACAGCTTAACGGGAAAAAAAAATCAAATATAGCATTCGAGAAGAACTGTAGTTTCAAAACTATAAAAGTTACAATACTAGATAGAAACTAATAAATGGGTCGTAAAAGAATTTTAACATGCATATAAGAAGTTACAAGATTTTTGAAAGTGTCCAAATCCATCATTCCGGATCAACAAAAGTTCCAATGCCTGCATTTTCCACAAATCGCCTATATCAGTTTTGGTTTCAGGGTTGAAAGACACTCTGCTTTGGTTCTATATACGAGAACACTCAGCTTTATGGAAATCGAACGACAGTGTGTTATTTTTGTAAATAAGCATATCTAAGATATATTTCTGTAAATATCGTAAAAGTGAAAAGGAAGCTGGATGGGGGCTACTTTTACCACTAGTTTAGTGCCCGTGTTAACGCCACGGTTTCACTTCATGACATATTTGAAAATGAAACAATCAAAATTATTATTTCATAGCTCAATTTTCACACAATTGTAATGGTTATGAGTATAATAATAAAAATATTTATGCTTAAAAGGCATAATAAAGAGTTTGTTTGTTTCATTAACCATTTAAATTATATCTTGTCTAAAGCCTTAAGCATGTCCTAGAGATCTTCAGTTAAGTTATGAAAACTTGTCCTAGAGATCTTCAATGTCTACCAAAAATTCCATTCTCAAAAGGCATAATATTGTGTAATGTAGCTATATATGACATGCTTGTATTATAACCCTATCTAGAGGAAGAGGATCCATGATGTGCACAATTTAATTTATTATGTCTATTATGAAGAAAATATACAATCTATCTTAAAAATATGGCAGCTGAACCTAAAATCAAACACATAATATAAGTGATTTATTAAATTATGTTTTGGACTAAAGTAAAATATAATTTAATAGATCATATATATTTATTACAGTGCTACAATCTTAGTCCATGATGCGCTAGCATTCAAGTATTTTTGCCAGTTTGTTGTGGTCTATCTTGTCACAACATCGTGGATCCCGTCCAAACTGAGTTAAGAACTGTTGATTTTACAAATTTTATAAATAAGTTGATTAAGTATACAGTTATTATTATAGGTAGATAATAAGTTGATTAAGTATACAGTTATTCCTGGTTGTTATGCTGGTGGTAAAGTGCACTTGAACCAGTTTATTGTTGAACACGGTAGTCACGTTGCTTTTTATTTCTCGCCTCTCACTCTGCATTGGTCTCTTGAGCCCTACTCACGAGTTTTCCTGTTCCTTTCTTCCATATTTCACAAAAATCGTTGTTTTGGCATGGTGGTGTTATAATGATTTGTTGTATATAAGATGTGACAATATATATATATGGTTATACCTGGAGTTTGGATGTTCGTTACATCGGTGAACACTGTGCGCCTGTTATTTGGCGTTTCCATTTTTTCGTCTTGTTGTCTCCCGCCGTGCGCGGTGATGAAGAGACGACTCGCGATGGTACCTTTCGCCGACGTGAGTCGCGTTCAAGAGTAGGCTAAGACTGTTGTCGGATCATAATAAAACTTACTCAACAACGTTAGATATTATGTTTAGGATTAAAAGTAAAAAAGCTTTCTTAATTAATGTTACTAACATCGAGAATCATATGATTTAACAACATCACATGGATAGTAATAATTGTAAATAAAACATGGACTTAATTAATATTCTTTCTACTTTAGATAGAAGAACAATTTTATATGTGTTTCTAATCCTTATTTCAGAAGATAATAAACTGTTATTGCATTGGTTTAAACTAATAATAATATCGATGTTTTTTTTGAAACTGTGCTATAGCGTTGCTGCATGGACGATGGTCGCCTTACTATAGCGGCGTACACGTGAAGCGCTTGCGTGCAGGCGCGATCAGCGGCGTGCGCGTGGAGGCTCGCATGTATGGATGCGGACGGCGGCCTCGCTGCACGGACGGTGGACTTGCGTGCATGGCGTCGGCGAGCGGCGGCCTGCGCGTGGAGACTCGCGTGCGTGGACAGGGACGGCGACCTCGCTGCACGGACAGTGGGCTCGCGTGCATGGCGCCGGTGACCGGCGGCGTGCGCGTGGAGGCTCGCATGCGTGGACACGGACGATGGCCTCGCTGCACGGACAAATGGGCTCGCATACATGGTGTCGGGTGTTTTTTTGCGCTCGTGCATGTATCTACGCGGATGGTGGCCAACGTTCATTTAGACGGACGAAAGAATTATGTGCATGAGCCTCACCTGCATTCGTGGAGTTGGACGGTGGCCTCAGATCGTGGACGGCGATTGGTCGGCGTCGCCTTCGTCCGTGGAGTCGGATGGCGGTCTCGGATCGCTAACGACGGCCTCGCAACTCGGATCACGGACGACATCCTCGTGAGCGCGGCTTGAGACCATGTACGGCGATTGGTCGAGCTCATCTGCGTAGATGGCGGTGATTGGCTGGCTTTGACTGTGTGGACGGCAATCTCATGGATGTTGTCCTCGTGAGCGTGGTCTGGACACGCGCAAGGTAATTGGCCGGCCTGAAGGCTGAGACAGCGGACGGCGGGCCTCGCAAATGTTTTCGCTTCAGACAATGACCTCACAATTATTTTTCCTAGACGACAGGCTCACAATTTTGCTCGACGTCGGCTTTGACAGCAGCCTCGCGATTTTGTTGGACGGCGGCCATTCACGACGTACTGCATACATGCAAGGAATCGGCCGTATTGCTAGACTGTGTTTTTCATGACGTTTTTTCGAATGACGACGATCTGATTCACACCAGATGGGCGGACCTGTGATTAGCGTTGACGTGTTTTTTCTATATTTTTTCTCCTAAGATCTAGCGCTTGAGGTGTTATTTTTCTCATAATATTTTTTTTCTCCACGATCTCACGTGATTAGCTGTTGGCGTGTTTTTTTTGGCAATTTTTTTCTCCCACGATCTCACGTGATTAGCTGTTGGCGTTTTTTAGGCAATTTTTTTTGTCCCACGGTCTAGCGCTCGGTGTGTTTTTTTGTCAATATTTTTTCTCTCCTAAAATCTCATCTAGTATTTTTTACTTGTGGAGAGGAGGAGGATGTATACCATACATTTAATATGGTCCATTGGATGTGAGTGAGCAAGGAGAGAGAAAGTTACGAAACAAATCTGGACGGTTGATTATTATAGAGTTAGTTTTCTGGGTACAATTTCGTGTGTGAATTTAGTGAGGCCATCTCAGCGGGGGAGATTTTGTTTGGTACACCAAGCAAAGAATAAGATGGTGCTTTAGTAGGACTAGGACAAATGCCCGTGCGTTGCAACGGGAGAAGAAAGAGACTCTAAAAATCTTTTAGGTTAAGATTAATCTGAAGTTTAAATTTTTAAACTCTAACTATAAATAAACTCTTTTGAGTTTAGTTTAAAAAAATAAAAGTGATGTAAGTAGATCCATTTCAAAATTTAATTTCATAGTACATGTGGCCGTACGCTGTAACGGGAAAAAAATACATTGATTGATCCATTGGTCACTATTGCGCAGCATGGTCACCTGATTTTTCCACGGAGCACAACGCTATATCAAGTCGAATCTGGACACGTGGACACAACAACAAAACAAAATTGCATGTGTTTCTGAAAAACAAATTTTACAAATTTTAGAATAATAAATTTAGTTAAAATTGTTTTATGGGAGAAATATTTGTCAAAACTGACCCAATCTCGAAAACAAATAAATGCAGAAAGACCAAAGTTAATAAAATATTAATTGTTAATTTTGATAGTGGTCCACGAGCCTTAATGATCTCACGTCGACCCCGTCCAGGTAAATATGGAGCAACGGGACACGAGACGCTCTTTTTATAGCGTGAGCTCGTGGCTCGTCCGCCTTCAGCTGGTGAGGTGGTGCTAAATGCCCAGACCGAAACTGAACGAGCGCTCGTCTCTACTGCCGCTGAGGTCTCGTGGGCTACCTAGATTGGGCCTTTAAGTTCGGGCCGATTTCGTTGCAAAGAGGTTTGGGCCGAGACGAAACAGCCAGATTGGATCGGTTTTTGCTCCAACCGGTGCTTATTTTTCTTTAGTAGCTGGTAGTGTAGCTTCTCAATAAAAATATCTTTTTTCTTATTGACCCATGTCATAATAGGATTAAAATCCTAATTATATACTTAAGTGAGAAATAAAAAAATAAGCAAATAAACTCACAACCAACAACAGCCCAACACACGCACGCACAGCCCAAACACACGCACCCAGAACGCAAACACACGCACCCTACTCGCGTACAGCCCAAACACACGCACCCAGAACGCACGCACAACCCAAACGCACCCAGACCTATTCGGAACGGCTTGCCGGTACCAACACGTGACTAAATAAATTTAGACCGAAACCAAATTGATAACGAGGTTGGACGAAAATCTAAAGTTGGCAGAAATTTTGGCTCTTTATTATTATTATTATATATATATATACCCGTGCGTTGCAATGGGAGAAGAAAGAGACTCTAAAAATCTTTTAGGCTGACCCAAATTATTAATTTTGGCAGTGGTACACGAGACTTAATGATCTCACGGGGTCCCGTCCAGGTAAATATAGAGCAACGGGGCACGGGGCGCTCTTCTTATAGCTTGAGCTCGTGACTCGTCCGCCTTCAGCTGGTGATGTGGTGCTAAACGCCCAGACCAAAACTGAACGAGCGCTCGTCTCCGCTCTACTGCCGCTGAGGTCTCGTGGGCTACCGAGACTGGGCCTTCAAGTTCGGGCCGATTTCGTTGCAAAGAGGACCGGGCCGAGACGAAATTCCAGCGGTCAAGAACCGTGGGCCTTTTCTTTTTGGGCCGAGCTCATCATATCCTTGCGAGATAAACAAACGAACATGTATCAGTAACATCCTGTTAGTCCCATATCGGTCCACTAATCTTACGAGAATCCTAGTCGGTCAATATAAGTAGACCAGACGAAAACGACCAGACCAAAAATAGTGGAGAAATTTTGCCTCTTTATTATTATTATTATATATATATCTATACTAGGACAAATGCCCGTGCGTTGCAACGGGAGAAGAAAGAGACTCTAAAAATCTTTTAGGTTGACCCAATCCCGAAAATCCCGAAAATAAATAAATGCAGAAAGACTAAAGTTTAAATTGTTAATTTTGGCAGTGGTACACGAGCCTTAATGATCTCACGTCGACCCCGTCCAGGTAAATATAGAGCAACGGGGCACAGGACGCTCTTCTTATAGCGTGAGCTCGTGGCTCATCCGCCTTCAGCTGGTGAGGTGGTGCTAAACGCCCAGACCAAAACTGAACGAGCGCTCGTCTCCGCTAGATAATAATATAACAATGTCGTATTAAGTTTCTTTCAATTACTCCCAATTTTCATAGAAGAATGTAATTCTCGTTTCTCTAGAAACTAAATACTTTCAGTTTAACTTAATTAATTAACGATACTAATATTTATTACAAAATACAGATCATAATATTATATTTATATTTTATTAGAAATAAAAATTCAGAGTGGAGAAATTTTGAGGAAAATATCAGATCGAAATAAACCTAACTACCGAAAGAGAGTGTTCAGCAGGGAGCATAGACAATAAATAGATTTTAAAAGATGTCCAAAGAAGCCCAATGAATATATTTTGGCCCAAGTCCTAAACAACTATATATATAGTGCGTGTGTGTGCTAACCCTAGGATTCCTTTTCTTTTCCCATTCTCAGCCGCCGCTGCCCACTCGCACGTTGACTTCATGGCTCAGACTCCATCGCAACCTCGCGTCCTCGCTATAATCGCCACTCGGCTTTCTCCGGTCCACTCTGTGGCTCCGCGACCTCCACCATGGCAGCATGCACGGGCACACCTGGCCACGGGCACGAGGAGTCGATGGAGCGAGCACCCTGGCCGGTAACTGCAGAGGTGGCGGCACAGGCGGACCTGGCCGGCGGCACACAGGCGGCGGTGCGGGATCCCCAGACGTCCTCGACTGCATCTGATTTCCTCTATTCAATTTTTTCTCTGATAATTTTTTCACTGGTTTTCTCTTATTTCGTCTTCGGTCGATTCGTGTATGGATGAAGTCCGTGCTCCCTGGTGGCGGATCCGATGGTTGACTGGCCGGATCTGGCAACCCGTGCTCCCCGGTCACGTTCCCCCGGTGGCAGATCCGGTGGTGGACGGCCGGCCGCGACGCTCCCCTGGTGGTGGACCGACCGGATCTGGTCGTCCGTGCTCCCCTTGTGGCGGATCCGTTGGTTGACCGGCCGGATCTAGCACCCGTGCTCCCCGGTGGACGGTGATTTGGATTTGTAATGTATTTATGATGAGAGGCGTTTTTGTATGTATCTGATTTGGATTTGTATTGTATTTATGATGGGAGGCGTGAGAGATTCGAACTCAGCAATACTTGGTCATGTGAAACGGAAAAAAAGCAAACATGGATAGGACACGGAGAGGGGAGAGGCCAGACGAAAATCTGTCCAGACAAAAATTTTGGCTGAAATTTATAGGTATATATAGATATAGGTATAGATATAGATATAGAATAGATTTTGTTCGTCCGAATCCTCTTCCCGTTTCTATTGTGCCCGAAGCAAATTTTACTCGATCTCTACGGCAATTATAAGTAGGCCAGACGAAAAAAATTTCAGACCAAAAAAGAGGCTAAAATTTTGCCTCTTTATTATTAGGGGTATAGATATATATATATAATATAATATAATTAAGGTATAGATATAGATATAGATACAGAAGATAGATAGATGTAACCTTGGACACCCCGTAAATTTATGTCACATGTCCATATAACGGTGGACTGATCTATAAATAAATTAAGAAGGATTAGAAAAATCAAAGCTCGTTAAATAGAAGATAGATAGATGTAACCTTGGACACCCCGTAAATTTATGTCACATGTCCATATAACGGTGGACTGATCTATAAATAAATTAAGAAGGATTAGAAAAATCAAAGCTCGTTAAATATTATGCATGTACATGTGGCATGTATGTATGATGGGTGCCCATGTTTATCTAGTGAGGATAGTTTTCACCCAACTTTTTTCCATAAAATTTTATATTAAAAAATAAATAAATTTCTTGTAACCACTTGCTGTCGCCGACTTTCTTGATCATGCTGATCACACATCTTTCCTGCACCAAAGCCGCGCCATGCCAAGGTTGGTCCACCTCCGAACGGCGGCCTTGACCATGCCGTGCCTCCATCAGATGAGGTGTCATTTTCACCGGGACAAAAGGGAACACAGAGGATCTGTAGATGCTGTTGGAGGCGCAAGATTGACTGAGGCCACGTTAAGTTCGCGAAATATCCCTAAATATTTTGCGTAGTACCTGTTTTAGACGCATGCATAGAGCATTAAATGTAGTTAAAAAAATAATTAATTGTACTTTTAGTCTGCTCATGTCGAGACGAATCTTTTGAGTTTAGTTGGGTCATGTTTGGACAAAGTTTGTCAAATAACAACGAAAGTGTTACAATAACTTTTCGCCAAATATTTCGCGAACTGAACAAGGTCTGAGAGGAGATGACGAGAAATGATGAGATGGCGACGAGCGGAGAAGCCGCTCGTCTAGTCACAACGGGCCAGAAACAAAACGAAGACTTTGGCAATTTGTTCTACCTATAGAGACTAATAATGGAGCCAAGAATTGGTCCCTTGAACTGGGTTAGAAGCTTTAAAATATCTTTCTACCAAAAGAAACCCCTGAAGTTAGAAACTTGAAATGGCAATCTGTTCCTTGTGTAATACTTATCCCAAACCAACTGTACCCAAGGGATTGGAGCTCTGTTATAAAACATATGAAGGGTCTTAAGTGGCAAACTTTCATTTTGTAGTGTTATGTTAAGAACATCAAGACCACCTTGATTCTTAGGGGAGCGTACCATTGTCCAGGCTGCCTCTTGGTTAACAATGCTTTCGGTACTTAACTACTTATTAATTTGTTTGATCACAGTTTTAGGCAAGAGAAAAGTACACATGGTGAAGGTTGGTAACACAGTGAGAACAACATTTGTCAGTTGCAGTCTACCTGCCTCATTCAAAAACGATGAAAAAACCACCAGCCTTCTTTCACATTTGGTGACAACAGACCAAAAATCTGCCACAGTTGGCTTTGTCAGGCTGAGAGGTAGGCCTAAATATGTGAAGGTAAATAACCTTTTGAGCATCCAAATGAATTAGCCAAAAAATCTAATTTGTCTTCAAAGATGATAATAGGAACCATCAATGATTTCTCATAATTAATTCTTAAGTCAGAAGCTTCTGCAAAATTAGCCAAAATTTCTTTCAAATGATCTAGTTCCTGAACTTCACCTTTCATAAAAAATGAGAGTATCGTCTGCATATTGGAGTATTGGAAAGTCTTGACAAAGACAAAGGTAAGCACAAAAGACCATTATTTTTGGCATGATTTAGAATAGTTTGCAAAAAAATCTGTAGTGAAGAGGGGGTCCCCTTGTCTCACTCCCTTCTACAGTGAAAAACCTTCTCAGGGACACCATTAAGAATAAGAGCTGAAGTAATTCATGTTCAACTGTAGGTCCCATTAAGAATAACATCAGTGGGAAAGCACGTGACAAAACATGAAAAACTCCTTGCTTAAGAATCAAGACGAAACCGAATACAGGTACCGATCGAGACCTCATTCCAACTGTAGGTCCCAGCAATAAAGTGTGGCACCCCAGCAATAGATGAAACCGAGTGCACAGGTACCGAGCTTGTCTGGTCCTCTTTCTCCACCTTCCTCCGACCTTCCTTGCTTCTTCCTCCCCCACTGAGCAGCAGCAGGCCAGTAGATCACCAGCAATCAGATCGTCACCAGATCATGCATCTCGATCTCTGCTGCTTGAAACAACAGATCGTCACCAGCAATCAGCACGGCAGCAGCTAGCTCTTCCGGCGTCACCAGGTATTTCTGCTTTCACTCCGCCGCCGCCGGCGTGTATCACCAGCAATCTTAGCTGACTAGCCGTTTGTTATCTTGCAGTGCTTGTTCCTGAGTCCACTCCACCACTCCGGCGACCTCGCCCTCGTCGTCGTCGACACCGGCTCCGGCAACTCTGCTCCCCGCGCCTTGCTTTTTATTAATTGGTGTAAGATCTGCCAAGTCAACTCTTCACTTGTTGCGTTAACACATGAGAGAGAAAAATAATCGGTGTCTCCTCTGTTTTTCCTATCAGATTCACTAATTTTATGCGTCTTTCCGATTCCAGGTTTTTCTCCACTCCGTGGCTGTGTTTATCAGTTACTACTTGCCTACTGCAGAGGCACCTCATCCATATACTAAAAAAATAGCTTTGTTTCTGCTTTCCAATCGTCCATCCATTCATCTTCTTTTCTTGTTTCATCCACTTCTTCAACTTGTTTCATCCATATAATCTTCTTTTTCAATTTCTCTTGAATCATCACACACTCGCACCCAACATCTTCAACTTGTTCATTCCCTCCTACCAGAACAAAAGGCAGAAAAAAAAAAGAAAACCCCAAAGAGAGGGGGAAAAAGTACTGCATTTACTCTTTGGTTGTTCATCTCCAAGATCTCTTCACTCACAAAAGAAGGGGAAGCACAAACCGCTGCTGCAGTTCCATGGCAGACTTCGCGCTCTCTGGCTTAAGGTGGGCGGCATCGCCAATCATCAACAAGCTACTAGCTGATGCTACAGATTACCTCAGCGTGGACATGGTGCGTGAGCTCCAAAAACTAGAAGCCACCGTCCTGCCACAGTTCGACCTGGTGATTCAAGCGGCGGAGAAGAGCCCCCACGGGGGCAGGCTGGAGGCATGGCTCCGGCGGCTCAAAGAAGCCTTCTATGATGCTGAGGACCTGCTGGACGAGCATGAGTACAACGTCATGGGGCGCAACCTGCTCCCTGAGAACAGAAAGCTAACTGACAAGATGAAAGAGCTCAAGAACATCCTGCTTGAAGCCAAGGAGCTTCGGGATCTTGTTGGCTTACCACATGGCAATACTGCCGAGTGGCCAGCTGTACAAGCAACCATTGTTCCCATAGCCACATCACTTCCCACTTCAGAGGTTTTCGGTCGTGACAAGGAACGTGACCATATAGTAGATTTTCTTCTCGGCGACACAACAGCACCCAAGGCAAGTTCAGCTAGCTACTCAGGTTTGGCCATTGTTGGAGCAGGAGGAATAGGGAAGTCGACCTTAGCACAGTATGTCTACAATGACGAGAGGATAGAGGAATGCTTTGATGTCAGGATGTGGGTCTGCATTTCACGCAAGCTTGACGTCCATCGTCACATGAGGGAGATCATCAACTCTGATTATTGTGAATCTATTGATAATCTTGATAATCTCCAGTGCTTATTACAGGACAAGTTGCAAGAGTCAAAGAAATTCCTACTTGTCTTGGACGATGTTTGGTTTGAAAAATCTGACAGTGAGATCGAGTGGGACCAATTCCTGGCTCCATTATTAGTCTCTAAACAGCCAGGAAGCAGAGTTTTGGTGACTTCTCGAAGTGAAATACTTCCTACCGCTGTTCACTCTGAACATGTTGTTCATTTGGAAGACATGGACGATGCTGGATTCTTGGCTCTGTTTAAACACCACGCCTTCAATGGAGTAAAAACTGAAGACCAGCTGTTGCACACAAAACTAGAACGTATTGGAGAGGATATTGCTAGAAGGCTTGGAAATTGTCCTTTGGCAGCAAAAGTTCTGGGTTCCCAATTGAGCAGGAAAAAAGATATCACTGAATGGAGGGATGCCCTAAATCTCGAAAAATTACATGAGCCCTCCACCTCTCTGCTGTGGAGTTACAACAAGTTAGATCCACGTCTGCAGAGGTGCTTCTTGTATTGCAGCTTATTTCCAAAAGGTCACAGATATAAACCTGATGAGTTGGTTCACCTTTGGGTAGCAGAAGGCTTTGTTGATTCATGCAATTCGAGTACAAGGACATTGGAAGATGTTGGGATGGACTACTTCAATGATATGGTGTCAGGATCTTTTTTCCAATTAGTTTCTGATAGATATTGTAGTTCGGACTACATGATGCACGATATCCTTCATGATTTGGCACAGTCACTCTCTAGAGAAGACTGCTTTAGATTGGAAGATGATAATGTGACCGAAATACCATGCACTGTTCGTCATCTATCTGTTCATGTTGAGAGTATGCAAAAGCATAAGCAAATTATCTGCAAGCTACATCATTTACGCACTATTATCTGCATCGATCGACTAAAGGATGATGCAAGTGATCTTTTTGATCATGTGATTCGGAACCTAAGAAAACTGTGTGTACTGTATTTGTCATTTTACAACAACACCAAGTTACATGAATCTGTCGGTGAGCTGAAGCACCTTCGATATTTGAACCTCGCCAGCACTTCAGTTTCCGAATTACCCAAATCATTATGTACTCTTCACCATTTACAAGTTCTTCAGTTAAGCTATGAGGTGGACAGGTTACCTGACAAACTTTGCAATTTAAGTAAGTTACGACATCTGGAATGGTACGGGAAGCACCAAATTCCCAACATAGGCAAGCTAACTTCGCTACAACACATTCACACATTTTCTGTGCAAAAGAAACAAGGATATGAGTTACAACAGCTGAAGGACTTGAATGAGCTTGGTGGCCGTTTAACAGTAGAAAATCTTGAGAATGTTACCGGAAAGGATGAAGCCTTACAGTCAAAGCTATACCAGAAAATTCGCCTTAAAGAGTTGAGTCTTATCTGGAATTGCGAGGATGGTATGGATGCTGATGGTGCTTTGCATTTGGATATTCTAGAAGGTTTGAGGCCGCCACCCCAACTGAGTAAGCTCACAATTGAAGGTTACAAATCTGGCACATACCCGAGCTGGTTACTTGAGGCATCCTATTTTGAGAATTTGAAAAGTTTTACGCTTGAAGGCTGCAGCTTGCTAGGATGCCTACCAAATCTGAAGGCGTTATCTCGTCTTCCAGAGGGCCTTACACAGTTGTCGATTGAGGAGTGCCCATTGCTTACGTTTGTCGCAAAAAATGAACAACATGAGTTGAGGGAAAACATAATGATGATAGACGACCTGTCCTCTACACTTGCATTGATGTGGGAGGTGGATTCAGGATCAGGTATTAGGAGTGTACTATGGGAGGACTATTTATCTCTGAAGCAGTTGATGACACAGATGGATGATGATATATTACAACATCTTCAGACTATTGAAAG
The DNA here is from genome assembly GCA_009763385.1 of Coix lacryma-jobi var. lacryma-jobi. Taxonomy (NCBI): domain Eukaryota; kingdom Viridiplantae; phylum Streptophyta; class Magnoliopsida; order Poales; family Poaceae; genus Coix; species Coix lacryma-jobi. The sequence goes on from CM019829.1 coordinate 139,104,904, forward strand.
TGTCCTGGATGAAGAAGGATATGAAGCATCGGTGAAAGAAAATATCATCCAGGCATGGCTTTTTTGCCATGAGCAGAGGATGAGAGTGACATATGGAAGAACCATGGAGCTGCCACTTGTTCTATCATCCGGACTGCGTAAACTTGTTCTTTCTTCATGCGGTATTGCAGATGAAGGTTTAGCTATTTGCCTTGGTGGCCTCACTTCACTGGCAACTTTAGAATTGAAATATAATATGGCAGTAACTGCACTTCCGTCGGAAGAGGTCTTTCAACATTTGAGAAATCTTTATTTGTTGAGACTGCAAGGTTGTTGGTGTCTCAAATCACTGGGGGGCTTACGTGCTGCTCCATCCCTTTTCAGTCTTATTTGTGTTTATTGCCCTACTTTGGAGCTGGCACATGCAGCAGAACTTATGCCGCTGATCCTTGGGGACATCTTCATAAATGGCAGTATTCTTGCAGCTGATTCATTCATTAACGGCTTGCCACACCTAAAATCTCTTGACATTCGCTACTGCAGAAGCTCCCCATCCTTATCGATTGGCCACCTGACCTCCCTTGGATCATTATATCTAGAGTGTCTCCCTGATCTGTGCTCGCTTGAAGGCCTGTCTTCCCTGGAACTCGAGCGCCTAAGTTTGATAGATATTCCAAACCTCACTGCCAAGTGCATCTCACAGATTTGCGTCCAGGAAAGGCTCACCGTTGGTAGCTTCGTATTGTTCAACCACATGCTCAGGGCTGAAGGTTTTACAGTCCCACCCTATCTTAGTCTTGACGGCTGCAAGGAGGCATCAGTTTCATTTGAAGAACCCCCAAGTTTCTCATCTGTCAAGGCGCTGGATTTCCTCCGTTGCAAAATGGAGTCCCTACCAACAAATCTGAAATTTCTCTCCAGTCTGCAGAGTCTTGATATCGGCGATTGCCCCAACATAACATCTTTACCAGATCTGCCGTCTTCCCTCCAACGCATAACTATATGGCATTGCCCTGTCTTGGAGAAGAACTGCCGTGAACCTGATGGAGAAAGCTGGCCAAAGATTTCGCACGTCCGCTGGAAGTACTTTGAATAATATTGAAGTTGCTTCTTTAAACTTGCCACTTGAAAGAAATGAGAGAAGGTATAGGTTCCACTGATTCATTTTCCAGCACAGTGAATAAGCTAGGTTTCCAATATTTTAATTATTTTAAAGAAAACATTTCATGTTGTAAACAGGCACCTCGAGCTTGAGGTCACCTGGCACAACACTCAAGTCAGAAGCGCCAACCCGTTGCTGATGCCATCCCCTCGGTTGTCTGTTTGGCCACTGCCCCCTCCGCGGTTGTGACTTGCGACTTGCGAGGCAGGTGGTTCCATTTATATATATCACTTCAGTTGTACTGTTGTTCCTTGATTATGAACAATTGACAACACATATTTCTCCGAACGAATGAGCCTCTAATAAGTTAACTTATGGCGATACAAACTGTGGCTATGGCTTTCATTTTTCGTGGGGCGAATTTTACACAATTTAAGACTCAAGTTATCTACTGAACATTTAAAGATGTGGGTTAGGAAGTAGAACTATTCACCGCCTTTGGAGAAATAATTTTCTTTTGCCAAGAAAATATCAAAATATTTTTGTTCTAATCTATTGCTAAAGCATGCGTGAGAAAAAAAGAGTGAAAATGTGTACCTTGTGAGAAAATCCAGCCTCTAACTGGAAGGTTTCACCACAAGAAAAAGCTGATGAAGTTGCCGCGAGGAAGCACAAGCCACAGCACTGTAAATGGCGGAGGCAGAGGGCACGCCACGTGCAGCAAACAGCAGGAAAAGAGGCTCAGTCAGCACACATAGGATCGAAAATGGGTGGCACAGATGAACACCAGAATGAGGAGTTCTGGTGGGAGGTCCAACCATGGCGATGAGCCTTGGACCTGCGCCATGCTGCAAACGAGAGCAAGGCATGATCAGACGAAGAACAAAACAAGGAAATACTCGTAGGCGTGCAGGCATTGAAACGAACACCTGGTAGGCATGGAAATGGACTGGAAGCAGAGTAGCAGAATAATGCTTAACCAAACAGAGAAAGGATCTCACCTTTCAGTTTTATCAGTACGGATCTTCATAAGCCCTCAACAGGGACAAGAAACGAACCAAATTCTGCAGAGAACCACGATAGATTGTCCAGAGATTATGTGGAGACGTCTAGGGTGTCTGAAGGGAAGGCAGATATTGAAACATCAGAACCAGAACCACCATTTGCGATTTGGACGCGGCATGGAGGAGGAATCGAATACCAGGGATGAGATTAAGGGAAGGACGAGGGAGGAGGGAACCAAGGGGGAAGAGAGCACTTGAACTCGCCGTTGCCCGGGGGTGGCGGGGAAGGTGTGCGAAAACAATTTGGCTGGTTTTGAATGGATCTGTTTTTCAACATTGTTCGCGAATTTTGCTTTGTTTCATGTTTTTCCTTACTAACTTGGTAAAACTTATATTAAAAGATAAAAGTCCAAATTACTCTTCCAACTATTCAGTTGATTTAATCTACCACTCAATAGATTTGTCTTTTTGTTTTGTCCCTACATGTACTAGTTGAGTTTTTTTATAAAGAAAATTATGAGGTGAACACACATCATAAACTTATGTTAAAATTATGTATCTTTAGAGTCAAAATGTATTGGTAGATATTCTAAGCTATCAAAATAATAATAAATTTATTGTGCATTTCTTTTCTAACTTGTCCCATGAATTCACATGAAAAGCAGAAAACTAAGCACCTTGTAAGAGAAAATATAAAATTGATGACTGTGACGCGAACATGTGATTTTAGTTTTTTTAAGCAAGCCGCCACTTCGTAGATCGTACTACACACATTCAAATATATTATTAGCACAATAATAAATTAAAAAAACACACAATAATAGTGAAACTACAAACCACGTCACGCACACGCTCTCCTCCTAAAATTACAATAACAGTGTCATGAATCATGATCATTAACCTATGGAGGACCTCCTCCTCTTGGGCGTCACCACATGCTGCGTCGTTTTGCCGTGGCGTCCACCGGCGGCGTGCTTTGTCGTCCACTCGCCTCTGAACGGGTTCAGGCGGCTCAGCGACCGGGACACCGACCCCAAGAAGCTCGCTTTCTTCGCCGTCCGGGCCGGTGACGACGGCGCCGACGACCCGCTCCCCTTGCTGTGGTGCATCTCCGACATGTAGGCCCGCATCCGTGCCAGCTCCGACCCAAAGAAGCTCGCTTTCTTCGCCGTCCGCGCCGGCGACGACGGCGTCCACCCGCTCCCCTTGCCGCCGTGCTGCATCTGCATCCCCGACATGTATGCCCGCATCCGCGCCAGCTCCGACCGCAGCGCCTCGTTCTCCCGCGCCAGCGACGCGTCCGCCTTGGCCTGCGCGCGCGCCCTCCCGGCGGCCGACGACGACGACGACGACGACTGCGTGGCCGACGACACCACGTCGCCCGCCAACGTCGCGGCGGCGGCGTCGGCGCTGCGGAGCTTGAGCTGGTCGTAGTAGAGCGCGCTGAGCACGGCCTGCAGCGGCAGCCGCTTGTTCTGCGACGCGTGGAGGCGCGCCTGGTACGAGAGCTTGAGCGGGTCCATGACGCTGCACACCTTCTCGCGCTGGATCTCGTCCAGCGCCGGGTGCGTCTTGAGGTAGATGTCGACGGCGCGGTACAGCCAGTCGTGCGACTTGCGCGCGTCCTTGGGCACGGCGCCGGCCACGCCGACGAACTTGGAGATGGGCAGCGCCTCCTCCGTCGCGATCTCCGCCGCCACCTCGTCCACGGTCCTGGCGACCTTCTCGAGCGCGGCGGCGGCAGTTCCGGTGCCGGCACCGAGCTCCGTCGCCGCCGCCGTCCCGGACATGGACGCCCGGCGGCTCCTCCTCCGCTCGCCGCTCTCCGGCGCCGCCGCCGCCCCGTGCCGCTCGACGAAGGCGGCGACGACGCGGCGCACGGTGTCGGCGTTCCTCACGCGCTCCCCGGTGCCGTCCAGCGCGACGCCGAGCAGGTCCTCGGCGGTGGCCTCGTCGAGCACCGCGGCCACGCGGAGCTCCAGGTCGCGGCACGCCTTGGCGGACGCCTCGGTGGCCACGGCGGCGTGGAGGAGGCGGCAGAGGAGCGGCGCCGGGATGCCCGGCGCGTCGGCGGGCGACGGGAGCACGTCGACGACGGACTCGAGCAGCGCGCGCTGCTCCGCGCAGTCCCGCGGCGCCGCGAGGACCTCGGCGAGGACGAGCTCCGCGTAGCTCCCCGCCGCCGCGGCCACCACGGCCGGGTCCGCGCGGCGGCACCGCAGCGCCTTGACCACCTTCCCGAACGAGCGCGGCGACAGCGCCGCCAGCTCCGCCTTCCACCACCCGGGGCCGTGGCCGTGCGACGTGGTCGTGGTCGTCGGGAACAGCGCCTCGCGGCAGACGGCGAGCGCGACGGCGTCCGCAGCGCGGCGCGCGACGCCGAGCTCCTCGGTGGCGGACCGGAGGAGGTCGTCGGCCGGCGCCTCGCAGGAGCGGAGCACGGCGACGGCGCCCGGGAGCGCGCGGAGCGCGGACCGCGCGAGGAACTCGTCCACGCGGCGCGCCAGGTCCGCCGACGGGTGGCGCATGTGGAGGAACGCCGCGGCGCAGCGCAGCGCCGCCGCGTTGTGTGGCGTGATCTCGAAGTTGGCGCCGTAGCAGTAGCGCGCGGCCTTCTCGAACGCGTCCGCGCCGCCCGGGAGCGCCGAGAGGTCCAGCTCGACGACGGTGGCCGTGGGGTCGCCGCCGCCGTCGTCGCCCTTATTGCTGCTGGTGCTGGCCACCGCCGCCGCGACGGCCCGGCGGATGTAGCTGCACTTGGGCATCATCACCGCCTGGGTGCACGTCGCAAGCAAAGTGCGTTCACGTCAGTGTCCATGTCTCCATGATCGTTTTGTTCGTGCAGTGTTGATAAATAAATAAATAAAAAATCGTTCCTTTTTTATGAAGAGGAAGAAGAAGAAATCGCAGATCAAAACAATTATTAGCTCGTTTGATCGGGTAGGTGTACCGAGGTCGTGATCGATCGTTTGGTGTTTCGTTTTCCGTTGAGATGAATCACAAAATCAGAGAGATACTACTAGATTATTATTATGTTTCTCCGCCATGATCGACATCGTTGATCTGGTAGGTAAGAATTGCTCTGTTTTTGTTTCACCACCGGCGGCGGCGTACCTTGTGGAGAGGAAAGACGGAGTCGCCGATGCGGATGATGAGATCGGCAGGGATCTCGATCTCCGGGAACGACACCTTGCCGCTGCTGCTGTGTAGGCAACACAAACACGATGGTAACAGGATCATCAGCATCACAGTCACAGCATGCAAGCGTTCTTCACCTCTGGACTCTGGTATGAATAATCTCTATCGTCATGAGATGCATATATACATACCACTGCTGTTTAATGGTGTCCATGGTGGTGGAAGAAGCAGCAGCAGACACGCGCGACGACGACGACGACGACGAGCTGCTGTAGCTGTAGCTTGCGATTGCGGCGGCGGGTTCCGTACAAGGAGGAGCAGGATCAGGGAAAGAGAGCAAGTACCAGAGCGGGGGCATGCAGTGGCTACGACAGTGCAGAGCAGAGGTCCGCCTCCGCCGCGCACACCCCAGCGGTGTGCGCGCGCACGCGCATGCAATGCAAGCCCGATCTGAATCTGAAGAAACAAGCACAGCCTTCAGAAAGCCCTCTCTTATATAGAGAGAGAATTTTGTCCGGCCTCTCTTTTTTCAATTTTTTGTGGTGGTATATTCAGTAATTGAATTGATTTGGGAATACTGTACCGGTTGAATACTGTACGAAAGATCTGATTGGAATTGGAGGAGGGCTGCGGTTTTTGCATGGCTGGTATTCATTGGATCGATCAATTCAACTATAGCTAGTGAGCGAAAACCAAATTAATAAGTTAGGGCTTGCTTGGAAGAATGTCGTACTCGTACGCACGAACGTCCTGTCCTGATCGTCGTCGTCGTCGTTCTCGATCGGCGACGAACTCAAAGTACTGGTGGCCACTGCTCGCGCTCGCCGTGGCGGCCCGCCGGGTCGTCGCCGCCTTGCTAGCTCTTGCTCTTGCTTGGACGAGACGGGAAGACCGGCCGGCCTCCGTCTCGACGGCAACATTCCCATGTCTCGACGCAGACTAAAACTAAAAGCTACACGCAGCGTTTTTCCATTTTCCAGACCGGTAGATTTCCTCGGTGCTGCTGCATCTGCACGAACAGCGACACATTCTTCAATCTTCAATTCAACCCCACACGCGCGCCTGTGGCCTGCCGCGAGCGTCGCCAGCGTCCCGACGTTGACAGAAGACGCCGGAGCTCGCTTTCGGCCTCGGCGGCAGCGCAAGAGTACGAGGCGCAACTGGCTCGCCCGGGCTTTGGATTACGCGCCGCCGGTCGGTCTCCGGCGGCGGCGGCCGCGCGCGCGAATTCCAATGAATTGAACAAGCTAGCTGCGAGCGGCGCAGCTTGGTCCCGGGCCTACACGCCCGCTCGCTCGCCGGAGCGGACGTCGACGTGCGCACGCACGTACGCCGGCCGGCGACTGTTGCGTGTTCCCGCGAGAGGCCCGCCCGAGACCCGTGGACTCCGGCCGGCCACGGAGGGAGGAGGAGGATAACACGCTGGGGTGCGGGCCCCGCGAGAATCCGGACTCCGTATACGAGGGGCCAGTGCCGGCTCGCCACGTCGGAGATAGGGCATCTCGGGGTGCAAGGAGATAAGCTGAAAAGACTGCCCCCCCACCCCCCCTGCTAGCTTGCTGATGCTTTGCTTCGTTCAGCTGGAGGCTGGAGCTTTCCTCTTTGGCTGCAGGAAATGGTAGCATCGAAGATAGCTTTTCAGGAATCCGGATCTCTTTCCTGCTCGTCTTTTCTTTGTCTCAAACTTATCCGGCCGGGGGCATACGTATACTTTTCGTGCTGCAACGAGAAAGATCAATCAGCTCTTGCACAAAGCAAGCACCCAAACAAACTAGATCAGATTTGTTTTTTTTTTAAATGTACTAGGACAAATGTCTGTGCGTTGCAACAGGAGAAGAAAGAGACTCTAAAAATCTTTTAGGTTGAGTTTAATCCAAAGTTTAAATTTTTAAACTCTAACTATAAATAAACTCTTTTGGGTTTAGTTTAAAAATATAAAAATGACGTAAGTAGATCCATTTTAAAATTTAATTTCATAGTACATATGCCCGTACGCTGTAACGGGAAAAAAATACATTAGGATTGTTCGGCATGATTTATGGCGGTTGTTGTTGTTTTGTTGTGATAGAAAAATATTGACCAACTTTGACTGATCATAAGCTTTAGCAAACAAGGTCATTAACACAAAAAAAGACATAAATGTTAAATACCTAAATATTTATATTTGTTTCTTTTTATTAAATTTTTGAGCTATAATTTTCTTTATGATGGATTCGTAGTGTAGGTTAACATTGATAATAATATCATAATGTCCAGTTAATCTATACCTAATAATAAAGAACCCCGTTGGATGGAGCTTAGGGCCCTAATGGTAGCAACGGTGGCCGATCCAAGGAGGGGCGAGGATGTAAGGTGGATTTGACGGAGGTCACCATAGCGCCATGGGGGAGGGGAGGAGTAAAAAGTGTCTCGCTGATGGTAGGGAGCTCGGCGAGACCGGTTGATGATGTGGGGCAGAGGAAGATGAAGGCGAGAGCGACATGAGGATAGGAGAAGACGGGTGAAAGAAGATACGTACGCACCCGCACATATGCTAAGCATCGCATTTTTTAAAAAAAATCAGTCAAAAAATTTGTTTGGGGGCAGAGGAAGATGAAGGCGAGAGCGACACGAGGAGAGGAGAAGACGGGTGAAAGAAGATACGTACGCACCCGCACATACGCTAAACATCACATTTTTTAAAAAAAATTAGTCAAAAAAATTGTTTATGCAAAAACAAATTTTAGAATAATAAATTTAGTCAAAATTGTTTCACGGGAGAAATATTTGTCAAACTGACCAAATCTCGAAAACAAATAAATGCAGAAAGACCAAAGTTTAAATTGTTAATTTTGGCAGTGGTCCACGAGCCTCACGTCGACCTCGTCCAGGTAAATAGTTAAATAGGACATGTCCATGGTTAACTACTTAGTCCGTTGAAATTCAAATGATTTATGCTATTATTTTAGGATTTTAAGCTGAAAGACTATAATAAATATTTCTAATTTGTTCAATTGTTTTTAAAAATGTTAACTTCAGATTAAATTCAATCTAAAAGATACACTATTTTTTATTTTTTATTCCTAAGAAATTTGTTCTTATTCTAAAAAAATATGAGAAATTACAAAGGAAAAATATATCTATCTTTTTTATATCTATATCTGACATTAAAGAGTTAAAATTTATGCCACACTAATAATTTTAGTCTGCCAACACTTTTTAGTCGTGAATGTCCAAATTCTCTGCTATGTTTCAACTGCCCCAAACTCTATACATGGTGTGGACGAGAAGTGCTAGAGGTGAGTCGGGTTCGGACTACAAGTCCCACGCCAGCCCGCTTTACCGTTTTGACATAGATGTCCAATGGGCCGTGCCGGCCCGGTCCGGCACGTTATCGGGCCGTGCCGGCCCGATGGCCATCGTGCCTCTGCGGGCTGCCGGGCCGTGCCGCAGCGTGCTGCGGGCCTGGCCTTCGGCCCAGGCACGGGTCTGCGGGCCATTTTTCGGGCCGTGCCGCCCGTTTGGCACGGCAGGCCGTGCCGGCCCACAGCCCGACTAGTGCCAGGCAACCAGGGACAAGACTGATTAAAGATTCAAGATTCAAAATTCAATTAGATTCACTAACAGTCTAACACAGATTGATAGAAATAACACATGAATACATGATAACCAAAATGAGCTGTTTTGTGCAATGCTGTCTCATTAAAAACCTTTCTAGTTAAAACTCATCCTTGTGAGAAACCCTAGAAAGGAAAAAAGAGTGCAGCCAGCTCAAAAGTTTTAATCATACTATTTACTGTCTTACAATCCATAGTGGCATAGCCACCCAAAATTACAGTGAGTCTACACTAAAAGTTCTCAGATCACTCTTCTTCTCACACTCAGACTCACAGTCATAGCAAAAGCCAAAAGATCCCTCATCCACAGACCACAGAATGACTAAGTAACAGAAGCATCAGCAGTCCCAGTCCCGCCACCGCCACTCCCGCCGCCTCCCTCTTCATCAAGGTACAAGTTCTTGAATGCTTCCACAAGCTCATGGTCCTCGGCTTCATGTTGTTCCCTTCTTGCTCCAAGCTCCCAATCTTTGATGCAGGTCAGAATCTCCACATTTTCTGGCAACAAGCGTCGTCGCCGCTCTTCTAGTATCCTCTCTGTCAAACTGAAACAAGACTCCGAAGACACAGTAGAAACAGGAACAGACATGATGTCTTTAGCCATTATAGATAGAACAGGATAGGTTAGCTTATGGTCACGCCACCAGAGAAGTATGTCAAACTCATCCTCATAAGAAGTCACACAATCACTGTCTAAGTAAGCTGTGAGCTCACTAACAGCAGAAGAATGATGGACTGAAGATGATTGGGAACAGGCAGGGGCAGGACCAACAACACCAACTCCACCACGTCCTCCAAAGATCCTTCCTCATGCCTGTTTCTTCTTACCAGAATGAGCTGTTGGTTGTGCAACCCTTTGAGATCTAGCTGCACCAAACTTGATTTCATACTTGTTAAACAACTTATACAATTCATTTTTAACTTCAGCATAATAAGAACTATAATATGTTCCAGTAGATTCAGCAAACAATTCCAGCACATTAAAGAACCCCTTCATCTTAGCTCTAGGATCAAGAATGAATGCATATGAATACAACAAGGGTATGTTCTCAAAATATTTAAGGAATTTTAACTTCATAGGACCAACAATACTTCTAAAATTCTGATCTCTTTCAGCAGCAGACAAGTGACTAGCAATCTCAAGGATATGATGCAAAACAAGTGGACTAGTTGGATAATAAACACCAGATAGAACAAGAGTAGAATCATAGAACAGTTCCAGAAACTCCATTATTCTTTCAGCAACATGCCAATGATTTCTAGTAAGCAATTCTGAACCATAATGCAAACTGATGAATGTAGAAAACACATGCTTGTATGGAATCAAATGTTTAAGCATTAAGTAAGTAGAATTCCATCTAACATCCATATCCAAGCCAAACTTTCTAGGTCTAACTCCTTTAGCTTTACAGAAATCTTTGAACAATGCAATTCTTTGATTAGATGAATTTAAGAAATTAATTGCAGTTCTGAAATCTTCTGTAAAAGGTTTCAACCTCTTCAAGCCAGATTTTACTATCAGATTAATGATATGACAGAAGCACCTTTGATGCACAAGCAAATACTTAACTCTATCAGGATCCTGATCAGTAGGATCTGGATAAGAACCCAAGTAACCAGACAACATAGGAGTCAAAGTTTCCATAGCCTTAGCATTAGAAGAAGCATTATCAAGACTGACAGCAAAAACCTTATCAATCAAACCAAATTCCTGAACCACAGAAGCAATTCTTTCAGCTATGTTTTCACCAGTATGCCTAACCTCAATAAGCCTAAACCCAACAACCCTCTTATGAATCTCCCAATCAGCATTTATATAATGAGCAACAACACTGATATAGTCTTCTTTAGCATTACCAGACCATATATCAGAAGTTAAACAGACACAAGTAGAAGCAGGCAACACAGATTTCATAAGCACGGCACGTTGATCATCAAATAGTTTAGCCATATCTCTAGTGGTTGTTTGTCTAGAGACCCTTTTGAACTGAGGGTTATGAGCACGTTTAATATAATCCTCCCATGCTTGTGTGTCACCTATACCTAATGGGAGGTCCATTCTAGCAATCAGACGACATAATTCAATACGAGCAACAGCAGGATCATATTTCCAGTTATGCAAACCATCAGGATTCATAGCAAGCCTAGACTGAACCCTACGATCATGTTCATGCTTAGTCGAACAAGCTTTTTGGTGCCTAATCAAATGACCAGTGCCAGCAGCAGATCTAGCAGAGTACCTCTTACCACACATTTTACAGATAGCAGCAATTCTAATATCACCATCTTTGATCTCATCAAAATCATTCTAGACAGCTGATCTCTTACCACCAGTACCAGGACCAGAGGAAGTACCATGAGTGTCGTTGGAGGCAGCCACTCCTCCCCCATCGCCGTCATCAGTGGCAACGCCACCGTCACCGACATCGATGCCGAACAACGCGGCAGCGTCCTCACCGAGGTCGTCGTCGTTCTCCATCTCCAACTCATCGTCCGAACAACGGTCGAGATCGACGGGACTATCATCGGCGACCCCGACCGCGGCCGGGGACGAGCTGGACGGCCTACCGCGACCTCAACCTCGAGCTCCAGCACCGTCCCTCGACGGTAAACGCGAGCGCCGAGCCATGTCCACTCCAGAGGAGGAAGACGTGGCGTCAAGCACCAACCTGCAAAGATGAGAAGCATAGATGAGATCATGAGAAGTAGAGAGAAGAGAGAACAGAGAGCAGATGAGAAGTAGATAGAGAGCAGAGAGTAGATCTAGGGTTAGGGTTAGGGTTTACCTGCGCTACCGGAGCCCAGCGCCGGAGAGGAAGAGGAAGGGGGCCAAAGGAGACAGACAAGACCAAATCACACCGATTAGAATCGACGGCGAGCGGCGGAGGAGTTACTGACAGTTCCACGAACTCACATGGTTCACCGAGAGCGGGAGGAGGGGAAGGGAAAGGAGGAACATGAAGGGAGAGGGAGGACAGAGGAAACCCGGAGGAGAGAGGCGACCCGGAGGAACGATGACGGTCGACAGCGATGACACCGGAGTCGGGGACGACGACGGAGCGAGAGCAGAGAGGAGAGAGCGAGAGAGAGAGACGAGAGTGCTGCGCGGCGGGGGAGGGAGGGGAATGAATTAGGGTTCGGGGCGGGGGGCCGCGGCTAGCGGCTTTTATATGAGCCGGGGGGCGGGGGGCGGGGGGGGGCGGGGGATGAGGCACCGGGCCGCGGCCCGTGCCTGCCGTTGGAGCAGGCCGTGCCATGGGCTTGGGTGGCGGCCCAGGCACAGCCTGGTCCATCGGGCCGTGCCAGCCCGGTCCGTTGGCCATCGGGCCGAGCCGTGCTCAGGCCGGGCCAAATGACCGGGCTACGGACCGGGCTAACGGGCTCGGGCCAAATGGACATCTATAACGTTTTGTGCTCTAGCTCTACACAACTTCTCTAATAGGAAAACCTTCATTTTTTCCTTAACTATCATAAAAGTCAGTACAAAATCAGACACAACTCCCTCATCTCCCTAACCAAGAAACGTGACCTCCCATGGTTGTTTCACTGTGTGTTTTTTCTTGTTTTTTATGTTTATTTCAGCTGAATCGTTTTTCTTTTATGTTTATTTTGGTTAAATCATTTAAAAATTATAGTAAAATCATGGAAAAATATAAAATAGAAAATTTAATTTTGTTGAACTTCATAGTAGTAGATTTCTATAGTGATCATATGATATACTTTAATATAAAGTTTTTATTGTAGTTTTAGATTTATGTTTTTGTGTAATACTACTGTAACACCTATAACTTCTGCATCCAGCCCGAAAAAAGGCTTGGTCATTGCATTGGTCCATAACTTGAACTCTTGAGTCATACTCATAGGAGTTAGATAGCATATGTAGAACCACTGTACAAATTTGTATTCGAATAAGTAACTTAAGATATAAATTTTGTGCAATATACGAACATGCTTGTTATTATAATAAAAAAGAGAGAGAGAACGTGTCGGCAGACACAAAATAATTGGACCAAGGCAGGGCAAGCATACTGGGCTTTGTATTCCGATCATGGGCTTCGGTTGATGCACAGCCTGTTGTGGCTGCCGTGACACACACCGGTGCTACTCATGTTGAGCATGTGTGTGGACCTGCTTTTATACTTTATATAAGTCCGATCCCATCTCGACATCGACATCCCAGCAAGAAGCATACCCGCGCCACGAGGGAGTGAATAGCACAGAGCACAGCCAAAGCGCTGCATTAAGTTTTAATCCCGGAGGATGTAATTACATATTCAAGATTTTTTTTGAGTATTTATATTATTTGTTATCAGTACACTAAAGCAATTTTAGTGTATTATTGTTTGCGTATTTCTTTTACAGTATTTGTTATCATCAATACAAATAAATGCAGAAAGACCAAAGTTTAAATTGTTAATTTTGGCAGTGGTTCACGAGCCTTAATGATCTCACGTCGATCCCGTACAGGTAAATATGGAGCAACGGGGCACGAGGCGCTCTTCTTATAGCGTGAGCTCGTGGCTCGTCCGCCTTCAGCTGGTGAGGTGGTGTTAAACGCCCAGACCAAAACTGAACGAGCGCTCGTCTCCGCTCTACTGCCGCTGAGGTCTCGTGGGCTACCGAGACTGGGCCTTCAAGTTTGGGCCGATTTCGTTGCAAAGAGGTCCGGGCCGAGACGAAACAACCAGACTGGATCGGTTTTTGCTCCAACCGGTGCTGTCGACCAGACGAAAGGGGAGGGGGAACGGACAGACTATTAGTCCCATATCGGTCCCCTAATCTTGTGGAAATCCTAATTAGTCTATATAAATAGACCAGACGAAAACGGTCAGACCAAAAACAGTGAAGAAATTTTATCTCTTTATTATTAATATTATATTATTATTATTATTATTATTATTATTATTATATTATTATTATTATTATTATTATTATTATTATTATTATTAGGTATTGATATAGATATAGATATTATTAGGTATAGATAGATTATTATTATTAGGTATAGATATAGATATAGATATGGATAGATATAGATATAGATAGTGAAGTACACCATACAGCGATATCTAGCGTTTCCTGAAAACTAAAACCCAGAACAACCAAGAGCGCAAAAGGAAAACCAAACCTAAATTACCATACCCATTTTGGTTGGTTCATTTGGAACTTTTGTGTGAATATCTGCACCCTCAGATCAATGGAAAAACATTTATAAAAAAAAAGGCGGTCATGCATGCAAAGACAATATAATGTCAGATACCGATTGCTTCGAGCTTTTCTCTTTGCCAGAAGCAATGGGAGCAGCGCAAAAGATTCAAAGAGGGATTCTCGTGATCTGGTTTGGGTTCAGGGCATCGAGTCCTCATCTCTATTGATCTTTTCTTTTCTGTCGAGCTTATCCCGGGAGCCTGCTTTTCAAACCAAAAACAAAGGAAAAGATCTTGCACGTAGTTTGCCAAACACATCAAATATTTTGGTCACGCTTTTTTTCTTAACCAACATGAGATTGTTTCAAACAGGGGTTCAAAATTCCACTAAACTACAGGCTAATGCTACAGGACAACCGCGTGTTTTAGAAACCACTGGCACACAACTTTTTTTTTTGGCCGCACGCCAACGCACTTGTTCCCACGCTGTCGCGCACCCGCGCCCGCCTGTGCCCATGCAGTCGTGTGCCCGCACTCGCACTCGCACGTGTCGGCGCTGCTGTGTTATGAAATACGGCGGAAAACGACGATGCAAACAAGATCAATCACAACGAGACACAAGATTTAATATAGAAAACCCTCCCAATACGGAAGGTAAAAACCACGGACGCCAGCCAGCAAATGCTCCTCACAATTTATCAAGAGTTAGGTTACAACACCGTATGGCGGCTTACAAGATCGTAATCAAGGTGAAACCCTAACGATGGGTATATGTACTGTTACGCGGGGGGCGGGCCTCCGCTCCGCTCCGTCAAAAGTCGGTCAATATAATGTGCAACTGAATTTGAAACATACTCCCTCCGTATCGCTTTTAGATGATGTTTTGAACAAGGTTTGAGTCAAACATTGGGAATATAAATCATGAATAACTTTTAAATTATTGAGTTTAGAGATATAAAATTATATAAATAAATTTATCTTGAAAAATACTTTCATAAAAGTATACATATACCATTTTACAATAAATATTTTAAAAAAAACAAGTGGTCAAAGTTGCACTTTGGAGACCGTGTCGCTGTCCTAAACGTCATCTAAATACGATACGGAGAGAGTATATAACATGTTGTCTCCACCGCGCCCGCATAGGCCCGGTTCTTCCCAAACTTCGGCGAGCTTCTTCTTCTCCAACTCTGGTGCCGCCCATCAATTTTGTCTTTGTCCTTCCATAAAAAATGTTAGTTGTGATTTGTTACTTGTAATTTGTGATTTGTGTCGAGGAGGAAGATGAAGGAGAGATGAAGATGAACAGTACCAAAAGGGGGGTGAAATCGGGTGTGGTCACACTCGGTTGTTGCATAGACAAACTCAAACTATATGTTGGTGCACTAATCATTTGGTTCATACAATTAGTATGATTATGAATACTAGAATATATGTTAAGTGTGGTTTTTATGAAAAACTAGAAAAAGGAAAAACAAATCTAAATATATAACCAAAATATCTTTTTTGTATTATTTGGTTTTTATTTTTACTAAACTCTAATCACCCCGTCAATCCCTTGATCCATGAAAAATGAGTGGTGCAAATACAATATCACGACATGTTCATCGACTATGATAGTAACATAAACTAGTAAACCAAAGTCACCAGTCAAACATTAAATCATCTTGTAAGGATCATGTGTCCATGTGTATGATTATGTTTGATTTTGATGATGATACCATTACTAGGATTAAGATGTGTGCTAAGATCTTTTTAGATAATGGAACAAGATTGTAGCCTCTACTATCCGAAGATGATACACGATGAGAGATAAAACACAAGCAACAAAGTTTAGCCTAACCCAGGCGAACAACTAACACTTGGAAAATAACTAAGACTAAGCTTCAATTCGGTTCCGAAAGCTCCATCCTCATTAATAAGCTTAAACAATCATTTGCTCAAAGATACATCTATTTTAAATATCTAGGTTTTGTATGCCTAGTCCACCAAAATCTTTCAACCTACAGAGAATACTCCATTTAGCAGGGCGATTTATCTTTTTATTTTTGTCACAGTGCCAAAAGATGACACTAACACTAATCTAACTTTTAAAGGGCTCTTCTAGGGACTTAAAAAAATGATAACATGAACATGACCAAACTAGTTAGCACTAAGTGAATCAAGACTAATTTCCCACCAACCGAGAGTAATTTTCTTTTCCAACTACTGAGTTTTCTATAACTTCTCCATGAAGACCCAATCCTTGATCGATAATTTCTTATGATTCATAAGTATACCTAAATACCTAAAAGGGAAGCCTCCCAACTTTTGCACCTAAACAATCTTGCATACTCTTGTTCATAGTCCTTGGCTGCTCCATAACAAAATAGCTCACTTTTGTGAAAAATATTTTTTAGCCCTGATAGTTGCTCTATCAACCACTAGCTTGAGATCTTTGGCTTGGAGCATGCCATGCTCTGTAAACATAATGGTGTTATCCGCAGATTGGAGGATAGGCAATCCATCCTCTACCAAATGAGGGACAACTCCCCTAAATTTTCCATTAGACTTAACCCGAAAAATAAAGGATTCCAACATATCTGCAACAAGACTAAACAAGATGGAAGAAATATCCTACCTCATCACTTACTTTAGCTACCTTCCCTCAAAATCTGATGAATCCAATTGGTGAAAAGCCTTTCGTTGTCAACACTATTGTAAAAAAGGAACACTTCACCTTGTTGTAGGCTTTCTCAAAATCTAGCTTTAAGATCACCCCATCTAACTTTTTCCTGTACATCTCATGAATGGTTTCATGCAAAATAACCACTCCATCCAAAATATCCCTACCCTACATAAATGTCGATTGTGATGGCTGAATCACCTTTTGAGCCACTAGGACTATTCAGTTAGTCATCACTTTTGTAAAAAATTGAAGCTGACACTTAACACACAGATGGGTCAGAATTGTTGGCTATGTGTAGCTTCCTTTTGCTTTGGTAATAATGTAATTATACCAAAGTTAAGGCTGAAGAGGGAAAGGTTACCCTTATGAAATTCTAAAAAGAGAGGCATGAGGTCATCTTTTATTAATTCCTAAAAAGCAGGCCAGGAACCCATATGGTCAATATTACCTTTATTATGATCCATTTAAAAAAATTGCCTCCACGTTATTCTCCTTTTCTAGTTTCCTTGTTAAGATGTCGTTTTCCAACTGTGAAACTTGTAACATGTCACTTGTAAAGGACTTATCATAGAAAAGTTATTACTATCCGAACGGTTCTCCAAAGAGACCTTTATAGTAATTGGTGATGAATATTTTTAAGGTTTTCCTCACCCTCCATTGTTCCTTCCTCTTACTCTAAATGGAAAAAAATCCTTGCTTTGCTATGCTTTTCATTTGCCACTAAATGAGAATACTTAGTATTACAATCACCAGATAACAACTTAATTTTCTTGGCTCTTTGATATCATTTGACTTCTTCCCATAAAAGAAGGGCAAGTCTCTCTTTATAGTAATTTTTAAGATCAATTTCCATACTGCTGAGTGGCTGCATGCAACTCTGCTTTTTTTATCTAACTCATCACCTTTTCTACTCACTCGGCCTTTTCTTTCTTGTATTTTTCACTAACATTTTTGGACTAACACCTTAAAAAATGTCTAAACCTTTGAATTTTGACATCTCTGTGCGATGTTTTGCCTCTGAACTCCTTTTTCCATACATGACACTACTAGAGAACAGGCCTTTGGACGATCTATCAATTGAGCTATAGTCTCGAACAAAAATTGCGTCCGGGGCTAAAGATCTTTAATCCCGGTTGGTGTTACCAACCGGGGCTAAAGGTGAATCTTTAGCCCCGGTTGGTATTATCAACCCGGACTAAAGGTGCTGGACCTTTAGTCCCGGTTGGTAATACCAACCGGGGTTAAAGGGTGAACCTTTAGCCCCGGTTGGTGTTACCAACCGGGACTAAAGGTCCTTTTAGCCCCGGTTGGTGTTACCAACCGGGGCTAAAGGTCCTTCCCGAGTGGATTCAAAAGGAAAACGTCCAGAACTACATCACGTGAGTTGCGTAGCTCAGTTGGTAAGCGTGCCTGAGGCGAGATGTGCTGAGTTCGAATCTCACACAGCACATATTTATTTTTCCTCTGTGGACCTTTAGCCCCGGTTGAATGCACCCGGGACTAAAGGCCGGGACCTTTAGTCCCGAATTCTTAGTCCCGGTTGGCATACCCGGGACTAAAAGCCCATTTTAGCCGGGACTAAAGGCCCTTTCTCTACTAGTGTGAACAACCAACTCATAAAATTCATCCCTTAATAACCAACCAAGTTCGAATTTGAACCCCGACTGTTTGTTTCCATGGGCGCGCCATAATCAGTATCGAAAAGTAACAGAGTGTAATCTGATATTTCTCTTATCCATATATGCTTGTATATATAGTCACAAGTGGAAATTTAGGCTCCCATTCCATGCTCACTAAGATCCGGTCTAGCCTTTCATATAAGTTGGTGTTTCCATGGAACTGGTCCATTGTTGTTATTTTCCTGTGGGTTTGTAATGATATTAAAATCTCTATCGAGAAGAACATGACCCTTTTTCCTTTGCACACATGTTTGGACCTACTGAATGAGGAAGGATTCCTTGTGTTCCACGTACTGGTGCAATCCATAAGCTGCGGGGGGAAAAAAAAAAACTCCCCTCAATAGAAACCATCCACTTTGTTTGTTTGTTTCTAAGCCGAAACTTGACATAAAAGTGTCCCTCATCAGTAGTACCGATATATATCAAAGATGCTAATTAAAACCAGCATCACAGCATGCATCGTTCACCCTCTCTGATATTGATCGAAGAAGAAAAGCGCGCTACATATCATGCATGAGATGGGTACCACTGCTGGCTGATCCTGTGTTCATGGTGGACCATATGGTGGGGAAGCAGCTAGCAGACATGCTTGACAATGAGCTGATGTACGTGTAGTACTGTAGCTGGTAGTGGCAGCTTCCTTACAAGGAGCACTGGAGCAGGATCAGGCCGGATGGGCGAGCAGCAACAAGGACCAGATCGAGCCTACTACGTACGTACAAGCTCCTAGCTAGTCCGCTGCATGCATGCATGATCTGACGGAGCAGTACGTCTTCTGCCGATGCTTCTCATATACGTATATACTCCGTACTACGTACGTACTCCTTGCCGTCTCTCGAGCTGTACGTGTACGTCAGTGCGTGCAGCCTCCTTTTTTTTCCCCCGTGGTGTTCTTGTTTCTGTATTCGATCTGTTGGTATCGGAAAAAAAGAGATCGATCTGATTGGACTGGACAGACCGCAGTTTTGGCGCGTGGCTCGTGTTTATTGGATCAACGAGCTGCTAGTATGAGCGGAAACCCAAAAATCGCTCGCAAGTATTGGGGCTTGGAATGGCGTCCCGATCGTCGTCCTCGTCATCAGTTGTTGGATTTCTCGGCAGCTCAACTGTCTGGTGGGCCCCCGGCCGGCCTCTTGTTGGACGAGACGAGACGAGAGCAGAAGCTGACAGCAGGCCTCCGTCTCGACGTCGACGGCAACATTAATTTCCATGACCACACATGTTCGCTTCTATACGTACATACAATAATATACTAGGCAGGACGTAGCGTACTTCTTATCATACGGCTACCAAGTACCCGTATATATACGTATACCAACAAGTACCACCAACCTTTGTCATGATCATCATCTCGCGACGAAAGAATGAAAACGCGCCGTCTCATTCAACCTAGCTGACAACCTTAGCCGGTGACTATTATCGCGTCGATCTCCGAGACCAGTACGTACTCGTCGACTCCAGTCGGCCACGTCGTCGGAGGATACGTAACGCTGGGTGGGGCCCGCAAGAATCCGGCATCCGTACGCCGGACCAGTGCCGGCTCGCCACGTCGGAGATATGGCATCTCGGGGGTAAGCGCAAAAAAGATTTTTATTACCATTCTGACCCTGCTTGCTTCGGCCGTTCTAGCTTTCCCCCTCTTTGGTAAATCCGGCGGTTCTCTTTTCTATCCGTCTTCTTTTCTTTGTTCCGAACTTAGGGTCTGTTTGGTTGGTGACCAGACCTTGCCACGCCACAGATTCGTCGTGCCACAGTTTTTCTGGCAGTCGTTTGGTTCACTGCCACAGCTATGGCACGCCACACTTTCTTAGCACCATGCCCCACACGTCATAGACTCATTTTCGTGCCAAACTTTGCCACAAGTGTGGCTTCGATTTTGCTCGCCACACTTTCTGTGGCAGCCACAGTTTGCCGAAGATCAGGCGTGGCAAGTTACGGTCACCAACCAAACAGGCCCTTATCCTGCTGGAGGAGCTAGTGTACTTTTCGTGCTGCAACGAGAAAGACCAATCAACCTGCACATGCAAAGCAAGCACATAAAAACCAAACCTAAACTACCAGAATATTTTGGTTGGTTTATTTCGAATTTTTGTGAATCAGCACCCCCGGTGGTCCGTGGAAAAAACTACTGCTACACACACAAAAAAAAAAAAGCCGTGATACAAAGACAATATCCGATACTGGTTGCTTCGAACTTTCCTCTTTGGTTGAACATGATTTCAGTGTTGATCTTTTCTTTTCTTTTTTTTTTGACAGATATAAACACGGCTTTTATAGAAAGCACAATATCCAATTACAAAAGGTCCGAATAACAAAGGCTAGGAAGAGGGGAAAAAATAGGTGGGGACTATCCTCACCAGCTAACCATATGAAGCTTCTAAAACCAAACCAGAGAAATCTTATTACCACACTCTAAAAGAGAACATACACCCAAGAAACAGAGCCTACAGACCAAAGCCGCAAACAGTAGCTCTCAGGAAGCAAGACACCGACCACCAGAAAGAGCTAAACCACTTCAACGGTGGAGCAAAACGGCTTCAGAGCACTCCTTTGACCTCTAGATCAGCAATTTGCTTCTAGGTGCCCATCAACCACTTCTTCAGTTTTTCTATCTTGTCTTCCAAATATCTTGCATCTTGTTCCTTCACGCGACAATACTCCGTTTCTGAATAAAACAGAAACTTTCTATGAAAAACTTCATTGGATGTTTTTTTTTGGGAAATCCTTTTCTATCCCTATCTTGTTTCTGACATTCCACAAACCCCAAAGAACAATTGATAAAATGAAAATCTTGATATGATAATCTCTTTAAAGGAATCCATTCTTAAGATTAACCCTAGTTTGTAATCTGTCATGTATAGATAACCACATAAAAACTTTGATTTTTTTAGGAACCCTACTCTTCTAGGGCTTCTGCATACATTTATTTGTGATCCCCCTAAAAGTTAATTGTCTATACATAAATCTTGTAGTATATCTCCTAGATATCCAACACTCGACCAGCAGTATTTGTCTTTTTCAACATTTAGTCTATTGCCATCAAGAATATCCATCAGTCTTTCCCATTCGTTCATCTCTCTCTCCCCCAAAGATCTTTTAAAGTCAATATTCCAACCATCACCTTCCCAATAGTCACTTACCACACAATCTTTGTCTCATATTCTGACCATTATTCGCTTGTATAGTGCATCCCTATTTTAAAATATCTCTAGACTTCAAGACCCCTTTCTAGAACTGTGATCAGAGTTCGTAGCTAAGTATTTCCTATGGAGCAAAGTAACACATTGGTCTTCTAATCAGCTTTCAAAACTATCCAACCCCCAATTTGCTTGTCAAGGCCTCATTCATATTCCTAGTTTCCATGATTCCTAATCCTTCAAAATCTTTAGGTAGACAAAGATTTCTCCATTTAACTATATGATATTTAAAATTGTTTCCATTCAACTTAGCTTCTAATGTCTTGCTTGAGGTGTTAATCATCCGGATCACAACTTTGTCTAAGTCGAATCCATTGCATCCTATTGAACTGTACAAAAAATACTAGCAAACAACATTAGTTCAAGTGGTCATGTTGATAATCAAACTCCAAAACCTAAACTTAATGGCCTGTAGGGCCCATTTTCCTTACAACCACCCATGCCATCACCCCTACCTCCAACTTTTTGCTCTCTGCCGGGACCAAAAGATTTACCTAGAATTGAGTCCTTTCTACCATCACCCGTTTTGCACCACCCTTGATCCAAACATCGTTGGTTAGTAGTTCTTGGAAAGTGAGAATGAAAGTTAAAAAGGGATGGAGGAAGTAATGCACTAACACCCCCACCCCAAAGAAACAACATTAGAATACAACAGTAAGAACAACTTCCAGAGACTCTCTATATTCTTCCAAATATAGCCGTCTTCTACTTCAGATTTCTCGCTAACCAAAAATAGACAATGAGAATGACTCTTTAGAATGCATACAAAATATACAAAAAAATGTTGGAGAGTAGAGAGATACTCCCTCCATACCCATATTAGTTGACGTTTAGGACAGCGACACAGTCTTCAAAACACAACTTTGACCTCTTATTTTTGTAAAAATATTTATGGAAAAGTGATATATGTATACTTTTATGAAAGTATTCTTCAAGACAAATCTATTTATATAATTTTTATATTTGTAAACATAAAAACTTAATAGTTATTGATGATTTATATTCCCAATGTTTGACTCTAACCTTTTCTAAAACGTCAACTAATATAGGTATGGAGGGAGTATACTTTTTTTTATGAAAATGACTTTCCGAATGATGATCTAGAGAGTGAACTTTACAAAGGCTCTTAGAGATGCTCAATGGTGAACTTGCTAAACCATATGGTTGAAAGTGAGAACAAAAACAATATTATTTATCATATTGTTTGATGAAAATATATAACTTTGGCCATATGGTTTATCAAATTCTTCCATTCACGTTGATTTTTTAAAAGAATCATGGAAATAATCTATGAAAATCATATCTCTCGATTGGATCAAAAAATTGTAGTCGACAACCTTTTACTTTTAAAGATTTTATGTCAACAAATTGTTATGATATTCATAGCGGAACACAAGTTTTCATATATCAACTTTTTACCCATATTTCGGACATAAAAAAAAATAAAACGAGATTTGTATCAAAGAGTTCTCCGCTAGTACAAAGTTGCCGAGTGCCATGGTTTCGTATAAAGATCATTTTCATCTGAAACCATATGAAAATGCTAAATATGTCTTTATAGAAGACTATCGGTTCCGCCTCTTTCAAATAACACAATTAGATATATGTTTTTATAAAAGACACGTCATCTACAATTAGGGATCGTGTACAGGGAGTGGGCCGTCTCATGGGCCGTGGGCTGGTACCGAGTGTGGGCTCACCTGGTTTTTTTTTTGGGAGGCTCAGCTGATCTGTTAGTACAAGAAGGAAACCCAACAGCACATAAGGGTGATCGATCGATATTCAGAAAGTTATCTTCTTCAACCTCTAGTTCCTCTCTCCCTACTCGATGCATCTCTCTGCCTCTACCTCAAGCTTCCCTTGCTGTATCTCTAGAACCTCTCTTGCTTTGCTTCCTATTTCCAACTCTCGAATTAAAAGACACTCCGATGGACTGAATTCCGGCCCCTTTCCAAATCAAAGAACAAAATTATACATTTTCGTACCATCATCTGACCAAAATTGACATTATGTCCTTTCACTATACAAATATAATTCCACAGTTTAAACCAGTGAAATTTGGCTTTTCCCATGCTCTAGAAATTATGTAATGCTAACTCCCGTTCTCCGTTCTCCCAAACAGTGAAAGCTGATTACGCAATGCTACGCTTACATCTCCGTTCTCCAAAATGGCGTGACGCTAGTTTTCGTTTACGTCCTTGAAACACGTAATGGTAGTTGTGCGATGCATGTATGCAGTATGCTGCAATACGGTGAAGGCAGGCATTCAGATTTCAGGCTAAAAAAAAGTATACTAGACTAGTGTATAAGTATATATTACAGTCATCAAGTTTTGACACTAGCAGTTACTTACTGGTGCTAATTTCCTGATCCTGCGTTGTTTAATCCCTCGCAAGCACAGGCAATTCCTGCTATAATAGCTTCCACTTGATCCATTCCATTCCTCCCTGTTGTTCGTCTGAGCGACGACGAACTGGTCGAACTGCCTTCACCAACATCTAAAAACGCAGTCTTGATCATCGTCACCCACTCACCAGTCACCATCCTGCCTAGCTCCGATCCTCATCCTCCGGCTGCTGAGACGGCATCCACGATCGCTCGCTGCCTGCCTGCCTCCATTGCTGATGCCAAAGCTTGGCTGCTTCAGTCGTAGGCGAAGGACGCCTTCTGCCGCCTGCGAGCCTTGCCGTCGGAGCACTGGGAGCTCCTGCCGCTCTTCTTCCGCCTCCTGTCCGCCGCCGCGGGCCCGCCGAACATGGTGATGCGGCCGATGCCCCTCGACAGGGACGCGAGGAACGCGCGCCCCTGCTCCCCGGGCCGCCCGCCGCCGCCGTCCCCGCCGCCGCCGCGCATCCGCCCCTGCTGCTTCATCAGCCCCTGCTCCCGCTCCAGCTCCGTCAGCCGCACCCGCATCCGCGAGATCTCCAGCTTCAGCTCCCGGTTCTCCCGCCGCAGCGACGCGTAGTTGTCCCGCTGCGGGGACACGCACGAGCTCGGCACGCCGCTGCTGCTGCACACGAACCGCTGCGACAAGGACCCGTCGCCGCCGCCCACGCACCCGGACCCGCCGCCCGAGAACGACGACTTGAGCCGGAGCTGCTCGAAGTAGAGCACGCGCACCACCATCTGGATCGGCAGCCGGTCGTTCTGCGCCGCGTGGCTCGACGCGTCCTGCGACAGCTTCTGGCAGTCGATCAGCTTGCACAGCTTCTTGCACTCCGACTCCGTCAGAGATGGATGCGCCTGTTTTTTTTCCCCAGCAAAACATGGTCAGCCAACAAGTTCTCTTTCACTAGACAGAAACTCAAGCTATGATCAAACATAAATATTGATCAGGCAAGTTTTACTAGTCAGACAGAGCAAAGTTACAGTGATCACCTAAATTCATTCTGGTTGCAATTTACCTTCAGGCCTAACGATTGATCACACAATTGGCTTTTCAACCACACAGAAATCAAAGTCCAGTGATCAGCTAGAATATATTTTACTTGCATACACATTTTCCTTTTTTCATGCTATCTAGTTATTACATGGGAAATATGCCTACTCAGAATATGGAATTCATTGCCCATTTGACTGCATACACACAGTTTCATCAGGACTGAATAGAAGATAGATAGGAAATATGCCTACTCAGAATATGGAATTCTATGACACTAAATCAACTACTTCTATTAAACCTCTGCATTTGCTGAAACAGCTACAAAAATGTGACATTTCTAATGTAATGCCTTTACCTTCAGGTATATGTCGATGGCACGATAGAGTCCATCATCAACAATGCGTGCATAATCTGGCAACAGTTCAATAAGAGCCATGAACTTCTGCAGTTTCAGATACGGATCTGGTGCTACCTCTGCAAGATAACCATCCATTAGTCTCCCGACCTTCAGGACTGAACTATGGCTTGGAGACTTTAGTCCGTCAGAGTCATATCCACAAGGTGACAACTCTCCTGAACTATCTTCATCTATCCTCTGCAAGAAGTTCACCAATATACGGTGGACAGTGTCAACGTCAAACATCGAGTCACTTGTTTGTGTGGAGGGGATCAGCAGATCATCTAGGCTTGCCATCTCCAGCTGAAGGCCAATCCTTTTCTCGACTTCGATTCTGCAGTCTAGGCTAGCATCAACTTCAATCGCCATTCTCAGCATGCCAAACAAGAAGGACAAAGTGACCGTTGTAATATTTTCAGTCGCCAACAGATCGATGAGTGTTTCCACAATCATCCTTTGACTGTCTCCGACAAATGGACCTGAGTCCCATACATGGCGTCTCTCGACGCCCTTGAGTGATGTTTGGGCATAGTGAGTAATAGAGGTGCCAATACTCTCTGGCCTGACCCCATTTCTCCTCATCGCAGCAATCACACGCCGATAGTGGTCGATTCTCAGCGCAGAAAGGTCTTCAACCCACCAATCCTGGCAGTGCATGCGCAACTTTGCAGATCCCACATCACATTCCAAGTGAGCCAAACCTGAAACCAGCTGCTCCTTGCTTGCATTCACCGCGATTGCATCAACACACCTCTCTACAAGCCCGACTTCCTCCACTACCGGATCCAGTCCATCACATTTGCAAAGAACTTCCAGGGACTTATCGAGGTTCTTGAGCACGATCTCGTTTAAGTACGTCTCTGTCCTGAAAATAAGGTTCTCATCTTGATAGTCCTCCGTCATTTCCAAGTACTCTGCAACGCATCGCAGATGGGCCACATTTGCCGTGGTTATCTCGAAATTGCTACCGTAACAGAACTTGGCAGCAAGTTCAAATGCAAAAGCTCCCCCTGGCACGTTTACAAGCTCCAGCTTTAGGAGGTCTGGATCCTTGGAGTCCACTACCATTTTCCGTACTCGTCCACACCGAGATACTAAAGGGAACTGCAAAACAAGCACAATTGTAAAGGGCATGGTGAAACTTATTACAGGAAAGGAAGCTTAAGTTTTTGCTTCACGCAGAGGGATGTACCAATAAGTAGTAAGATTTGTCAGTTTATACGTAAATTCTTTACTATTCCTTTGAAATTTGCGTGATTAAAATACACATAACTGAGTGCTTAAATGTGTACTCCCCTATTTGTTCACTAATTGTTACTTTCCAGCCTTCAGAATGACCAAAAACATCTTACAGGCTGAACTGCATCAACACACCACATAAGAGTTCTGTAGTAACTCATTATTCATTTTCTGTACAGATTTCATATACCCATTTTCTATGTCCTGAAAAGAAAGCAAGTGTCGATTTCATTCGCTAGTGGTCATTCGCCAAGCAATTTATGAGAAGCGGCATGCCCAACCTCCGGAGAGTACTGGTCCAAAGATGGCACTGAACTTGCAGCAAAGGAAAATGCGACTCTGCCTAACTGAACAATCAGCTCAACAATCACACTGAAACTTAGTGGTGACCGAAGGCAGATGCATATATATGGTCATGGAATGGAAGACGAAACTCGGTCCTAAAACCACAAGAGTGTTGAAACAGAGTATACACACCGACCTTGTGCAGAAGAAACGACTGTCCATCCACCGATACCGTGACATCCTCAGCGACATCTGAAAATATCCTGCACAAGCACAACAGAGGCAATGTCAATGCCCCAACCCCAAAAAGGAGGTATTAGGCCAATCTCAATATGTTGCCACATAAGCATTTTTGATGACATGACATTGTATTTAAAAAGAGAGAGAAGAAATGAGCTTCATCTAGATAAAACTCTCTCGCCACGAATACCAACTCTCTATGAGTCATAGAATTTAATGCCTATGAAACTTTAGAATGAAACTCTCACTCTGAATTGGGAGAGTTTCATTCAATTTTATATAACATGACAGTCTTAGAAACAACAAAATGAAATTCACCATTGAGATTGGCCTTAGATGCCAAGATTAGTTAGCAGCTGAGTTGGCAATGTCTGTATAATAACACCATGTCGCCGGCCTTTGCCACACACTCCCTCCCCAATCCCAAGAACAAGAATAGCGGATGCCGGAGAATGAACTGGCTGGAAGTCTGAAACAGAACTGTTGCAGCCCAGGGAATGAATGGCTCTGCTAGTTGTTACCTGAACTCTGCTGCTTGTACCACGGAACAGCTGATGGAATTTCAGTGTCTAGGAAATGATAATAAAATCAGTGTAAGAACTACTGTAAGACAGAAGGGATGGTGTAGAGATTGGCAGGAGAGCGGAGGATTCAGAATCAGGAGCGGTGGCGACTGATGGTACTGTGAAGCCAAGAAGTGGCATCTGAATGATGAACGTGACCTTTAGGCTTTAGAGGAGCAGAAGCAATTTTCGGAGTAGCAGTTGGATGCTTACTTCCTTCCTTGGAAAAGGATAGATGGGCGGAGTTGAGATCAATGGAAGGGGAACGAGAAGTCGAGCCGCCGCCGAAGCGAATGGTGAAGGCTAAAGAGGTGCGGTAAGACATCGCGAGCTGTTCCTGTTCCGTGTTCCCGCAAGTATGTGTATGGCAATGGCATGCAATGCAAAGGAAAAGGAAAGCGGACCGGGGGGAGTCAGGGGATGGGGATCCTTTGCTGACCTCCTGTGGCTGACGGTGGTGCCGCAGAGCCGCGGCGACGTGGTGGTGGCGGCGGCGGTGGAGAAGGGGAACAACACGGCGGCAGCGTCGCTGCCCATCCCCATGCCTCCTCCTCGTCCTCCTCTTCTTGTCCTGCTCGCGCCGGCGGCCGCCGGCTCAGCTGCTGTCGCCTGCTCCTCTCTGTCTATCTGTTTGTGTGTGTGTGTCTCTCTGTGTCCCTCTTTTTTGGCTCGCTGTGATGAAATGCTCTCAGCAATGGAGGAGGTGGGAAGGGAAGGGGAGAGACGACGGAGGAGAAACGGACGAGGGCAAGGAATGAGAATGACGGCTGGTGTGGTGGTCGTTGGCGCGTGGCAATAAACAAATTTGGGACTGGGAGAGGGGAGCGGATGCAAGAAAGAAGAAAGAGAGAGACTGAGCTGCTGAGAGAAAGTGCAGACAGCGACAGAGAGGCCTGGCATTGTTTGTTGTGTCTTGATCTTGACGTGGGACTGCAGGACGGGGGGGATTAGGATTAGGAACAAGATTAATACTAATGATTAGCTGAGCCGTCTGAACCTGAGCCTCATCAGAACAGAAAGAAAGGAACCCAACAGACAGACAAAGAAAAGTGACTTGACGACGGTGGGGAAAGGAATACTAGTTGGGTGACCAGGGGACACTCCCTGCTCCACTGTCAGTATTGTACCCAACAAAATATACAATTGATGAGTTGAACAATACAAACTTTTATCCAAGTTATATAAAAAAATACTAATATGGAGATGAATCTTTTAAACCTAGTTAATTTATGTTTATCATGTAACAACGAAAGTGTTACATTATTTTTTTTCAAAAATTTCTGGAAACTAAACACAGTGTATCCATCCGTTGTAGTTGTAGCAGCATAGCAGCAGCCAGCAGCAGCAGTAGTTGGGAGGAATACAGGAAGTCTAAAATTTTTCTAGATTCTCCGTCACATCAATCTTTAGATGAATGCATGAAGCATTAAATGTAGGTAAAAAATAATTAATTTTACTTTTAGTATATACAAGCCAAGACGAATATTTTAAGCCTAAGTTAGTCCATGTTTGGATAAAGTTTATCAAATAACAAAGAAAGTGATACAGAATCTAAGGGGGTGTTCGTTTCCATGGCAAAAAAATTTTTGCCCGTCACATCGGACATTGCGACACTAGTTTAGTCTATTAAAAATAAATTAATTATAAAAACTAATTACAGGGACATATGCTAATTACTAAGACGAATCTGTTAAAGTAAATTAATTCGTTATTAGCGAATGTTTATTATAGCACCACATTGTCAAAACATGAACTAATTAAGTTTAATAGATTCGTCTCGTGAATTAGTCTCCGGCTGACAAATTAGTTTTTTAATTATTATATTTTTAATAGGTTAAACTAGAGCCACAATACTCGATGTGATAGGCCAAAAATATTTTACCGAAACGAACATGCCCTAAACAAGCGCTTCATGTAGGAACGAAGGAGCGGTAGAGAGAGTGGAGTCAGGCGCAAGGTTCTGTCGGTGAAGAGTGCCAATGAATGAAATGATGCCGCCCGCAGCAACAGCATACATGTTGCTTGGCCTCCTCGCCTGCGGGTGCGTGCGGGCTGCTGCTGCAAGTGTGTCCAGCCAGCAGCCAGACGTGCCGAGAGTGGTGGGAGTGGGCATACCCTTTCCCCCATCCATTTTCCTTTCACTTTACGGCTTTGCCACTTTGTTGCCTAGTACTTGTAAGTAGTACATACTACTTCACTCAACGGTCCCAACCAAAAAAAAAAAGGGCAACTGAATAGACACACAATATAAACCAACTTTAATCCACACAAATCAGTCATAAAACAGTATTTTCATCTCATAATAAATCAATCATAGAACAATGTTTTTATTATATCACAACAAATCAACTGTTTTAACTTATCAACCAAACTCATAATAAGTCTTACCGAGCAGAGTCGAAGAGGTCAGATAATTTTACATTTAAATAAATATATCGAACATTAGCGGTTCCCATGTCTAATACAGTACATATTGTTGTATTAGACATAAACATGTTTTATTTTAAGGTACTATTAGGGCGTGCTTGGTTGCCAGCCAAAGCACGCCACCGCCAAAGTTGCGGCGCCAGTTTTGGCCGCCACAGCTCCCACACTCGAAATGAACTGTAAAAAGTTGTGGCCGCCACAATCGAATCTTCAACCACACACTATATTTAATCTGTGGCGCTGCCTAACATTTAGTGTGGCATGCTATGGCGTGAACCAAACAGCCACTAAGTTTCACTTGATCCAAAAATCTGAGGGGGCAACAAAAAAAAAAGGACTTTTCATTCACAGTCACACACACCGCCACAAATAAAGCACCACCACCACCACAGCTGCTGCTTTGCTGAGGTGAGCCGGCCGTTGACATTGACAACGCAAGGCGGCAAGGGCGAGGGCGCATTATGCTATGGCTCAGTGTTTTTATGCTCATGGCTAGCTGATCATTACTATCATCACAAAAAAAAAAAAAAAACAGATCTCGAGCCAGCATCGAGTGCTAGCTTGCGCGAGCATGTACATGCATGCATGCATGCAACGCAGATCGATCGAGCACTGTGTTGGGCAACTCTATTTGTCCTCTGCTGAGTGCTGACTGCCGCTGAGTGATGTGGGAGTATACTGTAGTAGATAGATACTGTAGGATGACGAGGCGTGGCATGCGCATACGGAGGATGCATGGATATGCATGGATCATGGATGGATATGGATCCTGTGGGGTGCACTCGATGACGCGTGCTCGATCGCGCGTGCAAGCATATAGGAGTATGCTGCAGGTACAGGTACATACACACTGGTTTGTTCGTGCAGAGCGTCGTCATTTTCTAGCTCCACGGATGATGAAAACTACTGTACAGTAACCTTTAGAATTGCATGGTTGACTCCTCCTTGCACTTGGATGGAGCCTAGCTACACGATGCTTCTCATCGGCGCGAAGGACTAATTAAGCAACTAGGTTGGTCGGTTTCGGTGCCGACGGTTTTTTGATGGAAAACACTGCTTTGGCTGATTTGTACTCCCTTCGTACCCATATTAATTGCCGTTCTAGGCAAGATTTTAACCAAACATTAAGAATATAAATCATTAATAACTATCAAGTTTCTAAGTTTATAAATATAAAGACATGCATTCATATAATTTTCATATTTATAACCTTAACCTAGAGTGAATTTACCCCTACTTCACATAGAGTGAATAGCGATCGACAAATACCTTGAGTCCTTGACGCGCACGAGCGTCGTCGGAACTCGGACGGGTGTCTAATAAGGTCGTCGGACTATAAATCCGCTGTTGCCAAGACATTTATCCTGACTGGGATGAGGAGAGTGCAATTACTGTTAGGGTCCATTTGGATGCTTGAATTAAATTCATTTTAAGAATTATAATTTAGACACATATTAATTAAGCTGATATGATTATATATGTATTATATTTGTATATTATTGTTGCTTATACGAGAGAGATGCTTGTGTGTTGCATTTTCTATCATAGGGGAGTGAGTTGAAGAGAATATTACAAGTGGTAAAGTAAAAATATAGCATGGTGATCTATGGAATCCATTTCCCTCTCTCACCCTATAAATTTGAAATAGACATATATGTGAACCTTGGAAAGTGGTGGAATGTCAAATTCCAAGACAATTAGGCTAGTTTATTGAATGAATTCTATTTTTTCTAAAATAAAGGGATCCAAACAGGCCCTAAAATAAAGGATGCACCAGCTAAGGGTCTGTTTAATTAGTTGGGATTAACTATTTCAACTTAGCTAAAGGTCTACTAGCTAAGTATAACTATTTCAAACCCAGCTAAAAATTTAGCTGAGTCTATTAGTTGGAGCATCCAAACACCCTAGCTATATATAGTTCAGTTAGGAATCTTTTGGCTGGCTAAAGTATTATTTTGAAATTTTAGCTAGCTATAAATTTTAGTAAGGTGCATCCAAATAAGCTCTAATGTAACCATTTTCTGCCATGAGTATGTATTTATACCTTCTTCTAAACTTGATCGAATGTTCGGTACTGTGATCGACAAAAAGAGAATCATCGGATGTTTGGATTCAGAGATTAAAGTATAACCTCGTGTCAAATCGAATGTTGCGGCACTAATTTAATCTATAAAAAAAATACTAATTATAAAACTAATTACACCGCCATACAATAATTAATAATACGTAAGAATTATGAACTACTTAGACTTAATAGCTAGATTCGTCTTGTGAATTAGTCTCTGGTTGATAAATTACTAGTTTTGTAATTAATTTATTTTTAATAAACTAAATTACAACCGTAACATCGGATCCGACAAAAAAAAACTAAACTTGAGAGGTGGGACTGCATCCACTTCCGAAGGTGCACATATGCAATCGATGGTAACCCTAGGCGACTTTTTGGCATGAGGCTTGGGAGAACGAGTACTGTACTGTAGTCATGATGATGACACGCAACGTGACATGATGGCCCCATCTGTAGAGGCAAATGACTGGGCGCGGAACTCGAGGAAAGCTACTGCCTACTGCTCTCGTGCTACAGTAGAGGAGCTAGAGGTCTCGAGAGCAGAGAGGGAGGAGTAGGGGCAGCACCAGCACAGCAGGGTGTTGTCGCTCGCAGTCGCAGCTGCTGCTGCTGCTGCTGCGCGTGCGCTTTTTCTCTTGTTGCGCGGTGCCGGGGCCGCCCGCCCCTGCCCACCCACATCGGTCCTAGTACTCCACTCTCATCCAACACGTCTCCAAAAAGAATCTCACTCACCTGCATTGCAGTACTGTATAGTACGGTATAAGTACATAAGTAATTCGCGTGTAGGAAATAGATATCGTTTTGATAAGGTTTTAAATCAAATATTAGGAATATATAAATCATGAATAACTTTTAAATTATTGAATTTAAAAATATAAAAATCATATAAACAAATTTGTCTTGAAAAATATTTCATAAAAAATATCCCTTGATATATACCACTTGTTCTTTCGGGTCCGAGGCCCCGAAACAGCGGGTTGTCGCACGAACGAAAGCACCGAGCGAAAGCGTGAAACGAATGAGGAGGCAAGGAAGAGGTTGAAGTGAACAGTGTTCTCACCCCCTCCATGGGGCCGGGAGCCCTTTTATATTAATCTCAAACTGTTTGAAAGTACAAAGATGCCCTTCCAACCACTCTGCCATAATTACAAAAAAGCTCTCTCCTAGTCTGCCTTGCGGCTTCTCTGACTTTCTGGGCCCGCGGGGCACCACCGTAACTACGCGCGGGAGCGAAGCCCCCCGCACGCCCTTCCTTCTGACCTGCGGGCCCCCTCCGCGCCATCGTCCGGAGAACCTGTGAAAAGAAAGCACGCGGCCATAGACCGAAAGAAAGAAACGCAACTCTGCCGCAAACATTCGGCTTTCGCTCGAAAGCCCAAATGGCGCGAGCGCCTTGAGGCTCGCCGTGCTTTCGCGCGAAAGCGGGTCCTTCGAGGCCTCCTCCCAGCTAGTCCTCCTTGCGGACCTCTTATATTCGCGCGAAAGGCGCACGAGTCCGCCTTCCGCGCCGAGCATGTTCGCACGAAAGGTGGACCCGCGAGACCACTAGCTGGCGGCTTTCACCTTCGCGGCTGTGCGGCTTTCGGCTTAGGTGGCGAAAACTCCGCCAGGCGAAAACAGGTAGCTCACGTCCGGGCTACCGCCCCAACAATAGCCCCTCAACGCCGTATCGCGCGTGGCCGCGGATCGACGTTGCTTGCTTGTGGTACGCCCGCCCTCGAGAGGATATGCAAAAGTATCTCCTGTTTTCGTCTGTCCTTGACGCGCGTTTTTATTTTATTATATATATAAAATTTTTTTTATATATGTCGGTGGTACAAAAAAGGGGTACCCCCAATCAACGCAAACACCCAAACGCCCAAACTCCGACTCGCCCGAGCCCTCCCAGCCAGGCCTCGGGCGAATGCTCTTTCTCCGCCTCGCCCGAGCCCGCTGAGCCAGGCCTCGGGCGAGCGCGAACGCTCCATCTCCGTCTCGCCCGAGCCCTCCCAGCCAGGCCTCGGGCGAACCGCTCTGTCTCCGTCTCGCCCGAGCCCTCCCAGCCAGGCCTCGGGCGAACCGGTATCTCCGTCTCGCCCGAGCCCTCCCAGCCAGGCCTCGGGCGAGCGCGCTCCCACACCTCGAGCCGCACAGACAGCTGTACCAACCCATACCACCCATTTAATGCCTTCACCTACTCCGGTCATGTCCACTAGTGCACGGCATGTACCACAGTGACCCGGTGTAAAGGTCAAGTCACGTTTTCACCACAAGCATGGGCAAAAGGGCACCAGTGCAGCACTATTCGACCATACCATGCACTGTAACACCTCGAGGTCGGCTTTGCGCCCCTCGAGCCCTGCACTGTGAACACCTCGAGGCCGGCTCCGCGCCCCTCGAGCCATACACTGTAACACCTCGAGGTCGGCTTCGCGCCCTTCGAGCCCTAACCACTTTCATACTCTTGGAGGACAGGTACCCCAAGACCCGGAGGGACCTCACCGCGTACTGTACAATCCGGGATGGGTGCTGTACGGCTCCCGCTTTGTCGCGCCCCCACGTCCGCGCCCGGGAGGGAAGCCACGACTCAAGGACGCCTCAACAGCGACGATCATATCGGCTCCAGTGGCCCCGACAAGACAGGACTTCTACCCTTCTCCGTATGGGGCACCATGCGCCCCGACACCTGTAGTACTTTTTGTAATCCTGGCCTCCCCTTGCTCTATAAAAGGAGACGCTAGGGCCCTCATTCGGGAGGACGAACAGAACACACGAGTCCACGCACAAACACGAGTCCGGACCCCGGTCCACGCTCACTGAGCTTGTATTCTCCCCTGTACAAGCGCTTAGGTGCAAATAATACAAGAACATCTCCCCCCGCTGGACGTAGGGCCTTCTTTGCCCGAACCAGGATAAATCCTTGTGTCCCTTTGCATCACCATCCAGGAAGAGAAGCACGCGATCATATTACTCGTTGGTGTGATACCCCCGGGTACGAAACACCGACAATATATATATAATTTTTAAGCGCACGTGGTGTTACGGTTGTTGTATCAAAGAGCGACGGTTGACGTTTCGAGGCGCGACGGTTGGCGTTTCGAGGCGTATTTAAACGTCTCCTCGAGTTCCGAGCCGCTCCGTACTCCTCGGGTTCCGGTCCGCGCCCGTATGCGCGGGTATAAAAGAGGGGCTTGCCCCGCGCCGCCGGAGGGTGCGCGCTCTCCGGGCTTTTTAATCCCTGTCTTTTCTCACCGCTAATCTCACTTTCGACGCTTTTGCACCTTCGGCGCTCTGAACTTCCGCTCGAGGGTTTGCTTGTGCTTCCACTTGTTCGTCAGGTGAGCTCCCTTTACTTCTTTCGCTTGCTTGACGTAAATGCCGCGCTGGTTGCGAGCTTTCGCTTTTACCTTTGTATTGTTCCCTTTTTAGCTTCTTTGTCTTGGCGATTGCTTCTTTTTGAGCGCTTACATATGCATGCTCTTTTTCCTTTCTAATTCGCCGCCAAGCTAGATGGCGTCCACGAGCTCGTCTTCATCCACGTCCACATCCGACTCGACTAGCGAGAGTTCCAGCATTTCGGAATCGAGCAAGACCGTGTCGATTGTGTCCGGCAATGTCGGCGAACGAGTAGAAGGGCGCGCTGGGAGCGTCCATTCGGATGAAGGGGATTCGGTTTCGGCTCCGATCCCGGAGGACTGCTCGTTCTATCTGGGCTGCTCCCAAGTTACCCCGTCTGTCCTGCAAGGTTTCGCTGAAAAAGGCATCATAAGCGAACGTGTGCTTTCGCTGTGTCGAGCCCCTGGAGAAGAAGCGATCCCGAGCCCCAGGCCGTATGAAGCTATTGTTTTCCGGGACTACTTTGTGGCCGGGTTGGACTTTCCTCTGGAGGATTTTGTTGGTGGCGTGCTAGACACATTCAAGATCCAGCTTCATCCACTCACGCCGAATGCCTTTTCGCGGCTGAGTGTATTCGCGATGGCCCTGAAGATGATGGGCTGTAAGCTGCGCGCTGAGGTTTTCGCGAAGTACTATGACATCCACCGTCGGCGTAGCCAAGTGGTGGACTATTTTTTGCGAGAGGAGCTGCCCAGCGAAATCGGGTGTATCAACTTCGTTCCGCGAAAGTCTCGGGGCAATATCTGCATCTCGCCGACTTATAAGAACAAGTGGCCGCAATGGACGGATTTTTGGTTCTACGTTCGCGTCTGCTCGAATGGAGCTGTTCGAGAGGCGAAAGAGCAAGGCTTGGATAGGTCGTCTCCTCTTGTGTCTGTGCTGAGGGAGTTTGTCGGACTTCACGCGCCGCCAGCGGCTTTGACGGATGATGAAAGCATTGCGTGCGGTGATGCTTTCGCTCTAACTTCCAGGTTTCAGATCAGCCGAGATCTTGTCGAGGAGTGGATTGCTGTCGGCCAAAACCCCCTCTGCTCGGAGACTGAATTTGAAAATTTTGTCAGTGTTGGGGGCTACCGAGGGCCGACGCTTCTGGTTGGGCGTCCGGCGAACTATCGGAATGACGCCGCATTTGTGAGTCATGTCGAAAAGGAGGCGAACAAGATCTGCGGTCCGTACCTAAAGAAAGAGAGCGAATTTAAGATAAATTCTATAGGCGGTCGAGGTCGACTGAACCGTGTTTTCGACGCTATGGGAGTCATGTACGGGGAAAGGCCCTTGACAGCTGATGATAACCGGGCGAGAGGGAGGCAAGCCGTGGCAGCGAAAAGTCGAGCCCCGGCATCGCGAAAACGCGAACTCTCAGAGCCCGGGGATGTTCATTTTTGTCGCGCTATCGCGAAACCGGTTGGTAAATGCCGAAGAATGGCACCGCGTTTGATCCATAACGCTGACACGATCCACAGCGCTGAGGTAGAGCGTGACACCGCGTTTCGGTGCTTTACTGTTTTCGCTTTGCTTTTACCCTTGCCGATTTGTTCTTGCATTTAATTTCGCTTTTGCTTGGCGAAAGTTATCTCTGAACGCTGCAGCCCACCTTATTCGTCCTTTTCAGGGTTCGCTCGGGTTAGCTGACATGGCGTCGCGCAAGGCTGGGGCTGCTTCGTTCTTCGACGACGACGTTTCTTCCGGTGTGCCCCCTCTTGCGAAAGCTGGGGTTCGTAAACCTGCGCGCCCTGCTGCAGTCGAACCGGCGCCCAAGCGCACGAAGAGCTCCCTGGCTCCCGCGGAGAAAGGGAAAGGGGTGCCGGTCAAACGGGCGGTGGAGAAAGGTAAGGCGTGGTCTTATCGAAAGTCTATTCGGCTGACGCAGTCTATGGTGGATGACCAACTGTTGGGCCACGGTCGCATCGAGTTAGATAGTCGGCCTGAGGACTACTTAAATCCCTGCCTTTATACCGGGCTAAGCTCTTCGAGTGAAATGGACGACGCCCGGGAAGAGTCTTATCCGTTTTTTGGGTGCAGCTTCCGACTCTCATCTTGCTTCTCATTTTGACTGCCGGAAGCTCGGCATCCTGACCACCGAGGACGGCGAAATGAATAAGTTTATAGAGTGTGCTCAGAGAGCTTTCGTCGCTCCGGAAGTCGAGCGCGATCTGTTGAAGGCCGGAAGCGGGCACCTTGGCGACGCCTTGTCTTTCCACCTGGCTAGCGTAA
Organism: Coix lacryma-jobi var. lacryma-jobi; assembly: GCA_009763385.1. Classification (NCBI taxonomy): domain Eukaryota; kingdom Viridiplantae; phylum Streptophyta; class Magnoliopsida; order Poales; family Poaceae; genus Coix; species Coix lacryma-jobi. The sequence goes on from CM019829.1 coordinate 139,142,604, forward strand.
ACTTTTCGCCTATCCCGCTTGGTCACTTCTGCCACGGCTTTGCCTTGTCACTAGTTTCTAACGTGTTCGGTTGTTGTTGCTGTTTTCTCTACTGGCAGGCGTTGGTGCTTGCACGAAGCCAGATTCGCCAAAGCGAGCTATTCGCAAGCCAAGCTGAAACAGAAAAGCAAGACAAGGATCACCGCCTGAAGGAGCTGGAGAGGGAGAACGCTACCCTGAAAAAGGCGGCGGAAGACGAAAAGACTGCCCGTCGGCTGGCCCAGCGCGAAGCCGAAAGGCTGAAAGAAGAAGTTACCACACTGAGGAGCTCCTTCGAAGAGGACCGCGCGGACATTTCAGCCCTCGCTGATGGCCTTGTCACGAAGTATGTACAGTGCTTAAAAAGCACTGGCGTACTCTCGGATGGGTCGAGCGAAGGCGACTTACGCGGCTGCCTGGCCTGGCTTCGCACGGAGCTGGACGCGCTAGAGGGGCATATGTCCCTTTCGCGCGATTACGCTTCCGCTGCAGGCATCAAGGCCATCGGTGTCAGCTTGCTGAATGCCGGGCGTTCGCATACCGCCGACCTTGCGGTGGCGGATGTGGACGCCTGCTGGCGGACTCCTCCCGAGGTGAAAATCCTCGGCAAGAAGTTTTTCGAGGAGTTCTGGCTCGCCGGCGGCAATGACATGGCTTTGATCCAATCCGCCGTCGGTCGCGCTAAGGTTAATTTGAGGGGGCTTCTTTTCTCCCTTTCTTTTCTCCCTTTCTTTGCTTGTATGATTTCGTCATTTGCGAACTTAGTAATATTTATGCGCAGACTTCGGAGGAGCGGGCGCAAATCCGGTAGATTTTCAATGCCTATATCTCCGAGCGCCAGAGCCAGGAAGTCGAGAAGGACGAGGGCGACGCTACCGGTGCCACTCCTGAAGCGAACCCCGAAAGCTCGGCTGCTGGAGCTGCGCGCGCTACGAGCAAAAGCCATGATAGGGTAGCTACATAGTCGACTGGGAGGCGGATGTTTTGTACTTTTGGGCGAAAAAGAAGAGAACGCCGAAAACCTGTGTGATGTACTCATTAATCTTGGCACTATGTTCATCCAGGTTCCGGGCGCTGGAACTACGGAGGTTCTTGACGTCTGCCCTCTGATGATTAGATCCGGTAACTTGTGTGTTGGCGGCGATTTGTGGCGGAGCTTTCGCGCGAGGTTTCCCGCGGCGACGCTTTCGTCGTACTTGAGCAAGCGCACCCAGAAACTCCAACGGGCCGAGGAGAGACTTCGGGAATTTTACCGTGGTTTCGATCCTCGGCAACTAGAAGAAAGGCGGAAACGGCGCGATAGCAAATGCGCGGCCCTGGATGCTTGCGAAGGGCCAGCTATAAAACAAGAGCCGGAGGACTATTCTTTTTCGCCCGACGCTCGCAGATATAGCATGTCCCTAGGCGCAGCGGGTGACACTTAGGCTCTTATGTGCTACGGCTCTTTTTGTGGAGTGTAACTTTCGCCTTAATAAAGTTTTGTTTTCGATCACCGCGTCCTTTTTTGGGTGTTAAGATCGTCAGCATGCATCTTGCGCATATATTTCGTGCGCTTCTGGAGGAGCTTCCGCAGCGGTGCTTTCGCGCGACTAGGCTTTTGATGCGAGCCTTTCGGTGAGACTATGAAGCGCCCGCCCCCGAACACTTAGACGAGGGGCGAAGGCATTCGCGCGAGGGAGCTTTCGGTGCGAGCCTCTCGGCCGATAGTATAGACGCACCCGCCCCCAAACACTTAGACGAGGGGCGGAGGCATTCGCGCGAGGGAGCTTTCGGTGCGAGCCCCTCGGCCGATAGTATAGACGCGCCCGCCCCCAAACACTTAGACGAGGGGCGGAGGCATTCACGCGAGAGAGCTTTCGGTGCGAGCCCTCGGCCGATAGTATAGACGCGCCCGCCCCCAAACACAGACGAGGGGCGGAGGCATTCGCGCGAGGGAGCTTTCGGTGCGAGCCCCTCGGCCGATAGTATAGACGCGCCCGCCCCCAAACACTTAGACGAAGGGCGGAGGCATTCGCGCGAGGGAGCTTTCGGTGCGAGCCCCTCGGCCGATAGTATAGACGCGCCCGCCCCCAAACATTTAGACAAGGGGCGGAGGCATTCGCGCGAGGGAGCTTTCGGTGCGAGCCCCTCGGCCGATAGTATAGACGTGCCCGCCCCCAAACACTTAGACGAGGGGCGGAGGCATTTGCGCGATGGAGCTTTCGGTGCGAGCCCCTCGGCCGATAGTATAGACGCGCCCACCCCCAAACACTTAGACGAGGGGCGGAGGCATTCGCGCGAGGGAGCTTTCGGTGCGAGCCCCTCGGCCGATAGTATAGACGTGCCCGCCCCCAAACACTTAGACGAGGGGCGGAGGCATTCGCGCGAGGGAGCTTTCGGTGCGAGCCCCTCGGCCGATAGTATAGACGCCCCCGCCCCCAAACACTTAGACGAGGGGCGGAGGCATTCACGCGAGGGAGCTTTCGGTGCGAGCCCCTCGGCCGATAGTATAGACGCGCCCGCCCCCAAACACTTAGACGAGGGGCGGAGGCATTCGCGCGAGGGAGCTTTCGGTGCGAGCCCCTCGGCCGATAGTATAGACGCGCCTGCCCCCAAACACTTAGACGAGGGGCGGAGGCATTCGCGCGAGGGAGCTTTCGGTGCGAGCCCCTCGGCCGATAGTATAGACGCGCCCGCCCCCAAACACTTAGACGAGGGGCGGAGGCATTCGCGCGAGGGAGCTTTCGGTGCGAGCCCTTCGGCCGATAGTATAGACGCGCCCGTCCCCAAACACGATAATTCGATTGACAAAAGTGTCTTTATGATCGCAACATGGGGAGGCTTACAATCGACTATGATTATGATATTGCTCCTATTGTCATCTAGCGGCATGCTTGCTTTCGCTCGTCTACTAACCGCAGCTTGGGATGGACATGTCGCTTGATAGGACCTTCGCCTAAAGTTACTGGATTGGTGATGCTAGCTAAACGCGATGCCGATGACACAATCATCAAAGCGAAAAGGTGACTCCTGATGCTTCCCATTCCGCCCGATGCGACTGGACCAATCCTTTCGAGGCTTGATGCTTGTGACTGGGTAATTTCTGGATGGCTGGGGGGGTTTGCCCTCGGGTGTCTATTTATATTGCCTCACCCCTGTTGCGGTAGGATTGCATTTACTCCCTTGGCTGTACTTGTGGGCGTTTGGTAGGTAAAAGGTTAGCATGGCGTTTATGCTCTTAAAGGCTATCGGGGCCTACCAGTTGTCCTTGTCGTCTGGCAGGGGCTGCTCGACTTGCTTGCTGGCTTTCGTTCAGCCCTCGCGTTTTGTTGAAGGGTCGGTTTTTACATAGCCCGCAGGCTTTCGCTCCGCCCTCGCGTTTTGTCAGAGGGTCGGCTTTTACATAGCCCGCAGGCTTTCGTTCCGCCCTCGCGTTTTGTCGGAGGGTCGGTTTTTACATAGCCCGCAGACTTTCGAGATTGTCGGTGGAAGTGAAGGGTCTCTTTCGCCCTACTTCCCTGACATTCTCTTTTCATCACATTTTAATGACGAATGTCTCAACCTTATGTTTGGTTGACTTCGTCTTTTACCGAGTTGCGTGATATTTTGGGGGAAATTATGTTTACCTTCGCAATGTAGCGGTTACATTCGGCTGCCTCGTTAAAAAACCTCGCACCCCGATGAAGGGCTTCCCCGGTGAGGAAAAAGAGCGCAGCCGGCCTTTGATTACAAAAATGGTGAAAGATGGAAGAGAAAATTACATCAAAGTTCAAAAAAGATAAACTACGGGTAGAAACGGCGCAGATTGCTCGCGTTCCATGTGTGGGCTGATTCTTCGCCCTTGTCATTCAACAACCGGAATACACCGGGTGCTGCCATGCTTGCCACGATGAAGGGGCCTTGCCATTGCGATTGCAGCTTACCTTTCTTGTCTGGCTGCCGAATGGTGACCATGTCTCCAGGCTTGATGTCCTTTCGGACTATCGTCTTGTCCCTGTGATGCTTCGTTTCGGCGTGGTACTTCTCGAGATTGTCTGCAGCTTGCAATCTCACTTCTTTGATAGTGTCGAGTTCGAGGTGTCTTTGCTCTTGAGTCGTTGGGGCCATTTCGGTTCGGAAAGAGCCCAGCTTTACCTCTTCCGGGGTGACTGCTTCTTCGCCGTAAAGTAGCCTGAACAGGGTGAAGCCGGTAGCTCTGGACCGTGAGATGTTGTGTCCCCATACAGCCGTTGTTAGGGTGTTGGCCCACTTGCCTTTCGGCGAGTCGTACAAGGTTTTCGAAATTGCCGAAAAAATTAGGCCATTCGCTCTCTCGACAGCCCTGTTTGCCTGCGGGTAATTTACCGAGGCGAAATTAAGCTTTATGCTGAGTTCATCACAGAAACTCCTGAATTCGGCACAATCGAACTGCTTGCCGTTGTCGCAAGTGATGAAGGACGGAATGCCGAAATGACAGATTATCCTCTGCCAGACAAATTTGGTTAAGGAGGTGGAAGTTATGCTGGCGAGGGCCTTCGCTTCCACCCACTTGGTGAAATACTCGAGGGCGACCGCTGCGGAACGCAGGTTGCCGGGAGCTGCTGGTAGCGGACCTACTATGTCGATGCCCCATCTCTGCAAGGGTCAGGTCGGCACTATCGGCGCAGTTTCATTTGCTGGGGCTTTCTGGTTTTTGGCGAACATCTGGCAACCTTTGTAGCACTTAACCAGCTCCCTGGCGTCTGACGCGGCAGAAGGCCAGTAAAATCCCTGCCTCATTGCTCTGTGCGCTATCTCGTGAGGCCCTCTGTGCGCTCCGCACATTCCGGCATGCATTTCTTCGAGTAGCTGAATGCCCTCATGCTTGCTTATGCATTTCAGAAGGGGGGCTGCTATCCCGCTTTTGAACAGCTGCTCTCCGATGATTGAGTAACCTTTCGCTCTACTGGCCATCCTTTCGGCGTCCTTTCTAGACTCCGGCTCGTATGTTCCGGCTAGGTAGGCGAATATCTGCGACCTCCAGTCATCACTGGCGATAGCATGCACCGAACTTGCATGATCTTTCTCTTCTTTCACAGCTTTGGCCGAAAGGACTTGGTAGAACACGTCTGGTGGTAATGATAGATTTTGTGCTGCGGCTTTGGCTAGTTCGTCTGCCTATGTGTTTTCGGCCCTTGGAATGTGACGTAAGGTGAAACCAGTGAAATACTTCTCCATTCTTCTGATTGCCGCTAGATACTTGGCTAGCTCTGGTTCTCTTGCCGTGAAATCCTTTTCGGCATGACCAACAACGACATGGGAATCTGACTTGACTACGCATCTTCTCGCTCCGATTGCACGGAGCTTTCGTAATCCCAGCAGCACGGCTTCATATTCGGCGGTGTTGTTGGTTGTGAGTGAAAGGATCAAGATGCCCAAGAGGGGGGGTGAATTGGGCTTTTCTAAAACTTCTTGCAAGAATTAAAACCTATCAAGCCCAATTAACCCCCTAGTGCCTAGAAGTGTGTGAACAAGAATCAACCGCACAAAAAGACTATTGCTACACCATTTCTACTCTAGCATGACAATTCAATTCATGAAAGAACAATAAGTAAATGCAGAATTGAATTGCTCAAAAGTAAATGCGAAGTAAAGAGAGTAGAGATGACACGACGATCTTTTTGCTGAGGTATCGAGGTGTCAGCACACCCCCCTAGTCCTCGTTGGAGCACCCGCGCAAGGGTATCACTCCCCCTTGATCCGCGCAAGGATCAAGTGCTCACTACGAGCTGATTCTTCGCCACTCCGGCCCGGTGAATCGCTCGCTACCGGTCACAACATGGCTTGGGTCATCCACAAAGCCTCCGGATGATCACCAAGCACTCCGATCGCCACCAAGCCGTCTTGGTGATGCCGATCACCAAGAGTAACAAGCTAGAACTCTCACTTGACCAAGACAAGGCCAAAGAGATGGATGGATGCACACTTGCTACTCAATTCTCACTAGGAGGTGTCTAATTCTCACAATTAGCAAATCACTCAACCTCACTAGGGCTCTTGCTCTTTCTTACACTCACAAGGTGTCTCTCAGTAGATGGAAATGGCAAGAACACTCAAATGGATGGAGGGAAGGAAGTATATATACCCCTAACCCGGCCATCCAAAAACAGCACAAGACAGGTATTTTTCGGGGGCATCGGACGCGCCGATGCCAGGCATCGGACGCTCCGATGACCCCGTCCAACGGTCTACTGTACCTTCTTGTCAGACATGTTTATGGAGCATCGGACGCTGGGGAGCGTCCGATGCCCCTGCATCGGATGCGTCCGATGCCGAAAAGACCTCTCTGGAACCTCTCTGTATGGCCATCGGACGCTGGCCCTCAGCGTCCGATGCCGGCGTCCGATGCCCTGCACAGTTCACTCCCAAGTGAACAGTGACATCGGACGATCCGATGTGGCACCATCGGAGCCTCCGATGCCACGCACCAGACCAAACCCTAGGTCGGTGTGGGCATCGGAGCCTCCGATGCCCACTGATCCAGCATCCGATGCCCATACCAAGGGCAAGATCAACTCGGATCGCGACGCGGTCTTAACGACTTTTGTTCCTCTCGACATAAGGCATCTCTCTGAGCTACCTAGGGCTATGAAATAACAAGTGTGCACCACACCTACCTCAATAGACTCATCTAGGTCAAGCTACTGATTCACACCCCTCTTTATAGTACGACCAAAGAAAAAACAAAGACCTAAGACTACCTAAGTGTCCTCCAGCACCATGCGACACTTAGCCTAGCCTACCACCGTCTTCGTCGTCCATCCTTTGAAAACCGAAACGATTTCCATCGCCAGGGGACATGAACTCCATATGCCCGTATCGTCGCCATTACCGTGACCTAACTCATCTCTGTTTCTGCAAAACACACGTTAGTCACAGTAATCTTGTGTTTCATCCAATCACCGAAACCACTAGGGGCCAAGATGCGTTCAGTGAGGAATTGCATCCTTGCGGCAAATCTGACCTTTGGTCCTCTTGGTGGTGTAAGGATCGCCGAGATACCGGCTCCAGCCACTCCCCATGCGCCATCACAATTTACTGTCCACACGGGTTCCTCGAATTCGAGAGTTGTGTCAAAAGCGGCGGGAGTCCAGTCTGCTATGAAATCCGCCAACGCCTGCAACTTGATTGCAGACCGGTGCTGGAAATCGATCACATATTCGTTTAGCTCCGCCGCCCACTTGCCAATTCGGCCGATAGCCTCGTTGTTGCGGAACAAGGCTTCCAATGGCTGAGCCGAAAGGACTATGATGTGGTGAGACTGAAAGTAGTGCTTTAGCTTTCTAGAGGCCATTACCACTGTATAAGCTATCTTTTCCAGCTCTGAGTAGTTCAGCTTTGCTCCCGAAAGGGCCTCAGAGACGAAGTAGATCGGGAACTGCGTCATCTTGTTTTCGTGTTCCTTCTCTTCCACCAATACTGCACTTACGGTGGTGTGAGATGATGCGAGGTACAACAAGAGCGTCGCTTCCGACGACGGTTTAGATAACGTGGTTAGCTTCGTCAGGTACTCCTTTAGCTGCTGGAAAGCCCGCTGCTGCTCTTCCCCCTAATCGAAAGTGTCGGAGCTACGCAGAGTTCTGAAGAATGGCAGCCCTTTTTCAGCGGACCTTGCGATGAATCTGTTCAAAGATGCCAGCCTTCCTGTCAACTTTTGCACTTGCTTTCGGCTTGAGGGAGGTTGCATGTTGACGATTGCCGCTATCTTGTCGGGATTGGCTTCAATTTCTCTTGCCGATACCAGGCAACCAAGGAGCTTGCCTTTCTTGATGCCGAAAATGCACTTGTCAGGATTGAGCTTCAAACCACTCTTTCGGAGATTGCTGAAAGTCTCGAGTAAGTCTGCTTGATGATCTTCCTGTCTGTCGCTCTTGACCACTATATCGTCAACGTAGGCCAACAAGTTTTTCTTTTGCTTCTGGCTTTCGAACACCTTGTTAGTCATCCGTGAGAATGTAGGGTCTGCATTCCGCAGCCCTTCCGGCATTCGCAGGTAGCAATATGTGCCTGTTGGGGTGATGAAACTGGTTTTCTCTTCATCATCAGGATGGAGCCATATCTGGTGATAACCTGAAAAACAATCTAGCAAGCTCATTATTTCACAACCGGATGCGATGTCGACAAGCTTGTCGATGCGAGGCAAAGGATACGGATCTTTTGGGCAGCATTTGTTGAGGTCGGTGAAGTCGACGCACATTCGCCACTTTCCATTCTTCTTTTTCACCAGGACAACGTTCGCCAGCCATTCGGGATACTGGACTGGTCGGATTACTCCCGCATCGAGTAATCATTGCACTTCGGCTTTCGCCGCATCTGCCCTTTCGTTTGACATCTTTCTCAGTTTTTGCTTTCTGGGCTTAGCGCCACTTGCGACGTTCAAACTGTGCTGGGCGAGATCTCTGCTAACGGCTTGCAAGTCGTTTGCTGACCAAGCAAAAATGTCATTGTTGTTCGCGAGGAAAGATGCCAGAGCGTTTCTTTCTTCTTCCGGCATGCTTGACCCGATGTGCACACTTCTTTCGGGCCTGGAGGCCGCGAGTGGAATCCTTACCGTTTCTTCGGCTGCCCCAACCTTGCATTCCGACGAGCTGACGATAGCGTGCTCTTCGGTGGTTGTTTGCATTTCTTCTTTGTTCGCCACCTCATTGATAAGGCTGTAGCCTGGGGTTGGTTTTCCCTCAATTCTTCTAGATGCTTGCTGATCTTCATGTACAGTGATAATGCCGAAAGGGGATGGCATTTTCATGCACAGGTAGCTTTGTTTGATGACGACGTCGAACTTGTTGGTGAAACCTCTGCCGAAAATGGCGGTATACGGATAGTCCATGTTTACTATGTCGAATGTCAACGTTTCAGTGCGGACTCTTTCCCCTTCGGCGAAAGATACAGGGATTTGCTTCTTGCCGATAGCGTCAATCTTTCGTCCTCCGAACCCGTACAGCGAATTACCGACGGGGTCCAGACTGCGCCTGTCGAATCCCATCGCTTCAAAAGCTTTGACGAATAATATGTCTGCTGAGCTTCCGGTGTCAATCAGAATGTTATGCAGGGTGAAACCGGCCACATTGGCCGTAGCGACGAAAGCGTCACAATGCGGATAATTGCGAACTTTGAAATCTGACTCGTCGAAGCATATCGGCGCTAGTGACCAAGCTGGCCTGTTCAGTGGAAGCCTTGGTGATACCGTCTGGACTCTTCGGTGATAGTCCTTTCTAGCTCTCTTACTTTCGTGCTCGAGGTTAGATCCGCCCGTGATGGCGAAAATGTGGCCTCTTGACGAGAGGATGTTGTTGATCGCACTGGTCTCGTTTTCCATCTCCTGGCCCTGCTGGTAACCTGGCTGTGCTTGCTGCCCTTGAGGTTGGGCTTGAGCCGGAAGCGCTGGCGGCGGTGTTGGCTGACGCTGATAGTGCATGGGTGACGAAACTGCCACCGATTGTGGCGCAAAGACCGGAAGCTGGTAACCATGATAGGCCGGATTGTACCAGTGCAAATTTTGAGGAGGCATGTACTGCAGGGGATGCATAGGCGTGCTTAAGTAGTTGCTGCATGCCACTGCTCCTGGTGCCGGGTCTTGGGAATTATGGAAGACATGCTTGGAGCTTTTGCCGGAAGCTGAAACTTGGTCCTTGTCTTTTAGCTCTTTCGCCATCTTGCTGTACTTGCAATCCCGTGTGGTGTGGCCGAAATTGCCATCACAAATGACGCAATACGGTGGTCTGGCTCCCCTTCCGCGGCCTCTGTCGTCTCGGCCGTCGCGTCCTGTCCTTCCACCGCGTCCCCCGCGGAAAGGCTGATCAAACCCTCTTTGGGGCTGAAAGTCGGCCGCGTCGGGCCTCTCCATGCTTGCCGCTGATTGCGCTAGTTCTTCGTGCAAGGTGTTGATTGACCGAAAGGGCCTGACCATTCTTTGATTCGGCACGAGCGGTGGTCGACTTGCTTTCGTCGCTTGCCTTTGCACCAGGCGGGCGGCCTTGCGTCGCCGAAAGTCGTCATCCGACCTCGCATACGCATTCATTACATCGAACAACTCCTTGACATCTTTCGGCGGTTCTCTGGACAAGTGAGCGGCGCACTGCCCAGTCCCCAGGCCTTCGATGGCTGCTGCGATCACCGCCGCTTCCGGCACATTCGGAGCTTGAGCTTTCAGCTGGATGAAACGTTTGAGGTACTCGGATAAAGGTTCGTCGTCTTGCTGGGTGCAGTTCATGAGGTCTCGCATGGTCTTGACATCTGGCCGGAATCCTTGGAAAGTGGCAAGCAATTCGGCCTTCAACTGGGCCCACGAATAGATGGACAGTGGCTTGAGGGTGGTGTACTAATCGTGCGCCACGTCTTCGACTGCCAGGATGAGGGATTTCGCTAGTGCCTGACTGTCTCCGCCCGCCGAAAAAACAGTTGTCTCGTAGCTTGCCAAGAATTTGCGTGGGTTCGCTTTACCGTCGAAAGTCGAAATGCGTGGCTTGTAGTTGAGTGGCCACGGATGGGCTTGCAACTCCCTCGAGAGCGGAGAGGTTTCGTCGATGGCATTGCCGAAAGCTGGCGGTTGCTCTCGCCATGGTATGAATACATTTTCCTGGGCTATCGGATTTGGGTCCGCCCCGGCCCTTTGCAGCTCCTGAATTTCCTTCACGAGTTGCCTTCTCTGCGCCTCAGCTCGTCGAATGGCGTTGCGAGTCTCGTCCTCTCTTGCTTTTCGCTGCTAGTTGCTGTTGCAGCTGGTCTCTTTGCAACAACAGCTTATCGACTTCCTCTTGCTGCTGTGCCAACGTCTTGATTGCTTGGGCGTGTCTTGTGATTTCATCATCGTCGTCATCCTCTTCGGCGAACTCGTCCTCGACGTGTCCTTCCGGCGTGCCATATCTGCCGAATGTCCGCTGATCCTGGGGTTGTGCGTTCTGGCTCGCCGTTGCTCCCGGCGGAGGCTGAGTCTCTACTGATAGAGCGCCGCCGAAAGTTGGTGGCTCTGGGGCTGTGCTTGGTGGAACTTGGCTGGTTGGAACTGAAGCCGCGACGGTGCCGAAAGCATCCTTCTTCGCGGCGATCGTCTCCAGATTGTCGACCGTCTTCGACGCTTTTCTTAGTGGCATGGTAAGCTCGGGCGACAACCACGGTGGGCGCCAATGTTGTTTCGGGTCCGAGGCCCCGAAACAGCGGGTTGTCGCACGAACGAAAGCACCGAGCGAAAGCGTGAAACGAATGGGGAGGTAAGGAAGAGGTTGAAGTGAACAGTGTTCTCCCCCCCTCCATGGGGGGCCGGGAGCCCTTTTATATTAATCTCAAACTGTTTGAAAGTACAAAGATGCCCTTCCAACCACTCTGCCATAATTACAAAAAGGCCCACTCCTAGTCTGCCTTGCGGCTTCTCTGACTTTCTGGGCCCCCGGGGCACCACCGTAACTACGCGCGGGAGCAAAGCCGCCCACGCGCCCTTCCTTCTGACCTGCGGGCCCCCTCCGCGCCATCGTCCGGAGAACCCTGCGAAAAGAAAGCACGTGGCCATAGACCGAAAGAAAGAAACGCAAGTCTGCCGCAAACATTCGGCTTTCGCTCGAAAGCCCAAATGGCGCGAGCGCCTTGAGGCTCGCCGTGCTTTCGCGCGAAAGCGGGTCCTTCGAGGCCTCCTCCCAGCTAGTCCTCCTTGCGGACCTCTTATATTCGCGCGAAAGGCGCACGAGCCCGCCTTCCGCGCCGAGCATGTTCGCACGAAAGGCGGACCCGCGAGACCACTAGCTGGCGGCTTTCACCTTCGCGGCTGTGCGGCTTTCGGCTTAGGTGGCGAAAACTCCGCCAGGCGAAAACAGGCAGCTCACGTCCGGGCTACCGCCCCAACACCACTTTACAACAAATATTTGAAATAAATAAATAGTCAAAATTATGTTTTGTATATCGTGCCGCTATCCTAAACGATATTTATTTCCTATATGGAGAGAGTATGAAAAAATACACATATGGTGAATGAAGTTTTTTTTTAAAAAAAATAACCATATATTTATTGGGCATCCAAAATAATGAAATATCTTACAATTCGATAAAAAGAATAATTTTTTTATATAACTCATACTCCCTCCGTTCTAAATATCTTACAAAATAATGTATATTGATTTTGCTACGTATTATATCTAGATACATTACATAGTAAAAAAAAAGAAAAAATTAAAGTGACTTACTCCAAATCGTCACTCGGTCACAGCACATGCCACGCATATATCAATATATGTAGTGTGATACAATGAGGCATGCCATTCTAACTTAACTCTAGTTTGCGTCATATAAACAAAAAAAAGAAAGGGAAAGAGAAAAACAGTCTGTGTGTTTGCACGGGCTTTTTGTCAATATATATGTTCTGATAAATAATAAAGGTCATGTGTTGTTCCAATTCCAATGGGAATCTCGGTCTGACTGTATCATCGTCTTTGCATGCATGTTCCAATCAGTTGCTTTTTTAAAGCTTTTTAGCCCTTTTTTCATCACGTTGTGCTCTCGGTCAAGATTCTCGATTACCAACAACGTGGCATTTTATAGCCCGGGATCCAAGATTGGGAACACATGGGAAACCTTTTTCTTTTCTGCTTTTCATACCTTAAAGTCTAACGACGACATACCCGGCCCGCAAGCTGAAAGGACCAGACGGTCCACCACACGTTAAAAATTAAAATGGGCTGTACCATTTTGTTTATTTTGCACCAAAGTTTATTTTTCTGTTTTTATTTACATCTTATTATTACATCAAATGATTTGGGTTGCCTTGTCTTTTTATAGAAGCAAAATGTATAAGCGGTAGGTAATTTACAAATAAGTGTAAGGGTACTCTGGTTTAATTTTTTTCCATATATGTTTCTTTATAATCTCTGATTAATTTAATAATTTTGAGGCTAAGGAACCAAATACATAGGCTTATTTTATTGATAAAAAAATATTGATATAATGTTGAATTCTTTTATCTTCTATACGCGCTGCTACCTTTTTAACATTTCGTTGTTTATTGTTCTTGAGCATTTTTCTTTATTAGCTTCATGTATATTTTTTATTATGAAAATATACCTTTTCGTTTCTATTTTTATTTCCTTTTGTTTTCATATTTTTATTTTTTTGGGCTTCATGGACTAGAGGACCAGTGGAATAATGAAACACTCTAATGGATATTTTGTACTATGTGTTTTCATGCTTATATATATTTTCTTCATTAAGTTGTTTTGATATATTAAAGTTGTCCTACCTTATTTCTCACAAGACCACTAATCTTAATAATATCACAGTTCATCTCATCATCAAGAATTTTGATTGCCTACAAAAATAAGCAATAGTAAAACCATGACAAAACTGCAGATTAATCTCAATTCCACTCAGATCGTGAAGCTGCCACCTCAAAGTGCAAAAACAAAAACAAGATTAGCAAAGATACACAAGTGGTCATACGCCATGCCTGAGGCGCAGGGACACTCCTGGACAATAGCTTAATTAGTTCTCATTTCTTTCCTCCTTTTTTTTTAATCCACCTAGGATGGTAACATACACAATTAAAATCACATGGCAGTATAGGACTATGGCATCTGGCACCACTTGCCAAATTAATAAAGCAAGGTACTGCACACCGATAAATAAAGCCAAATTAATAAGATCATAAGCTGAAACCACACAGTTCACACCACTTGCCGTATAGTTCATTTCCAAAAAATAGAACCGATAACAATTACTGGCTTCTAAATCAAGTCAATCTGAAGCTTCTAACTGGACCAGTTCCTGTGATATATATCTATTTTTTAATATTTTTTCATTACATAAAAAATTACATATATAGGATAACATAAATATATATAGGAAAATTTAAATCCCTTAGCTCAATAAAACTTTCTTAAAATTTGAATTTCAAATTTTTAAACATACAAACTGTGTCAAATGAAGAAATGGCTTATATAAAAGACATACATGATGTTGTTTCCTATAACTTTGTTACTCAACAATTCCTCATTAAAGATCATTTAGTGTCCTAAATTTCATCTGCGAGCTGTCGGGCTTTAAAATTCACTAGAACTTAAAAAAAATCAATAATTCACTAGTTTTTCAAAAAAAATCCTCAAATTTGGTGTGGTGACATGTCTTGGCCACCTAAACTTCAGGAAAAAATGAAATGATTTCAACAAAGTGGCATCATAGATGTTTCACAAGTGGGCACATCTCTTATAGAGTTTAAGTGGGTTCTTTGAAAGATTGGAGTAGATGTGGACAATGTGTACTACGACAGTGTCAAATGAAGGAATGACCAAAATAAAAGTTGTAGATCATGATGTCCCCTTTAACTTTTGTATTCAAAACTTTTTCATAAGAGACACTTTTAAATCCCTTAGCGGCGTAAAACTCTCTCAAAATTTGAATTTCAAATCTTTGACCATATAAAAAGCGCCAAATGAAGGGATGGTCTATACAAAAGATGTGCATGATGTTTCTACCTACAACTTAGGTACTCAATGCTTCCTCACTAGAGGTAATTTAGTATCCCAAATTTCATCTGCGAGCTGCGGGGCTTTAAAATTCCTAGAGCTTAAGAAAAATTCAGTAATTCAATAGTTTTTCAAAAAATCCTCAAATTTGGTGTGGTAACTTGTCTTGGCCACCTAAACTCCAGGAAAAAGAATGAAATGATTTCAACAAAGTGGCATCATAGATGCTTCACAAGTGGGCACATCTCTTGTAAAGTTTAAGTGAGTTCTTTGAAAGATTAGAGTAGATGTGGACAATGTGTACTACGACAGTGTCAAATGAAGGAATGACCAAAATAAAAGTTGTAGATCATGATGTCCCCTTAAACTTTTGTATTCAAAACTTTTTCATAAGAGACACTTTTAAATCCCTTAGCGGCACAAAACTCTCTTAAAATTTGAATTTTAAATCTTTGACCATATAAAAAAGCGCCAAATGAAGGGATGGCCTATACAAAATATGTGCATGATGTTGCTACCTACAACTTTGGTACTCAATGCTTCCTCACTAGTGATAATTTAGTGTACCAAATTTCATCTGCGAGATGTCAGACTTTAAAATTCCTAGAACTTAAATAAAATTCAGTAATTAAATAGTTTTTCAAAAAATTCTAAAATTTGGTGTGGTGACATGTTTTGGACTCCTAGATTCCAGGAAAAAAATATGAAATAATTTCAACAAATTGGCATCGTAGATGCTTCACAAGTGGTCACATCTCTTATAGGGTTTAAGTGAGATTTATGAAAAAAATAGAGTAGATGACAGTGTCAAATAAAGGAATGACCAAAACAAAAATTTTAGATCAAATTATCCCCTTCAACTTTGGTATTTAAAACTTTTTCATAAGGGTCACTTTTAAATTCCTTAGCAACACAAAACTCTCTCAAAGTTTGAATTTAAAATCTTTGACTGTGTAAAAAAGCTCCAAATGAAGGGATGACTTATACAAAAGATGTGCATGATGTTGCTATCTACAACTTTGACAGTCAATACTTTCTCACCAGAGGTCATTTAGTGTCCCAAATTTCATCTGCGAGCTACCGGGCTTTAAAATTCCTAGAACTTAATAAAAATTCAGTAATTCAATAGTTTTTCAAAAAAATCTTAAAATTTGGTGTGGTGACATGTCTTGGCCGCTTAAACTCCAGGAAAAAATATGAAACGATTTTAACAAAGTGGCATCGTAGATGCTTCACAAGCTAGGACATCTCTTATAGGGTTTAAGTGAGATTTATGAAATAACCCACTGTAAGGACGGTTGGTCATTGAACCGTCCTTACAAATGATCCCACTGTAGGAGGAGCCCAAGGCCTCTCAACCTTTTTTTCTCGGGTAGAAGAGTGTGTCCCGAGGTGAAAGAAGGGTGGCTGCAGGCTTTATTTGATGTCCACTGTAGGGGCGGCTCAATCACCAGCCGCCCCTATAGTGAATCACTGTAGGGGCGACTGTGATTGAGCCGCCCCTACAGTGGAGCACTGTAAGAGCGGCTCAATCACCAGCCGCCCCTACAGTGATGTGCCACTGTAAGGGCGGCTGGTGATTGAACCGCCCCTACAGTGCTCCACTGTAGGAGCGGTTCAATCACCAGCCGCCCCTACAGTGTTTTGTAGGGGCGGCTGATAACGATGGACACCAATACTCCACTGTAAATACGGCTCCAACACCAGCCGCCCCTACAGTGAAAGGGACCTCGTTGTTACAGAGCTTTTTTCAGGTAGTGTCCCTAGGTAGACACTGGTTGCTTGAGTCGCAGGATCAACTCATTTTAGTCACCACCTGCTTCATTGGCCTTGATCAAAACAACGTTGGCACCGTAGAGGTGCATAGGATGGATTTCTCCTCAACACAAGCTTGTTGGCGCAGTGTGCGCATGACATTGGAGATGTTGTGTTTCTCTTGGAGCATACAAACATGACAGCTTCTTGCTCGGCGAGCGCTTTGGGACTGAAAGCAAGCCAGATAATTTTTCTGAAGAATTTCACAGATGATGATGCTGAATTATGCATTTTTGACTTAGAAACAAAAACCAAAAAAATTACCCGAGTCCACAATCATGACAACTTGATTCTTTGTCGCAAACCTTTCTCTTTCTGGATTGTGCCACCTAGCTAGCTAGTTATACATCTAAATATACACTATTTCTTATTATTTGCTTCAACTTATTGTGAATAAACATCATATACAATCAATTTTGTAAGTTTGTATACATGTAGAACATACCATGTGTGCTTTAGATTTGCCATGGTTTCTCTATGGCTTGGTGGCTGAGCCACCGTGCCACGTGTGACCTATGAGGCTGCGGCACTGCCAATATATAGCCTAACGATGCCAGTCAGTTGTACCAAATTTTGTTTCGAAAAAAATAAAATTGAATCTAATTTTTGTCTGCTCCACCAGGTCTTGGGCTTAAAGTTGTCTGCCTTTGCTCAAAAATGAAAAAGAAGGAAACCTATTACTCCGAAGTGGCGTAGTATATATTTCAAAAAGTGGATGAACTCATTAATCCTTTTTCAGAACAATGGGATATATAACTCTTGTCCCAAATCTTATGGGTGGAAGATGTTAAATCAATCTGTTCGCTACCTTTAAATTTGGAGATGGATGATATTGTGGGCTGGCGCACTTCGGTAGCAAGGGCTGGTTTTCAGTCCGCTCAACATACAAGGTGCACAGAATCTGTTGTAATAAGGGAAGCAGAAAGATGTGAGCTGAGGAATGCATGCAGAAAGCAGTCAAGGCAAAGATGATTTGTGTACAAAACTCTGGAACATATATTGCCCTCTTTCCTCAAAAAAACATATATTGCCCTCCGAAAGTAAACCATTTCTTGTGGAGATTTAAGTCAACACACTTGCTATTAGGAGAGTACGTCATGCAAAGAGAGGAATGAAGCCAGATACAAGGTGCTACATGTGTGGAAGATTGGATGAAGATGGAGGACACCTATTACTGAAATGCAAGGAGGTGAAACCTGTTTGGCGTGAACTGAATATGGAAGAAGTCAGGTGCAGTCTTGCTGAAGCTGAATCGGCAAAAGAGATGATGGAGAAGATTTTTAAACTGGAACACTGAAAGCAGTTAACAGTGGTGTTCCTGCTATCAATATGGTGGGATGAAAGGGATAAAAAAAATGAGAAGGCAGGAAGAACGGCACAAGAGGTGGCCTACATCACTGCTGCCTTGTCTGACAGACTGAAGCAACAAGCAACAAAAAGTCCGTTGTCGGATTCCCGTCAGGCGAAGCAGTGGGTGAAACCGATCGAGCAGTGGAGTGACGAAAATAAACTCTGATGGTTCCTTTTTTTTTTTTCCTTGAAATGGTGAAGGAGGGTGGGGTTATGTTATTAGGGACGATCAAGGATCTGTGATCAGAGCTGGTGCCGGAAACATGACCATTTACTTTCATCTTTCCACGCTGAACTGCTATTTTTTTTTTTGTTTTTTTATTTTTTTGAGAAAAGGGTCTGAAGATTTGCATGCAAAGGCTCTTTAGCAGCGCAGATGCCCTCGATTAGGTACGGTATGAGCGCGTGGTTTAGTAACCGGATCTTCTTCACTGGCCAAGAAGACATTGGAGAACCCCCGAGGCTCAAACCTGAGACTAATTAACCAGTCTCTTGCGTCCCGTCAAATAAGGATTTTGGCTTTTGCGGCTGCTTCCCTAGTAATGCTCCGAACTATTTCTGTATGTATATACTCCGTATATACACCAGTAGCACTGCTGGATCGATAATGTCGTACACACAGCATAGGGAAAGGACACCCCAAATTTCGTTTGGAAACAAACTCGATCGGAACTTGCATTGGAGTCGGAATCCAACACGGAGTGTCTTAGTTGGTTTGCACTACACGGCGCCGTTCCGATTCCGAACCTGTCAGCATGGCCGCGCGCCGACCACCGATCAAACTCGTGTATACATATTTATAGCTGGGCGGTGGGCGCGGCTGCCAGGCAATATAATAAGCCACACCAAGATCAGATCACATCTACTACTAGTACGTCTGTGGCGGCCCACTACAGCCTTGCCTTGGCATACCGTCGACCAGGGAGAAGGAGAACCATGGTGAGCCACCAAGACGACGACGCTAGTAAATTTGGATCGTCCATGTCTTTGCCCATGCTCGTCTTCCACCACCACCCCACTAACGCCCAACAGGAGGACAACGACGACGACGAAGACGAGATGTTAATGTTCAGCATATCCCAACAAAGCCTGATGCACACCAACATGAAGCGTGTTCTAGCTGCAGCAGGCAGCAGCATGTGCTGGGCCACGCCACAAGGCTGGATACTCCTCGTCACCAAGAGCCATGATGACACCGATGACAACACGTCAGCGGTGTGCCTATGGAACCCTCTCACCGGCGACAAGCTTCCCTTACCAGATATCAGACAGGAGAAGCACCGGTTCCCACAGAGCTGCAGGTGCCTGCTCTCCCACGACGACCCAACGCGCCCCGCCGGATGCGTCGTCGTGCTCTTCAGTCTTTCCAAGCCTGAATTGTGGTACTGTCACGTCATCAACGGCGACGGCGACGGCGACGGCGGCAACAAGGCGGCTAGCACTTGGAGGAGCTGGAGGCATTACTCGTACGACATCGGTAACTACAAGTTACCGGAGGCATATCACCCTCCAACTAAGAAGGTGATTTCCACGGTCGCCGCGTTCCAAGGGAGGTTCTATTTCATCAACTCACTTACAGACATGTGCGCCATCGATTTCTTCACGAGCAGCAGCAGCAACGACGACGACGACCACGACCACGACCACCCTCACCCTGCGTTCCACTACTTCGATGCACGTATGATCGATTTCCCCAAAGGGATGAGCTTCGGGGCGGCCAGGCTGCTGGACTGCGACGACCAGCTCTTCCTCGTCTTCGTCTCCTGCGTCGGCGTCGGTCCTCACAACAACAACAGCAATGGCGTCGGCGTCATCCGCGTGTACAAGATGTGCTTCTTGTCCACGCACAGCAACAGGTCTCCTCGTTGGCGCAGGGTGCGTGACATTGGAGACACCGTGTTTCTCCTCGACGGCACAGGCTTGGCAACGTCTTGCTCGGCGAGCCTTCACGGACTGAAGAGGAACCAGGTCTACTTGATGAAGAATTTTGTGCAGGATGATGCTGATCTGTGCGTTTTTGACTTGGAGTCGGAGTGCCAACAGATTACCCGTGTTCACCATCATGACGGCTTGCTTCTCCACCGCAAACCGTTCTGGATTGTGCCGCCAAGAAGCTAGGAGAAGTCGCTATAATCATCATATCGATCTTAGCTTGCAGACCAAGTGCATATATGACATTTTTTTTTAGAAAAGTCAAGGGCGAGACTTTGTGCGTGTTCGAATCTATCTATCTATCTATCTAGTTTAGAGAGAACTACTAGCAAATATGTCCGCGCGTTACAATGGGAGAAAAAAAAAACTATTAAACTCTCGTTCAAATGATAACATGAATAATACATATCTACTTACAATTTATGCTTTTCTAATTTATTTTGTGATGACCAAGACATCCATAATATAAGTTAGTGCTGATAATAAATAAAAATGTCCTATTAAACCTATATCGAGTTAAAATAGAGCTCCTATTTTTTCTTCCATTATAAAGTGCATAATTATGCATATCATAACTTTAATTTATTATTAGAATCTCTATCTATCATCTCTCATATATGTAGAAAAATCTATATGTATACCTAGTATCCATCTATTTATACTTTTTACTTAAAGGTTTGTGAGTAAAGACAATTTATAGGGAAAAAATCTTGGCGCTCTTGGTATTTTTCTATGTTTTTTGGTGAATTTTATAAAAAAAATCTAATATTTTGTACCGGTAACCCTAATCTATTTCAAAAACTATTTAGTCCCTTCCACCTTTTTCTTTGTCTCTTGCTTTTTTACACCTGAAACCTTGTATTACTATTTTTACCAACCCCAATGTTAGTTTCCACACCGTATACCATACAGGGAGCCAATAGTTTTTATTTTTTTTCGGACATATGGAGCCGATGGTGGCGGACAGAAAATATTAGGCGGACAGAAAAAGTGGTTGGAAATTTTGGCAATTTATTATTACACATTTCCTATATTTCAGACGCCTGAACAGTTTTGTCTTTGTCTTTCCATAGAAAAAAATTGTCATTTGTTTCTTGTGATCTGTGCTAATAGATTTGAACCATTGGATGAAGATCTGAAAGTTATAGTCGTCGCCTGAAAAGATGCTATATTTCAGACGCCTGAAATATAGCAAATCTCTTATTATTAGCCATAGATTTGTCGCGTCTAGTCTTCGTCTGTCCAGCCTTTGTACCCTTTGACGATGTTTCTACTATACTATATATAATTTGCGTTTTGCTTGTGTTATGTGCCATATCTATATCTATACCTAATCTATACCTTATATATCTATATATAATAATAAAGAGGCAAAATTTCTCCACTGTTTTTGTCTGGCCGTTTTTGTCTGGTCTACTTATATTGACCAACTAGGATTCTCGTAAGATTAGTGGACCGATATGGGACTAATAGGATGATTAGTGAACCGATATGGGACTAATAGGATGTTACTGATACATGTTCGTTTGTTTATCCCGCAAGGATATGATGAGCTCGGCCCAAAAAGAAAAGGCCCACGGTTCTTGACCGCTCGAATTTCGTCTCGGTCCGGTCCTCTTTGCAACGAAATCGGCCCGAACTTGAAGGCCCAGTCTCGGTAGCCCACGAGACCTCAGCGACAGTAGAGCGGAGACGAGCGCTCATTCAGTTTTGGTCTGGGCGTTTAGCACCACCTCACCAGCTGAAGGCAGACGAGCCACGAGCTCACGCTATAAAAAGAGCGCCCCGTACCCCGTTGCTCCATATTTACCTGGACGGGGTCGACGTGAGATCATTAAGGCTCGTGTACCGCTGCCAAAATTAACAATTTAAACTTTGGTCTTTCTGCATTTATTTGTTTTCGGGATTTTCAGGATTGGGTCAACCTAAAAGATCTTTAGAGTCTCTTTCTTCTCCCGTTGCAACGCACGGGCATTTGTCCTCGTAATAGTAATAATAATAAAGAGGCAAAATTTCTGCCTATTTTTTTCGTCTGGTTTTTTTTTGTCTGGCCTCCCGTATTTATACATGTTTTTGTCGCTGTTTATGATGGTAGAGATCTCCGCGGATGCAAATAGAAACGGGAAGAAAAGAAACACCTATTAAAAAAATCTGTTTCCAGTTGCTTCTCCAAATCGGACTCCTGCAATTGTTTAATTTGAAGATCGAGACCAAATAGAGTACAATACCAAATTACAGAAAGAGGAAGAAAAGAAGCTCCTCTCCAAAAAAAAAAAATTGTTTCCCGTTCTTGTCAAAATCAGACTCTTACAACCATTGAAATCCAATAACGAGATCAAGCAGAGTACAATACCAAATCAAGACCATCATATATACTTCAGATCGAGACTCGACCAATCATGTCAGCACCTCACCCGTCGTCGCCTGCCACAATCGCCGAGGGAGCAGGAGCCATGCGACGCTTGTGGTCTCCTCACGACCTTGTTGCTGGGTCCCCAGGCCGTCTGCTCACAAGATCTCGATGGCCTCCTCGCCGTGGAGCACGCCATTGACTGCTCCAGCCAGATCCTCATGAGTGCGGCACGCGCGACCTCCGCCGCCGCCGCCCAAGCGTGGCCCGGGCGACCAGGCCCCACGCGAACCGCTAGGAACGCGCCATCGCCAAATACCATGGGATCTATGGCCTGCATGAGCTACGACGCCGCTACCCGAGCACGGACCGCGTGATCCGCCGGGCACATGCCCTCGCCTCCCGCCGCCAGGGCCATACCCTTGTGAGCCGTAGCTGGAGAAACAGCCGTCTGACAGACAACAATTGTGGAATGGAGAGGCAGGTGTGGGTGAACCATAACTGCGTGAAGAAGCTAGCTGACTCCATATCCACACACCGACACCTTGCTCCTCTCCCGTATCTGGTGAGCGATGGCTGAGACGCTGAGCTATGTCTGCTCGAGTGCTGGTGCTGGACACTGGGAGATTTGGGAGTGATGACTGCGATTGGGAACAAAAGGATAAGACTAGGGTTATATGTTGTATATATATATCTATACACAAAGAACTGGGCCGTCAATCCGTTTCTGGGCCTTAGCCCTTGCAGGAGCACCGAGGAAGACTCACGCAGAGATAGAGAGTTCGATAAAATAAGGCAGGTGGCCCATGCGTGCTGTTGCTAAAAAAAGTGATCGTGTGTGCTTTTTCCTCTCATGCAGTTGTGCTATATTGTGTGTGTGGTGCATAAGTTGCTTTTTCTTTAGCTTTCTTCTTTTATTTAGTGAATCTCAAATTTTATATCTCTATATCTCTATAAAAAAATATCTTCTATACAATCTTATATGTTATAGACGTATGTACTATTTTAGTTCTTTTTTTAATAAAATTTTAATTATTTTCTCCCGTTGCAACGCACGGGCATGTTTTGCTAGTATATATATCTATATAATAATAAAGAGGCAAAATTTCTGCCCTTTTTTTTGGTACCATTTTTTTCGTCTGGCCTATGTCGGGCATGTTTTGCTAGTATATATATAATAATAATAAAGAGGCAAAATTTCAGCCAAAATTTTCGTCCGGACCAATTTTTCGTCTGGCCTCTCCCCACTTTCGTAACAATCTCCACTCGGAAATCAATTGGGTTTCCTCCGGTTCTCAAATCTACAATAAAGATTTTCCAAATCTGCAAGAAAACCGAGACCGAATCAAAATCAGCACATTGATCAAAATCAAACACGAAACAATTTAAACCATGGGAAAATCTGCAAGAAAACCGAGACCGAATCAAAATCAGCACATTGATCAAAATCAAACACGAAACAATTTAAACCATGAACTAGCAACTCTGGATCTGCACGAGAAAATCAAGAAAAAAAACTTGCGCTCCATGAGTGTGCCTCGCCCTCCTGCCGGCCAAATACTTTTGTATCCGAATACAAGAATGAAAAAGGAGGAGAAATAACTTGTAGGAAGTGGACTGTACGAATACAAGAATGAAAAAGGAGGAGAAATAACTTGTAGGAAGTGGACTGTAGGAAGGGAAAGAAATAAAATTAGACCTAAAATCGGGTACAAGAATGAAAAAGGAGGAGAAATAACATGTCACCGACTTGCCACAGATTCACCGCCATCATGGCCTTCCTTCACGGGCTCCTCCGCGCAGATCTTGGGGACGACCGAGAATAAGGCTAGGTACGAGAGCCACAGCCTCGGGAGCTGTCGCCATGAGTACGATCAGCGTGATGAAGAGGAGGAGCGGAGAGGGTGGCGGCCTGGCGGCCGGAGGCAGAGCGGCGAAGCGGAGGCAGAGGTTGCAGCCTCCCTCCCTGTGTTTGGACTAGGGTGCGTCCGTGGGTGTCCTTCAAGAGATAAGGTTCGGTATTTTTTTTTTGTTTTCTATTTTCTTTTTGTTTTGCTGCTGGAAGCTTGGGAACCAATCCTAGAGTGGATTTGGGTTTTGGGAACCAATCCTAGAGTGGATTTGGGTTTTTGTTTGGCGCCAGACAGTCAGGCCGGTGGGAAAATTAAGCGCGCAAATATTTTTCGTTATAATATTTTTTTGTGTTAGACAAATACCGACAAAAAAATGTCATCGACAGAAAAATAATAAATTTCTTTGTGTGTTTTAGAAAATACCGATAGAAATAAAGTAACCGACAGAAAAATATAATTACCCTATCGGTACTCAATATTTCTGTTGGTTTTGAACACCTGACAGGATAATACCTATTTTTCCTATCGGTGGGGACAAACAAGGAAATTTCAGTTTCCAGTAGTGTTCTTAGCATCATAGTCGTGCAATCTTATGTTCTCGGCACATCGACGACCACACGCAATGATGACCGAATGCGATGTGCATCGGTGGAGACAAGGAGCTCAAGTCGAGGAAGAACAAAGGAGCCATAAATCGAGCTCCAATCAAGAAAGAATGGAGGCAACTGAGCCACAAACTGAACCAGTTCGAGACCGCAAATTGAGGCTACCACAGAGAAAATTGAAAACATCGATATTTATAGACTAAAAGTACAATTAGTTAATATGACATATTATTGCTAAAAATTAACTTATATTATAGATACCATAGTTATAAAAAAATACTATTATGTATATCTGTATAATTTAATACAAGGGTAAAACATAAATAGATGGACTGATTTGTCCTTTTTAGTAGTATCTGGTGCCGGTAGTTTTCAGATTATAAAAACCAAAATAATAAAACCTCATCGCTTAAACCAAAAGACAAATCGTTTTAGGATAACAGTTTTACTTTCATGGATTTGGATAGGTTAAATCATAGATGTGTGATCGGTGAGCTCGATGACAGGAACGCACGTGAGCAGTCACGATGATGATGGTGAGGATGTTTGGCCAGCAAGCTCGATGCCAGACACTCACATGAATGAGAGATCAACATTCTCTTGCCCTTTATTATCATCGACTTACTCAATGCTTGAGCTTGATTTGCTCACTACACTCCGAGATAATAGGCCGCTCATTAGCTATGGCGAGGAGCAGACCCTACTACTCACGCCACAAGACTATGTGAATGAATAGTATAAAAATTAAAGTATAATATATTTACGTCTCTATATTTGTGTTTTTCTCTCCCGTTGCAACGCACGGGCATATTGTGCTAGTATATATCAAACATTCAAACCCCTAAAAGTGTGCATACAAGTTTGAAATACTTGTGGGAGACATACACATTGACTTGTAAGGTCAAGCTACCATTTTGCAAGTTGACATCACTAGAGATGTGACACCAATTGAAGATGGTAATCGGAGTAGTTTATCTACTATTTGAGCCTTGGCACATATAGGATAAATACAAAGTAAAAGAAGCTATGTGCCGTGCTTCTAACCAATTAAGACCATATAGGTTTGCTCTAAGGATAAGAATGAAACCGAGCAATCCTATCATATGATAAGCCTAATGTGTGCATGACAAAAGATATGAAAATACCAATGCAAACCTAGGCAATGAAGGAACTAGATGCTAAGAGTAATTTCAAGAATTTAAACCTAGTTACCTAACATGGGAGGGGGAACTTGAGTCCATAGTACCTACTAACATACTTGGCAATGACATAATCCATTGTGATGCACCCCATGAAATGCACCCAAAACTTTGCCAAGTCTCCAAATTCCCCATAATCCACTTGACTACTTACTTCCATTTCGGGACCCAAACCTTTTTGGTGCTCTTCATGGTTGAGATGATGTCCTTAGGCACCCAAATGCGTTTGGCCCCATTGTTGGCTTGCTTGTTTACCTTGATGGTCACCACTTTGTCATTCTTCTTCTTCTTCTTCTTCAAAAGGTAAGGTGTGGAGGTCTTCTTGTTCACTTTGTTGGTGTAGGTGTTGGAGAGCTTGCATGTTTGTTTTTTGTTTTTCTCTTTCTTCTTTTCTCCCCCATGCTTCACCTTGCACTCAAAAGACTTGTGGCCTTCCTTGTGGCAAACATAACAAACCACGATTTGCTCCTCATCAAGCTTCTTCACTCCCTTAATGGTGTTATCTTGATGAGTACGGGTTTGCTTCGTTTTGCCTTTTGCTTGAGTTAAGTCCTTGGTGAGGCGAGCCACTTCTTGCCTTAGTAGCTCATTCTCCATTGCAACCTCTTGTGTGCATGTTTCTACAATCATATTCTCAACACAAGCTTGTTTGCATATGGGTGAATCTAAATCAAGTAAATCTATGCAATAAGTAGAGACATCCTTTTTAGGCATATTAAAGATTGATTTTTCAATTTTAGGTGCCTCGGTGGGGTTTGCTCCGATAGTTTCAAGATTGGCAACTTTGTTAGTTAGCTCATCACAATGTTTGCACATAATTTCCATTTTAGCAAGCAAACTTTTGTAAGCATCTTGTGTGCTAGCTAACTTTGCTTTTAGTTTTTCATTTTTCTTAACAAGTTGCTCATCATTATTTGTGCTATCTGAAGGACCAAGAAAGCACTAGCAAGGCGACCAGAGGGGGGGGGGGTGAATGGGAGCCACAAAAATTTCTCTCGAAACATTGGCCAAATGTCCCAAAATCAACCCCCGAAAGCTACGACCGAAACCGTGATGCCTACGACCCTTGGAAGAGGGTGGATGATCTCTAGGATCACAGCGAGGCACCACAAAGCGATAGCGAACCAAACACCAAAAGCTCCGTCACAAGTTCGACCCTTGAAAACCGAGTCCCGAACGTAGATTGGAGGCTACGTCGAGAAATCCCCAAATACCAATGCTAACAAGTAGCAAAGATACCAAGAGAGGTTTCTTGGTTAACTAAGAGGCCAAACGAGAAGTCCGAAAACCAAGCGGAAAAGCCGGGAGAGCAAACGCACTAAACCGGAGGCTTCAGCAGGATCACGGACTGTCCGGACTGCAGGTCCCGGACTGTCCGCGCCTACTGCGGGCTGTCCGCACTCTGGTGGCGGACTGTCCGTCGGTCAAGTGTGCAAAAACACATGGCTGCAGAAGTCCCCCTGCTCGGTCACAGACTGTCCACCGGTGTCCCGAGCCAAAACAGCAGAGGCAGCCAGCGGCTGGGCTGTACCAGCCCCGATGCGTGGACTGTCCGCGCCTGGGGTGGCGGACTGTCCGCCAACACCCAGTGAGGGCGATTTCGGTCGCCCTTCACCCAAATCTTCTCCAAATCGATCCAACTCAAAATCCCTTGATCTCAAACTTGGAGAGGATGATCACAAGGTAGTTAGGAGACTATCCCTAAGAAATCATCCGCTCAAATCAACTCAATCAACGGGAAATCGAAAGGGAAGGTGTATGAACCGAAAAAGCGCCACGAAAACGAAATCGACCCGATCTACTTGCTCGTGAAGAGTTAGATGAATTCCTTCGGTGGAAATGATCTCCTCACTATAAAGAACAAGATGATTCAAGTGGATTTCGAAAAGACGTAGTAGAGAGAGAGATCGAGCGACGGGAAAATCGCGGAGAAACGAAGAACGCGAAGAACACGAACCAAAACGCGAATCAACACATCGATCTGCAACCGTGTGGCTACCACATGCTACAACAGTGAGGTTACAGCCTCACTTCCTCAAAATCTCCAGTACACAGAGGTATGGTTCTCTGCGGATCTCAGTGGCTATAGCAGGGGATGGGAGAGCAGGAAACCCTAGCTATGAAAGAGCAAATGACTGAGATTGAATGGGAGGAGGGTGTCTCCCTCTACTTATCCTAATTCTAATTCCTACTCTACCCCTCTCTAATTACACAGCAACCAGCTAAACCCTAGGGTTATTCTGGACCAACTCATGGTAGGTGGTGATCCGACGGCCACGCCCGCACAACTCGTAGCGTTGCCTCGACGCAACCTCTCGATTGCCGTCACGTGCCTCCCTCACTCTGCACCCCTGGTTTTGTGGCCGAAACCGGGAAACCAGGCCTTCACGCCAACCCCCGGTTTTGAGGCCCAAACCGGGAAACCAGCCTCCAAGTCCATCCCCCGGTTTTGAGGCCGAAACAGGGAAACCCGACGTCCGTCGCCTGAGTTTTGTGGCCCAAACTCAGAAACCCGCAGCACCCAGGTTTTGAGGCCCAAACCTGGAAACCGTCCACCCGGTGGTTTTTCTGTGGCTCAACCACCAAACCGGAGCTGTAGAGGGGATGCACCTCCGTGCACCCCGTCCACCGACACGTGTCCCCAGGTCCTCGACCCGAGCAACACCATGCCCCGCAAGTCTTCGCTCGTCGCTGTCCCAGGCTGCCAGCCACCACAGCTGATCCTCAGGTCACCGGTCCCTCAGTCCAAGCCTCACGTCCGCCCTTCACCGCTCCCGGTCCGTCGACACGACACGTCTCTACTTGACCTTCACCTTGCCCTCGATCACTGTCTCCGTGCTCGACACCTGCACAACACAAGCCAAAGAACCTGCGATCAAACCCGTTGACAATCACTCATCACTCGAGACTCGGCATACACCCTTGTATCCGCAATCTCCCCCTTGATGAGTGCATTGTCAACTACACGCACAAATCATAATGAAAATAGAAGAAGGAAGAAGGAGAAGAGAGAACTCGACCAAATGACCCAAAAGCATAGCAAAGCCGAAGAAGGTCAAGTGGAAAGAGCAATACAACTTGGTCCCCAAAGACATGGGCAACAGCTCGACGCAACCAAGCAAAGCAAAGCTAGCCCTCAAGAAGAGGTAGAACAGGCTCAACACCGCTAGCAAATACCAATTGAGAATTCGAAGCAAAACGCTAGTCCCTCAAGATAGAGGCACAGAGGCTCAACACAACTAGCAGAAAAACGCTCCGAACCAACTGAAAATCCAACTGAAAATGCTCAAAAACCCAGCAGCAAGCAAAACGAGCAAACTCCAAATGGTGCACACAACTGCACACAACTAGGAAAACTCCCCCTTAGTTGAACACTCCCCCTTAGTTGAACTCGAGGAGGCATATGATTTACAAATTCTCCTCCTTAGTTGAAAATGCACCATCAAGCAAAAACACCATCAAGTAGGGTTCTCCCCCTTAGAAAATGCACCATCAAAAAGTGCAAACAAGCAGAATTCTCCCTTTCCAGAATGCATATGAGTCAAAATGCAAGTTAGCAGCTTCAGGAATATAGTCAATAGAATGCAAAGATGCTCTACACGGTATGACTCCAATGACTTAAGAATATCCACAACAAGCTAGCAAAGGCTCAAACTGATCACTAAATACGAAATATGAACATATGAGCAAAGTGAGCAGTTTTAGCCAAAAGTATTCACCATCAAAATAGCACTACACATGTATAGACAGGAAATCAACCAAGTGCTAAGCATGTATACAAGGTGAACTACCCCTAGCAAAGTTCAAACATCATGCTATAGAATGAAGCATAAACTTGTGATTTCAATTTTATATCGGAGTTGCAGCGGTGAAATAACACAAGTTCAGAATTTTAGCATATGTTTGCGAGAGGTTGAAAGCTTGTCATTGCCTAACTTTTCAACCGAGCGAAGCCTATGCAAATGCAATCAGAAGCTTAAAGCATCGGTTTCGGTCATACACTACACGACTCAAGTTTATCTCAAAAGTGCAATGAGAAACAGTCTCAATACCGTGATGTGTTGACAAGCAATCCCATCTCGATCTTTTCAATTCACTTAAAACTTGGTTCAAAGTTAAACAGAATATGAACATACCAAGCAAGTGAGTGACTCAGAACTAGAGACATAGCAACCTAGCATATATGAAAAGCACGAGAGAATTCAACACATCCTACACATGCTAGTTGCATATCTCAATGGTGAACATTTTCAAGTTTTATGTACATTAAGCAAATTCACCATATCAAAAATAGCTCAGCTCACAACATGTATCAGTGATCAGAAAGAGCATAAGCTACAAGCATCATCATAAGCATCAGAGCATACTACATAGAGCATAATCACATTCTAAAGATTATATACATGAAGCTCAGAATGTAAAAGCGTATGCTGAAATGCAAAAGAAAACAAGACAAACGAAAAATAGTCAGTCTATGATACAAGAACCAAAATGTTTCCCATCTAAAAAGGGAAACACACACCAAGCTCACCCCTCAACCGATTAAAGGTTGATTCGTCCAAAGGCTTGGTGAGAATATCAGCCAACTGATGGTGAGTATCGACATGGCGAAGGTCGATATCACCCTTCTCATGGTGGTCTCGTAGAAAATGAAAGCACACATCAATGTGTTTGGTCTTCGAGTGAAGCACGGGGTTCTTAGCAACGCTAATAGCACTCGTGCTGTCACAAAGCAAAGGCACGCGAGTAAAACTCAGACCAAAATCACGCAAAGTGGCCATCATCCAAAGCAACTGAGAACAACAGCTAGCCGTAGCAACATATTCAGCCTCTGTGGTAGACTGAGCGACACTAGACTGCTTGCGAGAAGACCACGATACAAGAGAAGATCCAATAAACTGGCAAGTCCCAGAAGTGGACTTGCGCTCAACTCGACAACCAGCAAAATCGACATCGGAATAACCGCAAAGGGAGAGGGTGGAGGAAGCTGAATACCAAATCCCAAACTCAGGTGTGAAACGAAGGTACCTGAAAATGCGCTTCACCGCCTGACGGTGAGAAGTGCGCGGCGACGCCTGAAAACGCGCGCACAGACACACTGCGAACTGGATGTCCATGCGTGTCACCGTCAGGTAGAGCAGCGACCCGATCATGCTTCGGTACTCCTTCTGGTCCACAGCTTCTCCATCCTTGTCCGCATCCAGGGCCGTCGTGGTCGACATGGGTGTTGGAAGAGGCTTGGCCTCACCCATATCGAACCTCTTCAGCAAGTCTTTGGTGTACTTGCCCTGGTGCACAAACGTCCCCTCTCGGGATTGCTTAATTTGCAATCCGAGAAAGAAAGTCAGCTCGCCCATCATGCTCATCTCAAACTCCCTGCTCATAGTATCTACAAACTTGGCAACCAAAGCGTGAGAAGAACCACCGAAAATGATATCATCCACGTAAATCTGGACCAAGAGAGTGTCTTTTCCTTGCTTGAGGAGAAAGAGCGTTTTATCCACACATCCCATTTTAAAACCCTTAGAAAGCAAAAAGGTTTTCAACCTATCATACCAGGCGCTAGGGGCTTGTTTCAAACCATATAAAGCTTTGTGAAGTTTAAAAACATGGTTTGGAAACTTGGGATTTTCAAAACCAGGGGGTTGTTCAACATAAACCTCTTCTTCTATGTAGCCGTTTAAGAAGGCACTCTTGACATCCATTTGAAAGAGTTTGAAACCTTTGGATGCAGCAAAAGCCAAGAGTATCCTAATAGCCTCCAAACGAGCTACAGGAGCAAAAGTCTCCTCAAAGTCTATTCTCTCCTTCTAACTATAACCCTTGGCCACAAGTCTCGCTTTGTTCCTCACAATGTGGCCATCCTCTCCTTGTTTGTTTTTGAAAACTCATTTTGTCCTAATAGGATTACAGTCTGGAGGATGTGGAACTAAAACCCAAACCCGATTTCTCTCAAAATTTTTAACTCCTCATGCATGGCATTGACCCAATCCGGATCCGTCAAAGCGTGTCCAACATCTAGGGGTTCAAAATCAGCAACAAATGCAGAATGAGCAAAGTGAGAGATTTGTTGTGACCTGGACCGAGTGACACGTTCGTCAATGCCGCCGATCATCTGCTGAGGGGGGTGTTGGCGCTGAATGTGTCGTGGCGCCTCCCGAGCTGAAGTGATCTCCCCCTCAACAGCAGCTGGTGCCTCCCCGGGTACAAAAGGTACCGCTCGAGGTGGCGGATCCCACGTCCCTCAGGAAGAAGAAGTGTTGGGGCCGTGAGTTGTAGTAGAAGTCGCTCCTTGTGGCACAGCAGGTGGAGGGGGTGCTGGATCATCCATACCTTCAGCACCCTCGTCCTCGTCAACAAAAAGAGGCTCACTAACCTCATGATCACCTGCACGCTCAAAACGAGAAGAAGGACAAACCATGGTCTCGTCGAAGGTGACATCAGATGTCTCCATGACTCGGTTAGTATCAAGGTTAAGTACACGATAAGCTCGAGTGTGAGTGCCATAACCCAAAAATACACCGTCAGAAGAACGAGACTCAAATTTGTCCAGGATGCCTTTCTTCAATATAAAACAGTGGCAACCAAAAACTCTAAAGTAACTCACCTTGGGTTGTCTACCAAAACGCAACTCATAAGAAGTCTTTTTCAAGAAAGCTCTCAGAAAAATGCGATTGGAAATATAGCACGCAGTGTTCATAGCTTCAGCCCAATAACGCCTAGGAGTCCTATGCTCATCGAGCATCGTCCTAGCCATCTCAACAAGGGTCCGATTCTTCCTCTCTACAACACCATTTTGTGGCGGTGTGTAGGGGGAAGAAAACTGGTGCTCCAAACCCAAAGAGTCACAAAACTTTTCAAAATCTGAATTCTTGAATTCGGAACCATTATCACTTCTAATAGCTCGCATCGAGTTCAAAGGGAACTCGTTCTGAAGACGCAAAATCAGATTACGAGCAAAAGAGAAAGTCTCAGTCTTCTCAGTCAAAAAGAAGACCCACGAATATCTCGAAAAATCGTCGACAACGACCAAAACATACCACTTCCCCCCAACCGAGCTCACCCGAGCCGGACCAACAAGGTCCATGTGTAAAAGCTCACCAGGGCGCTGTGTCATGACCTAAGTCACTGGATGGTGGGGAGCGGCAACCATCTTTCCATGTCTACAAGAATGGCAAACAAGGTCCTTCTCCATCGACAACTTGGGCAATCCTCGGATTAGGCCAAGTGAGCTAAGTCTTGCAAGCAAGTCGAAGCTTAAATGACCGAGCCTCCTATACCACTTCCAAAGATCAGAGGAGGAAGGACCAGCCACTAGACAGCGGGAAACTCCAAACGACTCCGAGAAATTCGCACAAAAGACTTTCCCAAAGGGCGAAATCAAACAAACAAGATTGCCCTGAGGATCCAAAATGCGACTGAGATTCGGTTTAAAACGAATCTCATAGTCATCATCAAAAAGTTGCAAAACAGAAAGAAGGTTAAAATGCAAGTTAGAAACAAGAGCAACATCACGCAACACAAAGTGCTCATTAACTCGCATCGACCCACGAGACAACACCTTACCTTTGCTATTGTCGCCGAAGGTGATAAACTCCTTTTCGGCAACAGGACTAAGACTGGAGAACCACTTGGCATTTCCGGTCATGTGCCTCGAGCAACCGAAATCCACCAACCAAACGTCCTCCAATCGTTTTACCTACATCAATAAAAAGACATAGGGTGAGCATACGGTCCAACACTGGGGTTAGCGAAGTAGGAAGAATACCAGTGTTGGGCCGGCTGTTCAAAAGAACGGTCAGTGTAAAAACTATTCCTAGCACGCCTACGGGGAAAGCGATCACCACGCACAGGAAAACGTGGTCCGCTAAGAGAAGAGCGTCCATCGCGATACTCAAAACGCTGTGGAGGGAAACGCTCAACAAAGCCTCCGCCACGGGGTCCGTATCCTGCAAAGTCAGGACCCCATCGGGCAACACCTCCCTGACGCCTAGGACCTTGAGGCACTGCACCTCTAGGCCTAGCTGCTCTCCTCGGAGCTCTCCTCTAAACATTCGGCACATGTACATCATGGAAAGGATGGTACATGTCCGGATTGTTCATCTCCCTGGAACGACGCTCCTCTCTCTTGCGCCGAAAGCAGAACTCCCTCAAGTGTCCATCTCTCCCACAGTGCTCACAATGGTACCTCACCGCTCTCATAGGGGGTTGTTGGTACTCACAGTGGTGGGTATGGATCACTTTGCCCTTCTGTGGCAAAAGCTCCTCCTGGATAGGTGGCATCGTATCAAGCTTGTTCTTCAAGTGGTTGGGTTTGGGATGCCATACTTGGTTCTTGGGTGGAGCTCTTGGAGGTTCATCAAAAACCCCATCCTTGGTGTTAGGCTTGAGAGGCTCTTTGAGTGGAAGCTTGGTAAGTTTGGGAGTAGTGGTGGAGTTGGGCTTCTCACATGGGTTTAGACCAATCGACTCTCCAATCTTTCCAAAAGCAGAAAAATCAACACCCGGAGCAAAACGTACACCAGGACCTCCAGCAGCTTGCTTAAACTGAGCAATCATCATACCAAGCTACGGCTCATTACATGACACCCATGACAAGATGGTACGAAGGTATGTGTTTTCCTCCTCGGTTTGCATCTTGTCATGCTTCACATTTGCAATCTCCATCTCCAAACCCTCACACAAAGCACACCTAGTAACACAAGTGCTACCCGAGCTGGCCTTCTCAAGAGACACAATCTTGGCATTCTTCTCTGCCAACTCGGATTGCAAGCCAGCACAAGACTTGCACGCACCTAGCAAGGAGGGTCTAGCCCTCAGCTCATCCAGCTCTCTAACCAAAGCAGCATACTTACCTCTCAAAGTGAGAAGGTCAGTCATGTGCTTGGTGCACGACTCACACTCAACGTCCTCAGACACGACCACAGTGGATTTTGCAAACTCAAGCTCCTTCACCGTGTCCTCCCACTTCTGCCTAAACTCCTTGCGCTCTCTAGCGGCACGCCTAAGCAGCTTATCCTGACTAAGCAAGGCGGCAGTAAGCTTCTCGACCTCAGCTGAAAGATCGTCATGGGTCAGAGATACCTGGGAGGTGTCGTCATCGTCGTCGTTCCGAGGGGTGTGCTCCAGCTTGCCGTTGACCTCATCACCAAGGGCCATGGTGCAGAAGCCCTCGTCGTCGGCGAAGAAGCAGAGGCCGTTCAGCTTGTCCTCGATCCTCTTCTTCTTCTCGGACTCGTCGTCGCTTGAACAAGCAGAGCCGTCATCCGAGTCGTCGACGTCGCTGAGCGTGGCGAAGAACGTGCGCTGCTCAGCCTGGGCCTTCTCCAAGTACTTCTTCTTGATGTACTCCTTTTCGAAGCCGCCCCTCCGCTTGCGCTTCGCGGGGACGTACTTCTCCTTGTGCTTGCCGGAGTCATACTTGTGCCCATGATCGCCCTTCCCAGAATGCTTGTTCTTCTTGGGACAGTTGGCGATGAAGTGGTCGGGGTCGCCTTACTCGAAACACCCCGAGCATCCTCCTCCGCGGCGACGGTTCATGTGGTTGTTGTGGAACCGCGAGAACCGGTTGGCAAGCAAAGCCAACTCGTCGTCTCCCAAAGACTCCAGCTGCTCCTCTGTGACAGAAAAGAGAGAAGAAAGTGCAAATCCTCCAGAGGGGTTAGCAGAAGAGCCAGAAACCAAAGCCATAGTTGGGCCAGAAGGATTTTCATAAGAAGCCCTCGACAAGGCATCAATCTCACTAGACTTGAGCTTACTAAAGAGCTCGTCGCAAGTGAGGGTCTCATAGTTAGACGATTCGATGATCGCCTGGACCTTTGAGTCCCACACCGACCGATCGAGAGTATGCAAAAGCTTCAAAGCCCTCTCATGATCGTCGAAAGGCAACAGCTCCTTGTTCGCTCTCATCTTGTTGACAATAACATGAAAGCGAGCGAATAAACTCTCTATGCTCTCGCCAGGCATATGTCGAAAGTTCTCATACTCCCGCTTGTGCGACTCGTAGAGACGGGATTTGACTTGAGTGGTTCCCTCATGGAAGCGCATGAGGGTCGCCCAAATCTCACGAGCCGTGGGGAGGTGAGAGACGCGATCAAACTCGGACATGCTCAAACAGGAGAACAAAGCGTTATGCGCACGGCTATTGGCTTCGTGCTCATCTATCTGAAGCTGAGTGACACGAGCAGCCAAGACAACGTAGTCCGCCTTGTTGCAAATCTCCCAAACAGAAGAGCCCATGCTCTGGAGATAGGCCGACATGCGTATCTTCCAATACACATAGTTCGTCCCATCGAAAAACGATGGTTTGCCCACGCCGCGATCTATGTCGCCTTCTGTGGATCTGGAACCGGCTAAGGTGAAAGATCCTTAACCCGCTCTGATACCAATTGAAGGACCGAGAAAGCACTAGCAAGGCGACCAGAGGGGGGGTGAATGGGAGCCACAAAAATTTCTCTCGAAACTTTGGCCAAATGTCCCAAAATCAACCCCCGAAAGCTACGACCGAAACCGTGATGCCTACGACCCTTGGAAGAGGGTGGATGATCCCTAGGATCACAGCGAAGCACCACAAAGCGATAGCGAACCAAACACCAAAAGCTCCGTCACAAGTTCGACCCTTGAAAACCGAGTCCCGAACATAGATTGGAGGCTACGTCGAGAAATCCCCAAATACCGATGCTAACAAGAAGCAAAGATACATAGAGAGGTTTCTTGGTTAACTAAGAGGCCAAACGAGAAGTCCGAAAACCAAGCGGAAAAGCCGGGAGAGCAAACGCACTAAACCGGAGGCTTCAGCAGGATCCCGGACTATCCGGACTGCAGGTCCCGGACTGTCCGCGCCTACTGCGGACTGTCCGCACTCTGGTGGCGGACTGTCCGTCGGTCAAGTGTGCAAAAACACACAGCTGCCGAAGTCCCCCTGCTCGGTCCCGGACTGTCCGCGCTTTAGCACGGCGGACTGTCCGCCGGTGTCCCGAGCCAAAACAGCAGAGGCAGCCAGCGGCTGGGCTGTACCAGCCCCGATGCACGGACTGTCCGCGCCTGGGGTGGCGGACTGTCCGCCAACACCCAGTGA
This sequence comes from Coix lacryma-jobi var. lacryma-jobi, assembly GCA_009763385.1. Taxonomy (NCBI): domain Eukaryota; kingdom Viridiplantae; phylum Streptophyta; class Magnoliopsida; order Poales; family Poaceae; genus Coix; species Coix lacryma-jobi. The sequence goes on from CM019829.1 coordinate 139,179,241, forward strand.
GGGCGATTTCGGTCGCCCTTCAACCAAATCTTCTCCAAATCGATCCAACTCAAAATCCCTTGATCTCAAACTTGGAGAGGATGATCACGAGGTAGTTAGGAGACTATCCCCAAGAAATCATCTGCTCAAATCAACTCAATCAACGGGAAATCGAAAGGGAAGGTGTATGAACCGAAAAAGCGCCACGAAAACGAAATCGACCCGATCTACTTGCTCGTGAGGAGTTAGATGAATTCCTTCGGTGGAAATGATCTCCTCACTATAAAGAACAAGATGATTCAAGTGGATTTCGAAAAGACGCAGTAGAGAGAGAGATCGAGCGACCGGACAATCGCGGAGAAACGAAGAACGCGAAGAACACGAACCAAAACGCGAATCAACACATCGATCTGCAACCGTGTGGCTACCACACGCTACAACAGTGAGGTTACGGCCTCACTTCCTCAAAATCTTCAGTACACAGAGGTATGGTTCTCTGCGGATCTCAGTGGCTACAGCAGGGGATGGGAGAGCAGGAAACCCTAGCAATGAAAGAGCAAATGTCTGAGATTGAATGGGAGGAGGGTGTCTCCCTCTACTTATCCTAATTCTAATTCCTACTCTGCCCCTCTCTAATTACACAGCGAACCAGCTAAACCCTAGGGTTATTCTGGACCAACTCATGGTAGGTGGTGATCTGATGGCCACGCCCGCACAACTCGTAGCGTCGCCTCGACGCAACCTCCTGATTGCCGCCACGTGTCGCCCTCGCTCTGCACCCCCGGTTTTGTGGCCGAAACCGGGAAACCAGGCCTTCATGCCAACCCCCGGTTTTGAGGCCCAAACCGGGAAACCAGCCACCAAGTCCATCCCCCGGTTTTGAGGCCGAAACCGAGAAAGCCGACGTCCGTCGCCTGAGTTTTGTGGCCCAAACTCAGAAACCCGCAGGACCCAGGTTTTGAGGCACAAACCTGGAAACCGTCCACCCGGTGGTTTTTCTGTGGCTCAACCACCAAACCGGAGCTGTAGAGGGGATGCACCTCCGTGCACCCCGTCCACCGACACGTGTCCCCAGGTCCTCGACCCGAGCAACACCATGCCCCGCAAGTCTTCGCTCGTCGCTGTCCCAGGCTGCCAGCCACCACAGCTGATCCTCAGGTCACCGGTCCCTCAGTCCAAGCCTCACGTCCGCCCTTCACCGCTCCCGGTCCGTCGGCACGGCACGTCTCTACTTGACCTTCACCTTGCCCTCGATCACTGTCTCCGTGCTCGACACCTGCACAACACAAGCCAAAGAACCCGCGATCAAACCCGTTGACAATCACTCATCACTCGAGACTCGGCATACACCCTTGTATCCGCACTATCATATGTGCTTGCACTAGCCTCAAGTTTCTCAATTTTGTTAGATAGCTCAACATTCAAATTTGAAAAGGTTTCATATTGTTCAAGCATAACATTGTAGGCTCGTTGAGAGCTATCTAATTTTTCTTTTAAAGCATTGATTTTCTTTTGTTGACTAGTACAAGCTTTAGCATAGTTAAGATTATCTTGCACAAGTTCAATATAAGAAGGTAGCTCATCATCACTATCACTATCACTATTACTAGAGATAGAGCTTGAGTTACCTCGTGCCATAAGGCACATTCGTGAGGAGCTTGATGATGAGTGCTTGCGGCCATGCCTCTTGTGATGGGCTTCATCATCACTTGATGAATCATCCCATGTCTTGATGGTGGTGAGGGCCTTGACCTTGCAACCCTTCTTTTTCTTGTCCTTGGGTGTGGGATTTTGTTTTGGACATTCTTCCACAAAGTGCCCTCTCTTGCCACATCTATAGCATCCCTTTTTTTCTTTGCTCTCTTCTTTGATTGGTGAAGAGGCAATCTTCAATTGTGATGGGCACACCCTTGACATTGAGCTTGCGGATCATCCTCTTCACTCCTTTCATAAGCTTGATTGTTTCTTCTTCATCTAAGGAGGAGTCGGATGAGGTGGAGGCTTGATCATCATCACTTGATTCTTCATCTTCATCATCCTCTTCTTCTTTACTTGAGGAGCTTGAGCTTGTCTCAACTTGCTTTTTGCCCTTCATCTTTTTGTGCTCACATGTGAGAGCAATGTCTTTGCTTGATGAAGTGGCTTCTTCTTGACCCATCTTGCGTGACATCTCAAATGCCACCAATTTGCCAATGACAATGGTCGGGGTCATGGTGCTCAAGTCCTCCATGTTGTGGAGGATGGTGATGATGGTTGCATACTTGTTCTTTGGAAGCACGGAGATTATCTTCCTCACAATATCCGCATCACCTAACTTTGTAATTCCTATAGAATGGAGCTCATTGATAATTACATTCAAACGAGAATACATATCACAGACAAGCTCATTATCATTCATTTTAAAGGAATCATAATTTGTTTTAGTTAGGTGATGTTTTTGCTCACGTACATTACTTGTACCATCATGGAGCTCATGTAGTTTTAACCAAATTTCATGAGATGTTTGCAAAGTAAAAACTTGGTTAAAGACATCCATGCTAATTGATTCAAACAAGCAATTTTTAGCTCTAGCATTAAGATGAATTTCTTTTTCATCACTCGCGGTAGGTTTTTCGGGATTCTTAATGGGTTTCATCCCGTCGCGGGTGACTCTCCAAACACCTAGATCAACGACTTCTAAAAAGCAAGCCATCCTAGCACTGTAGTAAGGAAAGTTAGTGCTGTCAAAGTGCGGAGGCCTAGAGGTATCCATCCCAACCTCTCTTAGGGGCGTCGGCTCGAAGGCGGTGAAGCCAAGAGTCCACAAGAGAGCCAACCTTGCTCCGATACCAATTGAAAGGACCGTGACGCCTAAGAGGGGGGGTGAATTAGGCAACTTAAAAAACTTCTACTCTAACTAAGACCTCTAAAAACCACCTAGTCAAAACCTATGCAAGAAAGTAAACTTAACTAAAGTGCAACTAAGGTTTTGCTAGGTGTGTTTGCTATCTCTACCGCAAAAAGGAGTTATGCAACCTAGTTTCCAAACCTATCAACTAGCATATCAAACTAGGAAAGGTAAATTACATGAACAAGGTAGCAATTTAAATGCGGAAGCTAAAGAGTGTGATAGAGATGCAAACTCCCGTCGACGACTCCGGTATTTTTACCGAGGTATCGAGAAGCGCGCAAGCTTCCCCCTAGTCCTCGTTGGAGCCCCTCGCAAGGAATCCCTAGCAAGGGCCAAGCTCCCGGTCGGGTAACTTCGTGGATAGCTCCGGGCCTTCCCCACACGCAAGTGGGTCTCCGATTAAGCCACTCGTGGCAAAGCCTCTTCCGGATGCTCCCCGCCGTCTTCACTATCAAGTTTATGGCCGAACCGCCGCGGGCCTTGTTCCCTTCGGTACATGGAGGCGGCCACACCACAAACTCGGTTGGTGTGGTCTCGCAAGAATACAAGTCCCGCCGATGTACAACAACGGTGCACGCAAGCACCGGTAGATAAGAGGTTTTCAACCTCACTAAACACTAGGCCTAACACCTAGAGCAAGCGCAAAGCGGTGGTCTAACTAGCTTAAGCACTTCGCAAAGCACCTACACTAATCACCTAGTATATCACTTGAGCACTTTGGTGGCTAGAGCAACTAAATATGTGTCTATACACTTGGTATACTTCCTTGAGCTCCAACCTTATGTTTTTGGCCGGCCATGGGGGTATATATAGAGCCCCAAGCAAATAGAGCCGTTGGGCACCAAAGATGGTCTTCACTGCGCAGCATCGGACGTTGGAGTCGTGACCATCGGACGCGCGTCTGATGCTCCTTTAACGGCTAGATGCCAGCCTGGCACTGTGTCGCAACGGCTACTCAGCGTCCGATGCCTGATCATCTGACGCGTCCGATGCTCACAGAGCCTCTCTGGAACCTCTCTGCATAGGCATCGAACGCAGAGTCCTGTAGCGTTAGATGTTGCATCGTCGCGTCCGATGTTCGCTGTGCAGGTTTGCACAGTGTTACAGTCGCGTCCGATGTGCTCGCTCTTCAGCGTCTGATGCTTCTGTTGGCGCTGACATGAGCTAGGGTTTGCCAACGGAGCGTCCGATGCCTGGAAAGGCAGCATCCGATGCAGCATCCGATGTCCCTTCTTGCTTCATTTCTTCACGATTTCTTGCACCGTCTTGGTTCCATTCTTGTGCCTTAAACTTTGCTTGATCTTGAGAGTCTTCTATTGAGCTTCAAATATCTTGCTTGAGGTGTTGATCATTGGATCACCACTTTGCCTTAGTCCAAGTCACATTTGCACCCTATTGGACTACAAAACAAACACTAGTGAACGCATTAGTCCAATTTGGTTATGTTGTTCATCAAACACCAAAATCCGAAGTTAAATGGTCTGAGGTCCATTTTCCTTACAACCATGATGGTGGTCGTACGTGGAGGAGAGATTGAGGATGTACGTGTGCGAGACTGTGAGAGGCGGTATCGGGGAGAGGGATAATCACGCGTGGGGAGGCGACATCGGGAGGATCGCACCTCGCGCTCGGTGTCTTGGTGGGCGGTTGGGCACAAATGGAAAATGAGTGATGATGTTGATCTAAAGAATACTGGCCGTTAGATTTGAGTGATTAAGACGAAGGAGAGTTTAGAGTTGATCTGATACGTCCTTTTAGTCCAATCTCAATGGGAGTTTCATTTGCATTAAATATGTTGCCACATAAGTATTCTTGATGACATGACATTATATTTAAGAAGAGAGAGAAGAAATGAATGAAACTCTCTTGGCACGAATACTAACTCTCTATGAGTCATGAAATTTAATGCCTATGAAACTTTAGAATGAAATTCTCACTCTCAATGGAGAGTTTCATTCATGTTTTATTTTATTTCATATGACATGATAGTCTTGGAAACAACAAAATGAAACTCACGATTGAGATTGACCTTATAAAGTGTTACATTTTATTTTGGTGTACTTGGTAGAAATCTTGACTGCGGGGGACGTTAGTTGTGTGACTATAGGAAAGTTAACTACTGGTGTGTTTTATAGTAGTAGAGATCCGCGGTTGCACGGTTGTGGCGACTTCAGCGACTCGTTAAGCTCCGTTTCCGCAAATGTCAAGCTAGGGATGTCACTATGTTAGAGGACCGGATGAGATACGGATCCGTGACAAATTAGGTACCTTTTCGAATATCGTGGTCCTAATTTAGACAAAACTAATTTATCAGCCAGATGATTATTTTCGAGACGAATCTATTAAGTCTAATTAGTCCATGATTTAATAATATCGTGCTACTGTAAACATTTGCTAATGATAGATTAATTTGACTTAATAGATTCATCTTGTTAATAAGTATACGACAGTGTAATTACTTTTATAATTAATTTATTTTTAATAGACTAAATTAGTATCGCAACATCCGATATAATACGGACTAAACTTTAACCCCTGGATCCAAACACCCCCGGTGGTCTGTAGTAGCAAATGTCTTCCTTTCGCACAGCTTCGGCTCCTTGCGGCTTTTCAGTGCTTCTCTTCGTAAATTTGACATAAATTATTATAAAACTAACTCATTAGTCGTTTTTGGACAAATATTTTTTAAAATAGCTTTAGCTCCACAAGAGAAGCTGCACCACAGCCCTTTTAGAAGTTTCCAGGACCCTACCAAACTTGTCCTAGGAATTGAAAGACTAGCCCCGGATCACTCGGTTTGTTTGGAGTATCACAAGTTTGTTCTCATATGAAATCTATAAATTATTTGTTTGATTGAATGAGTTTTTTTGGGGGGGTCAAGCAGCAGATAGAAAAAAGCAAAGTTCGCAAAGATTGGATTGGTGCCAACTTGCCGAGTGCGGACTCCTGTGCTGTGCACCCGCTCAAAGCATGTCCGCGTTTTATGTATGACGCGGATGGAGAAACTAAAAAACACGTTCTTTGGGTTGTACTGAACTTTATAACCATCACATGCTACTCAGATTCAGTTCATCGCCTCAGTGTCAGTGTTCACGAGTCAGCAGACATCCATGCTCCCACTCACACTCACACTCACACACTAGTGTTAACCAGCAGAAAACAAACTGTCAATTAATTTAACACTCACTCCAGTACTACAACACTATACAGCTGCAGCTGAACTGCATCTTGCCATTACAAAACAAGCGACTCCAGTCTTCCAGAGGAGAGAGCAGAGCCAGCACACATGAGCTGTGAATCCGTGCATAGTGACAGCGAAGATTCCGCCACAACAACGCCAAAGCTGAGGCGCCACGCCATACATGCCAGCTACAACTTCGTCCAAAAAGCTGTGCCTTTCTTTGCCGTTTGTCGACAATAGTGACAACAAAAACCTTCCCAGCTCACGCACACTACTACTACCGGGAAGAGCAGAGCTTCTTCGTCATGGATCCTGAGAACAAGCAAGAAAAAACCAAACAAACAAAGGCTGTTTGATGAACCAACAGCCAGAGGAGGCACCACAGCACAGCTGCTCCCTGTCTTCTCTTCTCCAGCCAAACAAGAAACACACGCCTTGGTTTTGCCATCTCCACAAGCAACAAGAGTTCTGGTGTCACCTTGATTCTGTTTCTTTTTTTCCTTCCACCAACAAAATACACCTACGGCCTTGTTTGGCTGCACCTAAATACACCCCAATTCATATGGGTTGGAGTGGATTGGAGGAAAACTTGAACTAAATTACACCTCAATCCTTCTCAAACCACGTACGTGGATTGAGGTGTATTTTTATGCAGCCAAACAAGACCTACAAGTTCCAGCAGTCCAGCTGGGAAACACTACAAATCCATTGTCTGCCATCCTTGGCCTCACCTTATTACTCCTTGTAGGATGCAACAAGGTCCTCATCACTCACGTGTGTGCAGTGCAGGTCTAGCTAATCTAGCTTACCACTAGATGGTGCACATACATATGATTGTGAATGCAGCAAGTGCTACCACTTATTCTATCTACTACTCCTGCTACTCATCAAGGTTGCTTCTTGTTTCAGCAGTCAGCACCATACCATGTTGCCCTAAATAAAGGGACTGAGCTTTTGAGAGACGATGCATGTGCACCAAATTTGAACTTTTCAAGTGGCAATCACATCTCAATTCATATATATACTACCAAGTACAAAATCTTATCTCACTTCTCTCATGCTCCTCATCATTTCCAACATGAAAACTGAACATGCAGCAACAAAGTGCAACCCCAAAAGAACACTGCATGCTCGCAAAGTGAGACTGCTTAAAGCTTTTGGCCAGCTGGCTCACATACTGATCCTTAGCACAGTCTGTTCATGCCCTCTCGCCTTATGCAACCTTTTTGAGGAAACAATAAAAGTCTCTAGGCTAAGACTTTCTGAGAATCAGATGATACATTGTACAGCATGAATGCACAAAGCAAATAAGAACAATTTTGTAGGTAACAGTGGAGCAAATAAGGAGAAATTTGTAAAGAGTGACAATTGACTCAACATCTAGATGAATGCATCTTCTTGTTGATTGGCTGATCGCCTAGGCTCTCACTGACAGCCAGTGCTCTACATGAAACTTACAACATTTCCAAGTTCCAACCAACTTGGCGATTAAAGACCAAGCCAGAATGCTGCCAGCAAAAAAGATAAGGTTTTGGAACTTTTCAAATGGAGCCGTCTTCAATCCTTCTGTTTAGCTCACATTTATTTGTACACTGCCCACGCTTACATTACATCTTTTCTTAGTTGATCGTCTAGGTCCCCACTAACAGCTCTAAATGAACCATTACAATATTCATAACTAACTTAACGATCAAGCCATAAGACTACCAGAGAAAAGAAAATGAGCAAGTCTGGAAAGTTTCTCACACAGCATTTGAATTCCTCTGTTTAATTCTATTTATTTTGCCAACTGGTCATACCTACATTACCATACCTTCATTCCTAAATTTCAGCTACTAAAGAAGGAACCTGGTAAAAGTCGGCATTAACTAGAACTGATAGTACTGTCAGGCCATAAATACACATAATTAGAAATTAAGTTGTTTCCCAAACAATAACAAAGAAATGAATGCTGCCTGAAACCATACACAGGGGATGTAATCACAATTGGCCATGAAATCTATGATCACAATCAGACTAATTACCACAACACTAGACAAGTAAAACATTTACATCACTACATCTCTTCGCAGTCATCTAAACATCAAACGGAGAAGAAAAAGAAAAAGAAAATGAAAGTGCATCTGGATGAATGAATTTCTCCAACGCGACATAACACGATGTGCAATGAATGTTACCTCAGCTTTATTGCCAAACCCATTTCCTCTTGAATACAGAAACCCAAGAAAAAAATTAACTGGGAATTCCAAATCTGATATGACAAACAATTCCCCTCCATTGCTTGCTTGGAGATGAAAGGAACTCCCCGCGTATGAACATGGCAACTATGAACATGAACAATGGCCTCCCATCCGTCGCAGTACAAAACTTAAGCTTCCGAATAAACCCACCAAAAGAATGTGCTGAACCCTCATGGAGCAGAACCTCGGCTCTCAAATTAGTGGCTAGAATTGTCCTCGCTGATATGGAAAATTTGCATCCGTCAAGCAACCAACCATTGGACAACCCTGTCTCTAGCCAACACCTTCAAAGTCATCTTGTTAGCAGAAGTATCCGAAAAATCGACTATGCAGCATAATCGTTCTCAATCACAGGCTGTGTCCGCGTCCCCAACGCCACAGGCGCCTGCGTCCGCCCAACCTGCGCCATCCGCAATGTCTCCCCAGCTGCCGCATTGCGCTCCATGAGCTGAAGCTTCTTATCCCTTTTGTACCTCACCAAGCACAGCAGAAGCGCAGCCAACAGCCCCAACGCTACGGCACCCCCAACCACGCCGACGGCAATCTTCCACGCGGCTGACCTCCCCTTCTTACCGCCTCCCTCAGGCGGTATCGGCGGGGCAATGGCGCCATCTGGAGGCGGCGGAGCTGGAACAACAATCCCACTGGAATTCACCACAATCGAGACGTGCCCTTGCCGATACGTCGTGCACACATTGGTTCCCTCCAGGTCCCGGAACTGCGGCACGCCGTCCAAACCGAACACCACGCACCGCGGCGCGGCGGTCACGCCTGCCGGGACCGCCCGGACACCGTCGCCGAACGCCACGGAAATCGGGCCCCCCGACGCGACGACGCGGAGCTCCGGCAGCCCCCCCGCGGCGGCCGACAGGTTGGCCGCGTCGTAGGCGAGCAGCCCCAGCACCGGCGCGAGGTAGGTGTACCCGGCGGGGAGCGGGTAGTAGCGGGCCGCCGACCAGTCGCCGTCGCCGTCGCCGTCGCCGAGGTCGTGGTACACGAGCACCACCCGCTCGACGTGCGGCTGCACGACGACGCCCCGCGGGAGCGCGAACTGGAAGTAGCCCTGGAAACCCCTCCGGCGGAGGCTGCCGGTCCGCAGGCGCAGCGCGGACGCCGCGATGCCCGCGAGGTTGGTCGGCACCGTGGCGTTGTAGACAATGCCGGTGCGCGGATGCGCCGCCAACGCACGGAACGCGTACTCCTGCAGCGCCGCGTCGAGGGCCCTCGCGGGCGACGGCGCCGGCGGCTGCGCTGCAACTGGTGGTGGGGTGGCGGTGGCGAGGAGGAGGAGGAGGAGGAGGAGGAGGAGGAGGAGTGGCAGCTGGAGGAGGAGGCGGGCGCAGCAGCAGCAGCAGCAGATCAAGAAGCCCATGTCAGTGGGGGCCGGAGCAGAGCGGAGCAGCCGCCGGAGCTGGAGCTGGGCAAGTGGAGTCAGGACGATTTCGTCATCTGGGGATGGCGACTGGTAGGATCAGCACGCGTCTTCCCCGCCCTGCTGTTAATCGATGGGAACAAGGACGGGATTTGGGGCGGAGGAAGGCTGGGATCCTCTGCACGGACGGGCATTTACGCCGCCCCGACGCGGACCGGTGCGGTCCAAAAAAAGCTGGCGGCTTTGGAGCGAGCGGAGCGGGGGAGAGAGTGAGGGCGGCAATGGCGATGGAAGCGAGGAGGACAGCGGAGTCCGGACAGGACCGAGCCCTCCCTCCGAGAAGTGGAGTGAGTGAGTGGTGGGCGGGGCGGCGACGAGGACGACGGCAACAAATCGGGCCGCGACGCAACGCAGACGGACGGAAAGGATGCGGAAATTGGGAGGAGGCGAACGCTCTCGATCGTTGCGGAATCGGAGCGGGGACTGGGGAGAGTGGATGCCACAGCAGGAATTCGGGATGGGGCGAGGAGGTAATGCGCCCCCACGAATGATTGCGACGCGGAGGAGAGTGAGGAAGTGGGGAGTGGACGTCGAGGGGGTTTGGGGATTGAAGAAGAACAACTGTGAACAAGAGAGAGGTCTTCGAGAGGATTTCTCTGTACACGAGGGTTTTAATGGGAAATAAATACGTGCTTTTTTTCCCAGGGGCTTAACTGGAAATGTAGTTTGCGCCAGCAATTCTCCCGGGAATAAAAGACGCGGGGCTTACAGTTGGCGCGGCACGTGGAGTTACTGATTTGCCCCTCATCCGCCCCGCCGCTCGGCGGTGAGGGCTCATGAGTCATGTACTACTACTTGCTGATGGCAGTCTTTAGGTCTTGTTTAGTTGTTCATCCACTGCGCTTGGTTGTGAGCGTTGCTAGTTGACAGTCTTTAGGCTTTGCTTAGTTATTAGCCTAAATTTTTTCACCTATCACATTAAATATTTGGATACATACATGGAGTACTAAACATAGATAAAAAATAACTAATTATTGTGTGTACTTTGTGAGATGATTTTTTAAGTCTGATAATTTTATGTTTTGATAATATTGTGCTATAGTAAATATGTGCTAATGATAAATTAATTAGTCTTAATACATTCATCTCACGGTTTTCAGACGGAAAATATGATTTATTTTCTTATTAGTTAAATGAACATTGGAACATCTGATGCTTCCTAAGTAAACAAGGCCTAACGCATATGGATTTCGTGCTTGGCCGAGCGAACAGGACTAACAACGATCAGGAAGCCAAAATCCTCGTATGATTTTCCCAGTTCATTTGGGTTTCTTTTCTTGTACCGGTAGATGATACTAATGGCAGCTCTTGTAGGAAATTTAACTGCAGATTGAAAAAGGTTGTGTGTGTGTGACTGATTTAGGTGGTTATTATTGTTGTTGGTTTTTAGGGGGTGTTTGGTTTCACCACACTAAACTTTAGTCTCTTTTACTGGCTAAAATGTCACACACCTGCCACTAATAAAGGAGACTAAAGTTTAGTGAGGTGGAACCAAACACCCCTTATTAGTGGTAGAGATGGATTACTTACAAGTTAAATGTAAGGTCTACAAAGTATTGATAGGGCATAGCCAGGTTAATCCCATTTTCAAATGGGTGTGGAAGAATTACTGCCAGCCCAAACACAAAATTTTTTTTGTTGGTTATTGATAAGAGACAGGTTAAGCACAAGAAACATATTGAGAAGAAAGCATATGGCTCTAGACAATTACAATTGTGAATCGTGCAATACAAGGACTGCCCCTTTGCCCAGAATTGTTGGGGAATGTTCAATATTCAGACAGTTCAGAATGAAGGAGTAAACACAAATTTCAGCGCCTTCAAATCACAAATCAACTCCCAGTTCTTCATGAAAGCAATAATCCTTGTTTGTTGGATGATTTGGATTGCCAGAAATGAATTAATCTTTAACAGAAATCAGATGAACCTGGAAAATTGCAAGGCTCTTCTTCAAAGAAGGTCATTTAGTTAAACTGAGAGTAAAAGAAGGTCTCACTAACAACTTCAACCTATGGTTGCGTCATCTAGAACAGACTTGATTTTTTTGTTTTTCTTTGCTCTTTTTTGTTTCCTTCTTTGTTTCTTAAGTTTGTGTATCTGTAAACCTTATTCTTCTTTTTACCATTAATAAATTACCTGTAGGGGCGCCTGCTCCTCCAGTTCTTTTAAAAAAAATTATCGATGATGATTAGGTCTAGCCATAAAATCTAAGGCCGGACATTCTTCTTTAGTTTCTAGGATTTCTTTCATTTTTTTAGCTCATCTTGTGAGGTTTAACAATTTAGCATGACGACAAACAGTGTTGTCTAGTTAGTAGTAGTAGTAGTATAAGATTTTACCCACGTACTTTCCATTTTGCTAACCTACAATGTTTGGCTACTACAAACTTGCATTGTAACATTATGCATTAATGACTATAAAATTATGCACTACTATAAAAAATGGGTTTTAATTAGAGATCCATCGGAGTTTTCACAAGCAGTCGCAATTTCTACCTTACTAATTATGTAGGTCCATAAGTGGTCCGTCTCTATAAATATGTGTCATACAAATAAATCTGTATTTTTTTTGCAAAATAATAAGTCGAACAAAGGTAAACTCTATATTAAAATTATGGGGCTCTTGCATTTTTACCCCTATTTTGTATCAAAATTGTGATTTTACCCCTGTTTTTTCCACTTTGTGATTTTGCCCTTGTAATTTCAAAATGAAGCGTCAGTTTGCCCCTACTCTGTCTTCCTCTCCTAACGGTGTTAAATTTTGAAAAGAAGGACAGAAATACCCCTCTGATTTTGCCTCAGTTTGTAACACCTATTTATGATTTTACCCTTGGTTTGGAATTTGAGAAATTTTAGGTCACAAGATTTAGGTCAAAAATATTTGGAATTTGGTCAAAGATATCTGGCACAACTTGTAATTATTTTAATTCAGATTTAATATTGACAAAATATTAAAAAAAATGGCAGCACCATGTCACCATGACAACACGAAGGTCCACCAGGTCCAGCTCTACTGCAACACGAGGTATGGGATGATGTACATCTTCTCGGAGCTATACGATCTCAACTCCGCCTTCCCCGAGATCATCCCCTCTGTGACGCGCCGCCTGAACGCGGTGGCGCGCAGCTTCCTAGTGGATTCCCCCCACGGTGAACTGATGGTCTGACGCAGGTGGTTGGAGAAGGGTTCATGGTGCGCGTGCTGTACAGGGAGACTCACAGGGTACGGAAGACATCGGCGACACCGTGCCGTGCTGATGGACGCGGCGGACGTCGTGGCCGCGTCCAACAGGGTGTGTCCCGCGCTGAGGGCCAACACCTTTGCACTTCCATATTCATCGATTTGAGGCAAGTCGCGCCACTGGAGCCCGACCCCTTGACCTGCGGGCAGCGAAGCGCCCCCTGTAGGCCGCCCCGCAAGTGCGCCACGGAGCCCGGCCTGCCGGCGCACCCCCTGGAGGCCGCGCCCAGGAGCCCGGCCTGCCGTCGCGCCGGCCGGAGGCCGCCCCACAGCCGCGCCCGCTGGAGGCCGCCCCGCGCTGCGTGCTCCTTGGAGCTTGCCCCGCGTGGCGCGTCCCTGGAGGCTACCCTGCCGCACCGGCGCGCCCGAGCTTGCCTCGCGGCTGCGTGCACCCTGGAACTTGGCCCGCGCGGCGCGTCCCTGGAGGCCACCCTGCTGGCGCCGGTGCACCCGAGCTTGCCCTCGCGGCTTCACAGCCGGCGCGCCCCTGGAGGTCGCCCCGCCGTCGTGGACCTAGCCCGACCCTGCTGGATGCGCCGCCGCCGCCGTCGCGGCTCGATGCGCTCCCAAGCCTGCGACCGCTCCCAAGTTCTGCCTGGTTGGGATCCAGCCTTAGGATAAGGTAAGGGGCAGTGTTGTCATTTCGCCTATTCTTTTTAGATTTTGATTTTTTAAAATTTGTTTAATCCATGCTATTGTGACGGACGTCTAAAGCAGGGGCAAACGGACCATTCAACTCAAAATAATAAGGGTAAAAACACAAAGTTAAAAAAGTAGGGGTAAAATCACAATTGAAGTGCTGAGCAAGGGCAGGAACACAATTTTCCCTAAAATTATAGAGGTTAACGTGATCTAAAATTTTATAGAGGACACGATTTTTAGAGATCATTTAGAAGTATTAAAGATTCGTTACAAGCTCTGAAATCGGTTTTAAAAGTGAGTATTTTATATTATTTCTATTTTTAACATTTGAAATTGATCTCTAGAGAGGCCCACTTTATTGGAGCGAAGTTTCTCCTATGTTATTACATGAGTTCGTTAGATTATCTCCAACAGTGCAGACCTAAACTAGAGACCCAATTCACAGTTTGGGTCACCTACAGTGAAAACATCGGATACCCAAAGCTTCTCTTCTCCAACAGCATACCCATAAAAAAGAGCTCTCAATCCTAAAAAAATCCCAATCTTCTCTCTTCCTCCCTCCGGCGTTCACGACGGCGTGCTCGGGCGGAGGACGCCCGTCGGCGCGGCTCGCGTGCGCCCGTCCTCGCGACGGCGGCCCTCAGGGCGAAGGGCGGAGGCCGGAGCAACCCGTCCTCGTGGCCGGCGGCGCTCGAGGCGGAGGGCGTACGTCGGAGCGGCTCGCGTGCGCCCCGTCCTCGCGGCCGGCGCTGCTCGAGGCGGAGGGCGCCCGCCGGCGCGGCCCGTCCTCACGGCCGGCGGCGGCGCTCCGGGCGGAGGGCGCCCACCGGTGCGGCCCCGTCCTCACGGCCGGCGGCGGCGCTCAGGGCGGAGGGCACGGAGGGCGTCCTCGCGGCGGCGGAGCTCGCAGGTGCCGGGGGTGGAAGCTGCGCCGGCCACCCTCTCTCCTCTCTTGCTCCTCCCCTGCCGGCGTTCGAGCCCGTCGAGCTCGGCCTCGGTCCGTCTCGCTCTGTGCCACAGGTTTGCATCCGCTCGTTTGGAAGACGCTTATTTGGGTTGTTGATGTGCACATACGCAAAATGGGTCTGTGCTATGGGCTTCTGTTGGAGGGTGAATTTAGATAGGCAAAACACTATGCATCACCTATTTTTGCATTTGCATTTCCTTGTGGGAGACAGTCTTAGAGATAAAATGGTTGTATCAAACTATTTTGAAATAGTTTCTCCCTAGAAGTCCTCAAAATGGGCTCTCACATATCCAAGAATGTTAGTGTGAAAAATACTAGCTTCCCCTAGCTCTCTCTTTGTTATCTTTTGCTGAGAAGTTATTTTATCAAAAGTTTTTCGAAAACAACTTCAACCCTACAAGTGAAGCTGCTCATAAAATGGAAGCTAAAAAAGAAGTTGCTTCACCAATAAATCTGAGTTGTACCAAACAGGTCCTCCTAAATGTACTTCCACTCGTAATTGCTAATCTGTGTTGTTTTTAATTGCCTCTAGACCACCATATGTGTACATTACCAATTGTTAGACTGTAAACGTACGGCCCATGGGCCTGCTCCTAGTGGCTCCCCTAATGGCCTATATGTATTCACTGATTGTCACTATTGATGTTAATCTAAGTATTATCAAACCCTAATACTCTCTCATGGTATCAGAGATAGGTTTACGATCTCTCCGCTTCCGCTAGAGCCGCCGCCGCAGTCCCTCTCGTCGGCGTCCTCGCGCCGTCGCCGAGAGCCTCTCGCTGGCTCCCCTCCCCTACCTTTCCACATCCTCCCATGGCGCCTGATGCTGATGCCGAGGAGGAGCGCCGCCAGCATGAGGCCGCCGCTAAGGCCGCTGCCGATCGTGCGGCTGCCCTCGAGGCCCTCGAAGCAAAGCACGCCGCCGTCCACGCGCAGGCGCTGGCGGTTGTCAACATCAAGGTGTTGATCCCCATCACCCTTGATCGCATCGCCAACAACTACGACCGCTGGCGGAAGGTCTTCCTCGTCATCCTCGGCAAGTACGCCCTTACCGACCACGTCCTCTCCGACGACGAGCATCCGACGCGTTCGGCATGGGTGCAGATGGATTGCACCGTGCTGTCGTGGATCTATGGCACCATCAACGCCGATCTGCAGCAGCAGGTCATGCTCAAGGACCCCTCCGCTCGCGCCGCTTGGATCGCCCTGGACAGCGAGTTCCTAGGGCAGCGCGAATCACGTGCCCTCCTGCTTTCGGTCGAGTTCCGCCAGTTCAAGCAGGGAGCTCTCAACATCACCGACTACTGCAGGCGGTTGGAAACGATGGCGAGCGCTCTTGCTGAATTTGGTGATCCCATCGGCGATCGGACCTTGGTGATGACACTGATCCGCGGCCTCAATGGAACTTTTCGCCACATGATGTCGCACCTGAAGCTCCAACGTCCCTTCCCCACGTTCGATCAGGCGCGCACACTTCTTCTTCTCGAGGAGATTGATCTCAAGGATGATGTTGGCGATGCACTGCCCACCCCGTCCGTCCTCTTCGCGTCTGGCGGGTCCTCCGGCGGTGCTCCTCCGCGTCCCCCTGGCAGGCCTCCTGGCGGGCACGCTAGGGACTACGGTGGCCAGGCGGGCGGCCACAACGACGGCAACGACGGTGTTCAGCGCAACAACCGCCGGCGCGGCCGTGGCAAAAATACCGGCGGCGGCGGCCAGGGTGCCGGTCAGGGGGGTGGCCCTCGGCCTGGACCCCTACCACCGCTGGCTCCCATCCCCAACCCGTGGGCTGGCACGCTTCAGCTCTGGCCGCACCCCTACGGCCCTAGTGGTGTCATGCATCGTCCTCCGACGGCGCCGTTCCAGCCACCCCCCGCCGCGTTCCACGCCCAGCAGCAGCCCTACTACGCGCCGCAGCAGGCGTTCGGCGCTCCCCCTGGTTTTGGCCAGCAGGCGCCTGGTGGTCAGCACGTGCTCGGCGCTCCCCCTGGCTTTGGCTATGGGGGTGTGCCCTCTTCACCATCGCCGCAACAGCAGGCTGACTCCCATGGCCGGCTTATCATGGAATCAAGGCTCCTTGATCGACAACTTCAGCACCATGTCACTCAATGTGCCTTCGCCTGCGGCTGAGTGGTACCTCGACTCGGGGGCCGGCTCCCACATGACCAACTCCGCTGGTATACTCCGCTCCTCCTATTCCTCACCCTCTTATCCTTCATCCATCATTGTCGGTAGCGGGGCGTCCCTCCCCGTTACATCCGTTGGGTCCTCCTCTTTTATCACGCCGCGTCGGTCACTAGTTCTTTCTAATGTTCTTGTTGCTCCTGGCATTATTAAGAATTTGATTTTCGTTCGCCGCTTCACCACTGATAATAATTGTTCCATCGAGTTTGACCCGTTCGGTCTTTCTGTGAAGGATCTTCAAACCAGGAGCGTGATCGTCAGGTGCAATAGTTTGGGCGATCTCTACCCGTTCTTCGTTGCACCCGCCACCAGCACCACCGCCCTTGCAGCCACTGCCGCAACGTCCACCCTATGGCACCGCCGTCTTGGTCACCTAGGGTCTGATGCTTTGTCCAAGCTCATTAGCTCCAAAGTCATTTCATGTAATAAGTGCACTACTGAACCTTTATGCCATGCCTGTCAATTAGGTCGTCATGTACGCCTTCCTTTCAGTTTGTCTCCCAGTCGTGCGTCTTAACCTTTTGATCTTATTCATTGTGATCTTTGGACGTCTCCTGTTCTTAGTGCATCGGGATATAAATATTATCTTGTTATTCTAGATGATTGCACTCACTATACCTGGACATTCCCTCTTCGCCTCAAGTCCGAGACGTTTGAGACGTTGTCCAACTTTTTCGCTCATGCACGTACTCAGTTCGGCGCCCCCATTAAGGCCGTCCAGTGCGACAATGGCCGCGAGTTTGACCACTCCTCGGCTCGCACGTTCCTCCTCACCCATGGCTCCATCCTATGTATGTCGTGTCCCTGTACCTCCCAGCAAAACGGTCGTGCCAAGCGTATTATTCGAACAATTAATAACATTGTTCGCTCCCTTCTATTCCAAGCCAGCCTCCCTCCCGCTTACTGGGCTGACACCCTCCACACTGCCACATATCTTCTAAACCGTCATCCCACCAAAACCCTTGCTGGCCGCACCCCCTACCTCGCTCTTCATGGCAAACATCCTTCCTATGATCATCTTCGCGTGTTCGGATGTGCTTGTTATCCCAACTTGTCATCCACCGCCCCTCACAAGTTCTCGCCCCGCTCCACTCTATGCGTCTTCCTTGGTTACTCTGCAGATCATAAAGGTTATAGGTGCCTTGACCTTCACTCAAATAGGATCATTGTGTCCCGACATGTTGTATTCGACGAGTCGTCTTTTCCCTTCGCCAACATGTCGACATCTCCGGTTGATCCTAGCACTCTAGCCTTTCTGAGCAATGATGACATCACCACTTTGCCCATTGGGCCTAGTGCTGTTCCTGCAGGTCCTTCGGCTGACGATGCCACTGCTTCACCACCCTCGCCGGCCACGGGCGGCTCTTCCTCCGGCGCTGCTGCCCCTGTGGACACGTCGTTCCAGGTTGCTGCTAGTAGCGCCTCAGGCTCGCCTAGTACCGCTGCCCCTGCTCCGCAGGTCACTGCCAGCGGTACCTGGCGTACCGCCTCCACAGCACCCATCGCCATCACGCCGGTGGCCAATGCTCACAGCATGCGTACTCGGGGGAAGTCTGGTTTTCTCCAGCCGGTTGATCGCCTCAACCTCTGCGCCGCTGTTCTTTCTCCACTACCGGCGTCTGTTCGGTCTGCTCTTGTTGACCCGCACTGGCGTGCCACTATGCAGTCTGAGTCCGATGCTCTCAAGGCCAATGACACCTGGTCCTTGGTGCCTCGACCTCCCGGCGTCAACATTGTCACTGGTAAATGGGTTTTTTGGCACAAGTTTCTGGCAGACGACACTCTTGACCGCTATAAGGCTCGTTGGGTTTTGCGTGGTTTTACTCAACGTCCTGGTATTGACTATGATGAGACTTTCAGCCCAGTTGTGAAGCCTGCTACTGTTCGTCTGGTTCTCAGCTTGACCCTCTCTTGGTCCTGGCCTATGCACGAGCTTGATGTCAAGAATGCTTTCCTTCATGGCCACCTGACAGAGACAGTGTACTGCGTTCAGCCCTCCGGTTTTGTTGATCCATCACGGCCTGATCATGTTTGCCGCCTCAACCGTTCTCTCTATGGGCTCAAGCAGGCTCCGCGCGCCTGGCGCACTCGGTTTGCTTGCTTTCTTACTTCGCTTGGATTTGTTGAGTCGAAGTCTGATGCCTCCCTATTCACCTATCACCGGGGCAATGAAGTGGCTTACCTCCTTTTGTATGTTCATGATGTTGTGCTCACAGCCTCGTCACAGAGTTTTCTTCTGCGGATCATTTCAGCTCTTCGCCAGGAATTCTCTATGACTGACATGGGACCCCTTCATCATTTCTTGGGGATTTCAGTTGAGCGCCGTGATGATGGACTGTTTCTTTCCCAGCGCCAGTACCTTTTGGATATACTAGACAGGGCGGGCATGCGTGACTGCAAGCCTTGTAGCACTCCCGTGGAGACTCACTACAAGTTGTCAGCAGATGGTACGCCTATGACGGATCCCACTCACTACCGCAATATTGCTGGAGCCTTGCAGTACCTCACTTTCACTCGTCCAGATATCACCTTCGCAGTACAGCAAGTGTGCCTGTTCATGCATGACCCTAGAGAGCCTCACTTTGCTGCTATGAAGCGAATCCTCCGGTACTTGCAGGGTAGTCATGACCTCGGTCTTCACCTCTCTCGGAGTGCACCACTTGACCTTACAGGGTACTCTGATGCTGATTGGGCAGGATGTCCAGACACTCGCCGTTCCACCTCCAGGTATGTTGTGTTCCTTGGTGACAATCTTGTTTCATGGTCTTCCAAGCGTCAGGCAACAGTGTCCCGTTCGAGTGCTGAGGCTGAGTATCGCGCCGTGGCCAATGGCGTTGCAGAGGCTTGTTGGCTGCGTCAGCTGCTTGGTGAGCTTCGTTGCCCTCTTCGCCGAGCCACCATTGTTTATTGTGACAACATCAGTGTTGTTTACCTCTCCACCAATCCAGTTCAGCACCAGCGGACTAAACATATTGAGATTGACCTGCACTTCGTTCGTGAGTGCGTCGCCCTTGGAGAAGTTCGTGTTTTGCATGTTCCTACTTCTTCGCAGTATGCTGATATCTTCACCAAGGGGCTCCCGACATCGGTGTTTACGGAGTTTAGGTCCAGTCTTAATGTTCGCGGTGCTCTCAGTTTAGACTGTGGGAGTGTGTTAGACTGTAAACGTACGGCCCATGGGCCTGCTCCTAGTGGCTCCCCTAATGGCCTATATGTATTCACTGATTGTCACTATTGATGTTAATCTAAGTATTATCAAACCCTAATACTCTCTCACCAATTTTGTCTTGCAACATATAGTCCATTGATATTTTTATATCGATCTTTTTAATGGATATTAGTAATGTTCTGGATTGCGTTGTAAGATCAGTGCAACATTTGTTTTTGTTCTTTTGATTTTGCTGTAGAGTGAAGGTAGCTTGTGCATAGCATCAGTACTCCCCCTCATCATGACATGATGATGTTTTGGCCGTGATGTACGCAACGTGATCATATAGGCTTCGATTAAAATTTCATAGTATATGGTTTGTGCATAGGCATGCTTTTGCACGTGTGCATAGCCTTTTTAATAGCACTATTAAAATCCTCTCTTAGTGTTCAAGGGACAAAAAGACAGCACTAGCAATATCTAGAAGAAATGGAAGGTGCAGCATATACGTATGTATGTAGTGATGATGATGATGATGATGAGGGACTTCCATTCCATGAACGAGGAATCATTACACACTGATCAGAAAAAAAATCATGCTTAATGATTTAATGAATACAGTATTACACGAGTGTTGAGTTGGATGGTGATACATCCATGGTCAAATGACACCATGGCCATTGCAAAACAGAAGAAACCAGGATGGACACCATTCCTATATATATGCCAGCATATGATTTTGTACAGCGCACTACTACCTTTATTTTTTAATCAATTCTTTTCGGTATCTTTCCCACCAATAATGCAGTTTGACATTTAATATATATAATCAGTATGTTTGCTTGAGCTTATCAGCCATAATCAGTCGAAACACTTTTTTAGCCACAAAAACTATCAGCCGAACAAGCCAAAAACACTTGTTCTATTATTGGATTTATTGCCACTTAATTTTAATACCGAGTTATTGTGCTAACCAAGAAAAGTCATAGTGATAATGACAGTTCCAATAAATAAAAGGAGCTGGTCATACCTATGTGCCGCTGCGGCACTGCAAAAAAGAAGGAAAGAAAGAAAACACCGGCTGCTACTTTTGCCCACTTTGCCGAGCCTGAATACCTGATCAGAAAATAACAAAAAGAGTTATGGACACATGAAAGTATAGATGAGTTTTTATGCGTTAGTTTTATTTAGCATGACTGAGCAAGACTAATTTCACCTGACACGGTTAAATGTATACCATGTGTTCTGAATAAAGTTTATGATCGGAAAGAGGTTTGATAGGGGCATCATTGCGTGGACCATCAACATGTGTGGCAACTGGCATCCCCATTGGATGCTGTGATGGTCTGTATGTTATATGGCCAAGGTGGACTAGGAGCAGATCAAGATCTTCTCTTATGAGCTACTCCTAAGAATTATTGTGACACTGGAACCCAAGTATTTTACAACAAATCAGCTGGGAAGTATGTGCAGTGAATGAGGTAGAGATTCATCTGGAAAAGATGGAGCAGAGAGCCAGAGACCACTGAAAAAGCAGAGGAAATCCTCGAGCGAGCAGATCCTCGACGTGCAGGCAGGCACTTGTTGGGTGGAATGGAAGCTAGCTGCTGCCGCAGCTGCCTTCTTTCAGTGAAAAATTGTTCTGGACTGGAAAATGGGAGGCACAAAACAACAAGATCCAAAAGTTCTTTCAGGCCTGTGTCTGTACCAACTCATGACCAATCATGTATCCATCCATCCGCTTCGTCTGGATGCTCTGTTCCATCTGCATTCCGGCCAACATGGCTGCTGATTAATTTATCGCCAACGAACTGAATGGCAGAAAAGCTGGCCAATCGGTCGCTTGCATGCAAATGCTGCCCACTAAAAGAAATTTCACATGGTTTAATGTAGCATTTTCTTTTGTTTCAGAACATTGGTAATCACGCCTTTCGCTAGACCATGCTGCAAATATAATGTAGCCCAGGTGATTAGTGATTACCTTGTTTATTTGTGAAGATCATGACAAATAGAAGATCAATTAAGCTTTATCACACGACTTCAATTGCTAATAATCTCAACAATGACCTATGACAGGTGGAGCAAAGGCGCGATGGGCCGAGCGACCAGCTAGGGCACCCTGGTGCCACGGCCGCCACCGCCGTCGCCGGCGGCTCCCTACCCTCCCCCTTCTGCCCCTCCCATCTTCCATCCCGACCTCCACCTGACTCGTCCAGCAGCCAGTCATGGCGGATGCGGTGCCGCCGCGCGCTCGTCGTCCGAGTGGACATCGGCCATGGCGACTGCCCCGTCCTCGACGCAGCCGGCGTGACCTGATCCGGCGCCCATCTCCACGGCCCCAACGCCCCATTAACTCGATGTCCACATTTGGATGGATCCCTGTTGATTGCAGCCTATTGGACGATTTAAGCCACCCGCTCGGAGTTTCTAACTCTACTGATTGAGTCATCGATCGCCGCCCCTATTGATTGCAGCCTATTAGACAATTTGAGCCACCCACTCAAAGTTTCTAACTCTACCGATAGAGTCATCGATCGGCGCCATGCTCCACCTTGCACCAAGTCTTTCTCCGGACACACCCATACAAGCCTTACGCGGTGTGAAACATTATCCATCAAACCTCCATGATCTTCTTCTATAAATCTGACTCTGGTACCACTTGTTAGAGTGCGCAGTTAGTTTCAAACCTGTCGGGGGTCCGCAAAAGGGGTACCCCCAATCAACGCAAACAAATAGGGTAAACCTAGAACACCGGTTAATAGTAGACCTAACTAAGTCTAACCCCCTAAAAAACTAACCCCTCAAGGCCTGCAACGCTAGCCCACCGAGCCGAGCCCTCCAAACCAGGCCTCGGGCGAACGCTCGTTTTCCGTCTCGCCCGAGCCCTCCGAGCCAGCCTCGGGCGAACGCTCGTTTTCCGTCTCGCCCGAGCCCTCCGAACCAGGCCTCGGGCGAACGCTCGTTTTCCGTCTCGCCCGAGCCCTCCGAACCAGGCCTCGGGCGAACGCTCGTTTTCCGTCTCGCCCGAGCCCTCCACGCCAGGCCTCGGGCGAACGCTCCACTACCCCTCGAGCCCCCCGCAGCCGAACACTACACCTCGAGACCCCACGCGGGGACCTCGAGTCTCTCTGGCACAGCAGCCTATCCCTCGAGACGCTTTACGCCTCCCTCGAGCGGTGCAGACATCGGATGTCAGCCCCATACCGCGCATTTAATACATCCACCTACTCCAGTCACGTCCTCAGCAGCACAACGTGTACCACAGTGAACCAGGGCAGGGTCAAGTATCATTTTCACCACAAGTATGGACGAAAAGGCACCAGTGAAGCACTGTTAACCCACGCCTTACACTGTGGCACGTCCAAGCCACGTCTCGAGGCCCAGATGCCTGCCGCACAATCGATTCTCACGGGACTTGCCCATACCTGCGGGGACTCGAGCCCCCCGTAGGCGCCCCCTCGAGGCCGGCTCCGCGCCCCTCGAGCTCTAACTACTTTCATGCTATTGGAGGACAGGTACCCCAAGACCCGGAGGGATCCCGCCGCGTCCTGTACGTTCCGGGATGGGTGCTGTACGGCTTCCGCTCCGCCTCGCCTCCACGACCGCGCCCGGGATGGAGGTCACGCTTCAAGGACGCTTCAACAACAACGCCCACGCCGGCTACAATGTCTTCGACAAGACAGGGTTCCTACCCTTCTTCGTACGGGACACAATACACCCCGACACCTGTAATACCCTTGTGTAACCCTGGCCTCCCCTTGCTTTATAAAAGGGGACACCAGGGCTCTCATTCCGCCGGTTACAAACACGCTAGAACGCACACACACCCACACACTCAAGTCCGGACCCCGGTCCACGCTCAACTTGTATTCGCCCCTGTACAAGCACTTAGGTGCAAGTAATACAAGAACCTTCTCCCCCGCTGGACGTAGGGCCTTCTTTGCCCGAACCAGGATAAATCTTTGTCTCATCTTGCATCACCATCCAGGAAGAGAGCACGCGATCATATTACTCGTTGGTGTGATACCCCTGGGTATGAAACACCGACAGTTGGCGCGCCAGGTAGGGGGCGTCGCGTGTCCGAGCCGATTTCTCGTTGTTTCCTGGATGGCTTCATCCCCTCCTCCGTTTTCGGCTGGTGCCATCGTCTGGTTCGGGAGCCTCGAGTTCCTGGCCACCGACAACGGCAACGAGCTGACCCTGCTCTCCGCGGAGGGCCCGAGCGGAGGGCGTGTCACGCCACCCCGCGTGGGAGGCGTGGCACGTCGCCCGCACCACCACGCGTCGCCACCTCGTGAGCGGCGCCGTCGTCACCATCGTCGCAGGGCGCAGGCGGTCCCCGCGGTGTACATCCGCTTCCCCACGGCCGGCGCAGAGACCCCGAGGAGAAACCTGCCCGGCGCGCGGCCGGAGACCTCCAGGGCGCATGCGCACTCCCCCAGCGAGTTCGCCTTCGTCGTGCGCACGGACCGGGAGCCCGGCCAGAGGCCCCCGACCCGTGCTCCGTCGACGCCACCTGGCTTCCTCCCGCACGGGGTGTCCCGCGCTCAACGCCAGCGGCCCCCGATCAGCCTCAACAACCCCGTAGATGTCGGCGCCCACCACCTCGTCGAGCGCCGTCGGGACCGGGCGGCTGCAGAGCGGGAGGAGCGTCTAGGCGTACTCCTACGAGCCACCGCCAACATGGAGACCGTCTGCCCTGCACACGTCGACCGTGACCTCACGCGGGTCGTCGAGCCACCACGCCGCGCCACCTTCGGGGAGTGGTACCGCGAGCTGCGGTCCCAGCACGAGCCAAGGCGGCGCGCAGTCAACAGCTCCGACTCCGACGAATACGACTACCACGACCCCGACCTCTGGGATCCCACCAGGGAGTGCTTCCAACTCGAGGGGGTCGTATGCGACACCGAGGACGAGGGCGACGACGGCAGGCCGGCGCTCGATCTAGAGGGCCCCAGCGACGTGGCCGCGGCAGGCGGATCACGTGTTCAGGGGAGGAACGAACCTCCAGCACCGGCTGCACCGCCTCAGCACGACGACGGCCGGGCGGCGCAACTCGCGCAGGTGCAGGAGGCAATCACCAAAGCCGAGGAAGAACGGCGACACCTGCTGCAGCTCCGGCAAACTCTGATGCAGGAACCACCCCAGCCCCGAGGAGCCAGAGCTCGAGGTCAGGCTCGAGAGGTCCACCGGCGGATCCTCGAGGACGGGGCACCAGCACGCCCCGAGGTATGCTTCTCGCGAGCCGGGCAGAACGTGGTGGCGGCGGCAATGCTGCTCCGTGATCTACCCACCGTCTCCAACCCTGACGCCAGGCGTATGCTTGGGGAAATGAAGAACCTCCTCGAGACAGCCGCTGTGCAGCAGGCGGAGAGCTCAGCCTCGTGGCGGCGCGAGGCGGCCTCGGATAAACCAGCAGACACGCCCCGCAACGAGCGCGAGACGTCCGTCCACCAACCGGACGCCTCTCGAGCTAGGCCGGTCCGGGAGCGGATCGTCGATAACCGACCACCTCGAGACCCCAATGACGCCCGCAACGACATCAACCGCCGGCGCAAAGACAAGGGGGCCTAAGAGCGCGGCTATAGCGCCCATCGAGGGGGGCGCTATGACAGCGACGAGGACCGGCAAATCCTCGAGCCTCCGGGCCCCAAAGTCTTCAGCCGGGCCATCCGCAGCTCGACCCTCCCCGACCGCTTTCGACCACCGACCAACATCGTGAAGTATGACGGGGGGGTCGAGCCCAAGCTCTGGCTCTCAGACTTCCGCCTAGGCTGCCAACTGGGCGGAGCGAAGAATGACGACCGCGTGATCATACGCCAGCTCCCACTCTACCTCTCGGACACCGCCCGTCGGTGGCTCGAGGGGCTCCCGCCGGATCAGATCCACGACTGGGCCAACCTAGTCAGGGTCTTCGATGGGAATTTCAAAGGGACTTGCGTGCGCCCAGGCAACCCCTGGGATCTACGACGTTGCAGGCAGACAGCGGACGAGCCCCTCCGCGACTTTGCTCGACGATTCTCAAAGCAGCGCCTCGAGCTCCCCCATGTGCCGGATGAAGACGTCATTTCAGCGTTCCTCGCGGGCACGACCTGCCAAGAGCTGGTTCATGAGCTAGGGCGCTATCGTCCCAGGACGGTCGAGAACTTGATGGATCGTGTCACCAGCTTTGCCTCAGGCGATGAGGCAGTGGGGGCCTTCTTTGGCCGCTCCGCGGACAAAGGTAAGATGGTGACCGCGCCGGAGGGCTCGAACAAAGGCAACGACGCCAAGAACAACAACAACAATAACAAAAAGAAGAAGAACAAAAGCAAAAGTCAAAAGGCGAAGCGTGGCGCCAACGACGACGACGATGAAGAAGTGCCCATGGGCGCCCTCGACCACAAGAAGCCTCGAGCCCCCCCCCCCCCCGACGGGGCTGTATTCGATCAGATGCTCGAGGATCTCTGCACTTATCACAAGGGTCCCGTAAACCACAAGTTAAAGGACTGCCGACTGATGAAAGGCTACTACTCCAAGCTCGGCGATAAGAAAGAGGACGCGCCTAAGGGAAAGGATACCAATCGGCGCGGCGGTGGGGACGCGGACGGCGACTTCCCCCCGGTGCGCGACTGCTACATGATCTACGGGGGGCCGACCGTCGGGCTCTCAGCTCGAGAAAGAAAGAAGGAGCGCCGGGAGGTCTTTGCACTCTGCCGCGACGCCCCCCGGTATCTTGACTGGTCTGATGCGCCGATCACGTTCGACCGTGACGACCATCCGGACCATGTCATAAACCCGGGGGCGTACCCCCTCATCGTCGACCCCGTCATAGTCGACGTGCGGTTCTCCAAGGTATTGATGGATGGGGGCTCGAGCCTCAACATCATATACCTCGAGACCCTCGACCTCCTGGCGATTTCAGAGGGTCAGCTCCGACCCAGCGTTGGAGGGTTCCACGGAGTCGTACCAGGGAAGAAGGCCCACCCCCTCGGGCGCATCGACTTGCCGGTTTGCTTTGGCACGCCGGCAAACTTCCACCGGGAAACGCTCACCTTCGAGGTGGTTGGCTTCCAAGGGACCTACCACGCCATCATCGGCCGGCCAGGCTACGCCAAGTTCATGGCAGTTCCCAACTACACGTACTTGAAGCTCAAGATGCCGGGGCCAAAAGGGGTCATCACCGTCGACACCTCCTACGAGCACGCGTACCACTACGACGTGGAGTGCGTCGAGCGTGGGGAAGCCAACGTCCACCTCGACTCGCTCGAGGCCTTGGCGGCCCTGGCCACCGAGGAGGCCCCAGAAGCAAAGCGCCACGCCGGCACCTTCGAGCTGGCTGAGCACGCCAAGCAGATACCCGTTGACCCGACCTCGACCGATGGCAAGACGCTAACCATCAGTGCCAGCCTCGAGCCCAAATAGGAAGCAGTGCTCGTCGACTTTCTCCGCGCGAACGTCGACATGTTTGCGTGGAGCCCCTCGGACATGCCGGGCATACCAAGGGGAGTCGCCGAGCACGCCTTGGAGATCCAGGCCGGGTCCAGACCGGTGAAGCAACGTCTGCGCCGCTTCGACGAGGAAAAGCGCAGGATCATCGGCGAGGAGGTGCACAAGCTTTTGGCGGCCGGATTCATCAAGGAGGTATTTCACCAAGAGTGGCTAGCTAACCCTGTGCTAGTTAGAAAAAAGAATGGAAAAATGCGGATGTGTGTAGATTACACTGGTCTGAATAAAGCATGTCCGAAAGTTCCGTTTCCTTTGCCTAGAATTGATCAGATTGTCGATTCCACTGCGGGGTGTGAAGTACTTTCATTTCTCGATGCATATTCCGGTTACCACCAGATTAAGATGAAAGAATCTGACGAGCTCGCTACTTCTTTTATTACGCCTTTTGGTATGTATTGCTACGTTACAATGCCTTTCGGCCTTCGGAACGCCGGGGCAACATACCAACGTTGTATGCAGCATATCTTTGACAAACATATAGGCGAAACCGTCGAGGCCTACGTCGACGACATCGTGGTTAAAACCAAGAAAATCGGGAGCCTCATCAGCGATCTCGAGACCACGTTCGGGTGCCTCCGGGCCAAGAATGTGAAGCTCAACCCCGAGAAGTGTGTCTTTGGAGTGCCTCGAGGCATGCTACTTGGCTACATTATCTCACAACGGGGGATCAAGGCTAACCCCAAAAAAATCTCAACAGTCATGAGGATGGGCCCAATTCGAGACCTCAAGGGCGTACAGAAAGTGACAGGCTGCCTGGCCGCTCTCAGCAGATTCATCTCAAGGCTAGGGGAAAAGGCACTACCCCTCTACCGCCTGCTGAAGAAGACGGAACGTTTTGCGTGGACTGTCGAAGCCGAGGAAGCCTTAACCAAGTTAAAGGGGTTGCTGACTTCCGCGCCAATTCTCGTGCCACCACAACCAGCCCAGGGTGGCGATTCCCCCGAGCCTCTCCTCCTCTACGTGGCCGCAACCACCCAGGTGGTCAGCGCGGTCATAGCCGTCGAGAGGCACGAGGAGGGTCATGCGTTGCCGGTCCAACGGCCGGTGTACTTCACCAGTGAGGTGCTCTCCGAGGCCAAGGTCCGGTACCCGCACATCCAGAAGCTGCTCTACGACATCATCATCATGAAGCGCAAGCTCCAGCACTACTTCCTCGCTCATCCCGTAACGGTGGTGTCGTCCTTCCCCCTCGGTGAGATCATCAATAATCGGGAGGCCACGGGGCGCATCGCCAAGTGGTCCGCCGAGTTAATGGGGGAAGCCATCACCTACGCACCGCGAAAAGCCATCAAGTCGCAAGCGTTAGCGGACTTCGTTGCGGAATGGACCGACACCCAGCTCCCGCCGACACAAATCCAAGCCGAGCTCTGGACCATGTACTTCGACGGATCCCTCATGAAGACGGGGGCAGGCGCAGGCCTGCTCTTCATCTCACCCCTCGGAGTCCACATGC